>CM056946.1:31833284-32383284 GCA_029856935.1 Cyclocarya paliurus | reverse complement strand
AAAATAGCATCTCCCCATAAATATTTGGAATATTCATATAAAACATGATAGCACGGGCTACTTCAAGCAAATGTTTATTTTTTCTTTCGGCTATTCCATTTTGTTGAGGAGTATCACGACATGAAGATTGATGAGAAATACCTTTTTCTTGTAAAAAAGTTTTCAAAACTTTATTAAAGTACTCCATTCCATTGTCGGATCGAAGTATACTAATTTTTGTTTGAAATTGATTTTCAATCATGTTGTAAAATTTTTTGAATAATTGTTCAACTTCGGACTTCTCACGCGTTAGATAAATCCAGCAAAGACGAGTATGGTCGTCTATAAATGTCACAAACCACCTTTTTCCTAACATAGTAGTAACCTTTAAAGGTCCCCACACATCACTATGAAATAAATAGAATGGTTTTGATGCATGATAAGGTTTAGGGAGATAAGTTGCACGATGACTTTTGGACAAAAAACAACTTTCATATTGAAAAGATGCAGAATCTAAATTTTTAAACAATGATGGAAACAGATGTTTTAGATAGGAAAAACTAGGATGGCCTAATCTGCAATGCGAAACCATTATTTGTTCACGAATAGAGACAGAACTGATACTACTAAAGCCTTGAGCTTTTTTATTACTAGATAGATTATCATCAAAATAGTAGAGACCATTTTTCATCCTAGCATTGCTAATCGTCCTCCCCGAGCTCTGGTCCTGAAGAGTACAATGAGATTCAAAAAAGGTAACATAACAATTAGAATCTTTGGATAATTTGCTTACGGACAAGCAGATTTTAGATCTATTCTTTCTGAGATTTTTATTAATCCTTTACCTGCAATAGGTGAAAAACTACCGTCTGCAATTCTAACCTTTTCATTTCCGGAACATGGTGAATAAGATTTAAATAAATATGAAGAACTGGTCATATGGTCAGAGGCTCCTGAATCAATGATCCAGGGAGCAGATGAATTTAGACAACAAGATAGAGCATTGGGTTCATTACCTGTCTGAGCCAAAGAAACACTAGGAATACCAGATGATGAATTGGACTT
Organism: Cyclocarya paliurus; assembly: GCA_029856935.1. Taxonomy (NCBI): domain Eukaryota; kingdom Viridiplantae; phylum Streptophyta; class Magnoliopsida; order Fagales; family Juglandaceae; genus Cyclocarya; species Cyclocarya paliurus. The sequence goes on along the minus strand of CM056946.1, from coordinate 32,382,240 downwards.
TAGCAGTGTAAGAAGATGCTCCATCTGCTCTTTAGTAATGGGGCTGACCTTGGCTTCATGGGCAGTAGGGAAGGCTCGGCTAGATCTATCACTAGGCTTGCTGCTCTTCCAATTTGCTAGTTTTCCATGAATTTTCCAGCAAGTCTCCCGAGTGTGGCATGGTTTGTTGCAATAATCACACCAAACCCGTGGTTTTTCATCATTCCTGAGCTGGTAAGTGATGGCTTTGCTGGAATTTGCATCGGCAGCCACTAAGGCAGAGCTTTCAACAGCAACACTGGGTCCTTTCTTGCCTAGTATCACATTCCTTCGACTCTCCTCTCTCCTTACCTTAGAAAAGACGTCACCAATTGAAGGAAGGGGCTGTCTTCCAATAATTCTCCCCCTTACTTCATCAAATTCAATGTTGAGGCCAGCAAGAAATTTAAAAATCCGATTGTCCTCCACAATTTTCTTGTGATGAAGGCTATCTTCCACAGATTTCCATTCACAAGTAGTGACTAGATCAAGATCTTGCCACACCCATTTCAGAGAGTTGAAATACTTGGTGACACTATCCTCTCTTTGACGCATCTCACCAAGTTTGAGGGTCAACTCAAAAATTTGAGATTGATTACCCAAATCCGAATACATTTGGTTCACATTCTCCCAAAGCTCTTGTGCCGTTGGATAGCACATATAGTTAGAGCTAATATCCTCTTCCATAGAATTCACCAGCCATGACATGACCATGGAATTTTCACCATCCCAAGTCGCATAGGCTGGATCATCTGCCGCAAGGGCTGTTTTTTCACCAGCCAAATAGCCCAACTTCCCACACCCCCTAATGTACATGTGAACCGATTGAGACCATCGCAGAAAATTATCACCATTTAAGCGGACAGTGGTAATTTGAACAGAGTGAGACTCAGAGTTGGTTCTTACCTTTGGACGGGTTTGTAGTAGAGGAGAATGGCAGGACAGCAGAGGACTCAATTGAAATATTAGACATCGTACTACAGCCAAGACATAAAACTGGAAAGGAGTCAGCAAGCAATTGCCTGCTCTGATACCAACCAGAAAATACTTTGAAAATAATTTCCTTATATTATTTTCTGACTTACACGAATTTCCTTCTTATAGGAACCTCAAGAAATCTAAACTAGGAAAAGAATAACTAATTAGTTTACCTAATAAAGATACATTCCTAATTTATAACCATTAACTAATTACTGCCTAATTTACAGCTATACAAACTTGGTAACTATACAATCTTGGTAACTATTCAATCTTGGTGATTACTGCTATATCTTTCTGATTTTCCAACAAGAAACAAGTTACAGCAGCCGTGTTTTCTCTCCTCCAAAGTCCACTTGTCCTAGGGCTTCTTTACATGTGTTAGAATGGGTTTGTCACCCTGGTGCAGAAACAAATACTTTACATTAAACTCTAGTTTCAGGTGTCTCACACTTGTTGGAACAGGAACAGCCATTTTGTATCACTTGGCTATTTGAAACACCATTCTAGCTTGAAAAATGACGACTCTTTATTGAACTATATCATAAACAGATCTTCCCCTCCACATGCACCTACATGTCTTCATCAACATTGTTTTTCAACTGGAAGGCCAAGAGCTAACTATTATTAGTTGACTGAAACATCATTTGACAAACAAAGCAGTTGAGAGATAAAATCATCATTTCGTGAAGAAACTCACATAGCCAAATGACAGCCATCCTACAGCAATGAACCTCTTTCTCATTTGATGTGCTGATCTCTCCTCACAGTGCTTCTTGTGTTTCAAAGATTTATGCCTTGCAGATATGGATCCCAATGCTTTTCTGTAACACGAGAAACAACTGAAGGCACTGCGATTGATTGAGCCATAATGTTTCGGAAAATGAAAAATTTATTTAGAAGAAAATGAGTTTAATTGCCAGCTCCGTATATTGAACAAGCTACTTGACTTTCCACTCTAAAAGCTTGTTTTTGTTTAATCACGAACTGAATTGAGCCAACCTCGTACATAATTTCAAGACCCTAGTCAAATTGATCTGAGTATTTGGTCTCATTTAACTTCAATATCTTCCCTGGCTATAAAGAGCATATTAAGTATTGCATGTGTTCTTTGTGGAGCCAATCAACTAAAGATGCTCCCCTTTACTGTTCCAGAATTCTATGTGCTGACGTGGGTTTTAATTAAGACAAAAGACCCAGCCAAAAAGCTCGGAAGATTCTCTACTGAGTTCAAGCTCGACCATTTGTTTTCATCAGCTGACCTAACTTCAAAAATAGATGCTCACATTAGTTGGCTTGTTTTCTCCCCTGCTAGCTACGAGTCAAGCAGTGTCTGAAACTTTAGTGGGGCTGCATAATCAGATAAGATAGATTGAATGACGATAATCTGTCATAGAATTTATTTTTAAAAAGTTTTTGAAAGGTTTACTTCCTTTTTCTTCTTTTCCCAGATTGGATTGCAAGGAGAACACTTGGGATTATACAAGTCTGATGGTATGGATAATGTAACTTGGTTATCAACCCCAGAACCACCAAAAGAACAGCCTTTGACATGGTACAAGGTAAAAACTTGGAGAAATCATTTCCATCTGTGCATCTGTAGGAAGCACACATCTTTTCTTATTTGGATACCAGTATATGATGGACAAATCATATTTATCTTTCGGGATTCCTCATCTGTGCAGGCTATTGTGGATGCTCCACCAGGGGATGAACCTATTGGGCTGGATATGATACATATGGGGAAAGGTCTAGCTTGGTTGAATGGAGAAGAAATTGGAAGATACTGGCCTTGGAAAAGCTCTGTACATGATAAGTGTGTTAAAGAATGTGATTACAGGGGTAAATTTATGCCGGACAAGTGCTTCACTGGATGTGGAGAACCCACACAAAGATGGTAAGGAAAAATTGATTTGCCACAAAAAAGGAGTTATGAATCTGCGTGATCTTTCTTCTTTCCTTTCCATTGCAGCCTAACTACAATCTCTATGGATTTGTGTGAACGTGCTTGACCGGCTAGCATAGTATGTAGAGAAATGCTCATACTGCAATGACATTATGCATATAAATCTTCCTATCAAAAGAAAAAAAATTATGCATATAAACTTATTGCTAATGATCACTTAATTATTATAGTGAAATTTAGATCATTCACAAGTTCTATATTTGCAAAGAATCAAGAAATCAAGATTCCAATTTTGTGGAAAAGGCCTGAGTCAACAGTTATGATTTTATGTATGGATAATTCCTCAATGTCTTGTTCATTCGCAACAAAATAATTCTTGTGGCAGTTTAAAAAAAAATGCTTTGTGGAGAGAGATGCTTCTTTAACAAATTATCACAGATTTTGAAAAGGCAAACAAAAAAAATACTAAACCCTTTATCACTTGGGCTTGCCCTTTTGCTTTGAAGGCTCTTCTTGCATGTCCAAAGTGATATTCAAGACCTTAAAAACTTTATTACCTGCCATGGATACTGAGGTTACTTATTTGGCTCTTTATATGAACTCTATGAAGTTCATGATTTTTCTTTCTCCCATGGTTCTTGAGAAAACCTGAAAATTAAGTTTCTCGGTGTGATGGATACTTTGATTTTTCAGTCTGACCACTAACAATATATACCTTAATTTTTTTTATGGGAATATGCACTTGCTATTCTTCTTGAAATTACTTTTTGTTTCATCAGTTTCTTGGTACTTATTTGAGGACTTGCTACGTCATTATCTTCATGTAACTCGATCGATTATAGGTTTTACTTGAGGCCCCGTTGAGGGTGGCGATGATAGCATTCCATGCATCTATTTTCACTAGAAATAAACTGTGATAGGAGGGAAAAGCTTACCCTGTTGTCGTGGAATACTTAATGTATGAGCAGGTACCACATTCCACGCTCTTGGTTCAAGCCATCTGGAAACATTCTGGTGATCTTTGAGGAGAAAGGTGGAGATCCAACAAAAATCAGTTTCTCGAGACGGAAAACCTCAGGTGTATGTGCTGTCGTTGCTGAGGATTACCCTTCCTTTGAACTCGAACCTGGGCATGAAAATGGAAATGTAAGCACCAAAAACAACGTGGCCATCTTTTTGAATTGCCCCAAGAATACTCGAATATCCACTGTAAAATTTGCCAGCTTTGGAACTCCTACTGGAACTTGTGGGTCTTACAGTAAAGGAGAGTGCCATGATCCTAAATCCATTTCTGTCGTCGAAAAGGTAACTATTTCTGTCTCATCTTGTGTTTCAATTTCAGTAGTTGGCGCAAAAATTAGTTATCCTTTTCTTTGTACTTTTTGTCCGGTGATCATCTTGCCGGGACAAGTTCATGATCTCCTATTTGAATGTCTCTGCAAACGAATTTCTCAGAACAGTATGTCCCAACTCACAAGTCCCATCGTAGATAAAATATATTTTACATCTCAATGTATATAATATATATATGTACTTAAACATGTATTCAGAAGTATGCCTATTTAAGGAAATCACATTTTGCATCCCCGAACACCATTCCTTCTGTAATGTGAACTCTAAACTACCACTTGTCGATTAACATGCTAAACTATCAACTTTTGACAATAACTGTCAATATTGTATCATAGGTTACTTTAAAATCTTAACCAAGAGTATAAACTGCTAAACTTTAGAAATCTAGTGTGAAAATTGACAATTTTAGAAGTTTAAGGTTCAAATCGAAGTAAAAATGGTAGTATTTTGCGATGTAAAATGTGATTTTCCATTTTTATTACATCTTAGACAAAACTGTTTTCATCCCACGATGTTTCTCAGCATCAAGAATCAATTTAGAAAGTTGCACGAATAAAATTCAGCCTATTATCATAAATAGAATCGACATGTTTGCATCTGAGTAATATTTAGTCCTATCTTCTTTCATAAGAATCTCAATATTATCACTATGATTCCCTAATATGCTTCAACGTGATTGCAGATGTGCCTGAACAAAAACGAATGTGCCATAGAACTAATAGAGGAGAATTTCAGTAAAGGTTTGTGTCCTGATGCAACTAAGAAACTCGCTGTGGAAGCAGTGTGCAGCTGAAACTAACAACTCATTATAGTGGAGAGATTCAAATACGTGATATTGTTTTTGCCTACATTACCATTGAGGCTTTTATATTTATTTTTGTAATTTTTTCCCTTTCACCATTGTTTGAAAACTGTAGCAGAAAAGACTGCCCTTTCCTTATTTTTGTTCATCTGTCGAGACAGGTGTTTAAGCCAAGTTTCTAGCAATATAAAAGTATTTAATAATATTTTCCAGAGATTTTTAAGGTGTTCTTAAATAATTAATCTACATATTTCAATCAGTTTAAATTTTTGAGATAAGTAGTGATTTTATATTAATCAAAGTAAAGATTTTGAGTTCGCATCTTTACTTTGCACTTCACCTATTTAATTAAATATTTTACATGAATTAACTTCTTTCTTCTTCTTCTTCTTCTTCTTCTTTTATTTTTATTTATTTATTTATTTTTATTTTTTTTGCAACATCTACCTGAGTTAACTTGTTGAGGGGGGAGTATGAGAGTATTAAAAAATTTTCGGATAAGTGCTTATAAAGTTTCCTATCCAACTTCTATTCTATTGTATTGATATGGTAGTATTCATAAATTTTGGATTAGCTCTTATTTTTTAAAGAAAAAAATGTTAAATCGATGATAGACAAGATCACCCCCATCAAAGTTCACAAGCATATAAAATTTGGAACACAATAAGAAAAAGTAAATTAATAATAATTATACATTTTTTTATCATAAATTTATCCCATTCAGTATCACCCGTTATTTAGCTGTAATAAAAATTAATTGAAAAATAATAAACACAATATTTTTTACAATATATTTTATAATCATATTATAAAAAATGTATTATTATAAAATAACGTATAAAAGTAATATTATTTTATAAAAATATACTCATTTTACATTATTTGTTGTGAAGAGTGTTTGCGTATCACTCAGGTTATGTTTGGAAAACATGTTTCATTAAAAATTTTCATCTTCATCTCATCTCATCTCTACACTTTTTCAAATCTCCATACAAAATATAATAAATAATTCAACTTTTTCAAATCTTAATATAACTTTTTCAAATTCCAATTTAACTTTTTCAAATCTCAAAACTAAAAAATAATATTTTAAACTTTAAAACAAAACACAAAATTCTCATCTCACCTCAAGCATAACCTCAAACTAATATATACATATAAACCAGCCCAAGGGCCGAGATTCCGCACCACCAACTCGTGGGAAACAGAGACATTCCAAAGCAGCCAACACTCGCACACTGAAGCATCTACTCATAAGTCGGCCATGTCCTCCTCAATCTCCACAACGCCATCAGCACCCTCTTCAAACTTCTCCTTCTTCTCCTTCTCCTTCCACCACCCATCACTCCCTCCTTTCCCAACATCAACCTCTTTTCCCATCCCAAATCCAAGCTCCACCGCCACACAACGCCTCACTCTCTGCCGCGCCGCCAAGTCCCAGACCGGACCGCTCAAGAAACCACCGGCCAATAAGAAGAAGAAAAAGAGTAAGGGCGGTGGCAGTGGTTCCGAGGCTTCGAATTTCAGAGAAGTTGAAGTCGTCCGCGATTTGGGTGGCGATAATAGTGATGCTGGTGAAGACGTCGAGGAATATTTGGGCTCTGATGAGCGGTCTTTGCCGTTTCAACAGATGCCTTTGCCGAAACCGCCAGCTGGGTTTGTGGTTGATGATCAGGGGAGACTTGTGATGGCTTCGGCTCCAGCGAAGCGAATTGCCACCATTGTGAGTTTCTTCTTGCTTCGTAAAGACGGGTTTGGTGAACATTTGAAAATTGATACAAAATTGGAAATTTTTTCCCAATGCTCTTCTTGTTTCAAATTTCAATCAAGAAAAAGGGAAAAGCTGGTTATAAATTCAAGTTACTTTTTTTTTTACCAAAGCGGTTCCAAGTAGTAATTAGAAGCATTGGTTTTCCTTCTTAGTTCAATCGATGGACTACCATGGCTCTGTTGGTCTTTGGATAAAAAAATTTGAAGTTTCTAAAGAATTCATGGACAGGTTGATCCAATAAATAATCTTCCATTAGAGTGCGTTGTGAGGAGAGTGTTCAAAAGTTCTCAAGGGGATGAATGCATGCTGCTCTGCCCAGTTGACACGTAAGAAATGCTGCTTCTGTGTGTGCAATATGTCCCCAAGTATATCCCAAGTTATATCTTTGAAATTTAAGAGATGGATACTTTCTGCAGGCCTGTACAGATATTAAAGAGCACGAACATTGATGGGTGGTCAGCTGTATGTTTATTCTTCTACCTTAAAATTTTTTAGTTCGGTTCTGATTTATCCAGACTTGATCTGATGATTGATCTTCTACCTTAAAATATGTATATTTTGGGATGCTTCCGTTGCGGAAAAGATGTGGTGGAGAGATGCTAAACTAAAATGAGTAATTTGAGCATAAATTAACACGATCAGGAGTAATGAATAAAGATATATAAAATCGGGGAGGGGAAAAGAAAATGTGAATTCCGAAATGATAAAATGACTGTAAAGAATACTTGTGACTAACCCTGATTAGCTGATAAGAATTTACAGTCCACTCCAATTTAATTGGGATTAAGGGCCAGTTAAGTTTGGCATTGAAAATGGTTAAATTATTAAAAATTGATGGATAGTGAAGATGTAGGTGATAAATAAAAGGGGCGCTGTATGATGAGGAAATCATATGATTGCAATTTGTTTTCTATAATAAACTAGACCCTTTTTTCTGAGCAACTAGACCATTTTTTTTCATTTCTATGCATTGGTTCTCTATCAAAAGTTTCTTACTTTTATCGTTAATCAACCCAATTTTTTCCCTTGGTGGTTAGAATTAAGGTCTATTAAGTAATCTTCCATTGACTTATCCATTAGTAAGCTTCACATTCCACATCCTTATAATCACTCTCTTCTGCATTTTAGGTCAATGATGAAGAAGTTGAGTCTATTCTTCCATCCGCTGCTTATGCACTTGCCAAGATACACATGCATCTTGTACATAGTGGGTATGGTGGTAGAGATTTGCTTATTTGGGGCTTTAATAATATCAGTTTGTTTTGTTTATCTTAAATGTGTTGGCGTCATTTGGTTCTTTCTTTTTTATCCTGTCAGATTTTGTTATACAGCACGAGGAGGGTTTTGCTACTCCGAAGATGACATATTTGATTTCCGTACAGGCAATAGCCCTCTCTTTCTAAACTAATTCATGCTTATTGAATCATATAAGTGGGCTTTTTTCTTTGTTTACTTATCAGCCCCCAGCCCACTCCCCATCTGTCTGTGTAAGATCATATCCTACCCAAGTGAAGGTCTCTTCGTGTGGCAAACTTTTACCATAGGTTGCTTACTATTTTGCAGATGACGGACAAGATGTGGATGGCTTGCCAACTGAAGGTGTAGAGATCACATGCTTCCATTTGGTAATGTCATAGCCACCTATTCTTTGAGCAGTTAATAGCATACCAAATTGATGTATTTATGGTATGTGGAAAATATGAAAGTTGCTGCAAACTGACTTGTAAATGTGCATTTACCTTTATAGAAAGACCTAATTGTTACCATATCAAATTCTTTCATATCTAACCATTATCTTCTTCAATAAAATATACATAAATGATTGATGAAGGAACCAGTAAAAAAAAAATTACATAATTGGACAGTGAAGTAGTTCTTTTTTTTTTTTTTTGATAAGTAGACAAATTTTATTGATCAATGAATAGGCAAAGCCATGTACAGAACTCTAAAAGAGAAAACAAAGGCAAGCCCTAAGCTAAGTAGGCGCATTATAGACAAAAAAATCATGTAGGTCCATGCCATTGAAGTCAACAACAATGGCCCAAGTACATAGTGTTCTAAAAAATAAATCTTTAAGCTCCTCCAGCAATCTCTCCTTGTCTTCAAACGTCCGGTCATTTTGCTCCTGCCACAAACACCACATAATGCATATAGGAATCATCTTCTAAACAACTTTAATCTGTTGCACACCTCTTAGATTTGTCCAGCTGGCCAGCACTGCCAGCACTGTCTCCGGCATAACCCAAGCCAAGTCTAATCTACTAAACACCTCATTCCATAATACCTTAGCTGTCTCACAATGTAGTAGAAGATGGTTTACAGACTCACCCCCTTTTCTACACATGCAACACCAATCTACAAAGATTACCCTTTGTTTCCTCAGTTTGTTGGTTGGGAGAATCTTCCCCAACAAGGCTGTACATACAAAAAAAACAGCTTTGGGGGGCGCCTTATGTCTCTAAAGCCTTCTCCACGGAAACTGAATTTTGGGCTCTTGTGTGAGAGCCTTATAAAAAGAGCGAACCGAGAATACCCCTTTATCAACAGGTATCCACCACAATACATCTTCCTGCTAATTGCTCGGTTTTATGGAGTACAAAGTCCTATAAAAATCTGCAAAGCTGCTCATTTCCCAGTCTTGTACCGCCCTACTAAAAATGATGTTCCAACAGATTTGCCCCCCCTGATATCTCCATGACTTCCGCCACTGATACATCTTTATCACTAGCAATATGGAAAAGTGAAGGAAATACCTCTTGTAGAGTACTATTACCGCACCAAAGATCTCTCCAGAATTCAATCCTGGAGCCCTCACCCAAATGAACTCTAGTGTGTCGAGTCAAGACCTCCCATCCTCTTCTGATGTGTTTCCACAACCCCACTCCATGCGCCCCTCTTACTTCTTTAGTGCACCATCCCCCTCATAAATCTCCATATTTGCTCTCAATCACCAACTTCCACAGGGTTTCTGATTCCTTATGATATCTCCACACCCATTTACCAAGTAATGCCCGGTTGAAGATCCTCATATTTATAATGCCCAACCCACCATTAGAAATGGGGCGGCATACCATCTCCCACTTGATTAGGTGAAACTTGAACTCCTCCCCCACTCCACTACACAAGAAATTACATTGGAATTTCTCAATTCGAAACGCCACACTTGCAGGTATAGGAAACAATGATAAAAAATAAGTTGGTAGGTTAGATAAAGTACTTTTAATCAAAGTAATCCTGCCACTTTTTGATAAATGCATCATTTTCCATCCTACCAGTCTCTGCTCTACTTTCTCAATCACTATGTCCCATAAAGAGGATGCTCTCGAAGGAGCCCCCAACGGAAGGCCCAGGTAAGTCATAGGAAGTGACTATGAGACTATCTTACACTCCAGCGTGTTGGCCAGCTGTCATAAATTGAGAACACCTCCAATTGGCACCATCTCTGATTTGTCGAAATTCACTTTCAACCCGGATACTGCTTCAAAACAAAGGAGCAGGGCCTTCAGTGCTTGAATTTGATTTTGATCAGCTTCACGAGAGATAAGTATATCATCTGTAAACAACAAATGAGATATGTTCATGATTCCCCTCTTCAGGGTTTCGATCGAAAAGCTATCCACGAAACCATTACAAACAACAATGGTGACAACGGATCTCCTTGTCTTAGGCCTCGTGTGCTATGAAAAAAACCAACTGGACTGCCATTTATCAACACTGAGAATTTCTTTTTTTATATATAAGTAAAAGCATTATATATTTATATATCAATAGGAGTAACCAAGTACATTGGATGTATACAATTATCAACACTGAGAATTTCGCTGTTGATATGCACCAAGGGATCCATGACCGCCACCTCTCCCTAAAACCACACCTGCCAAGAAGGTAGAGAAGAAAATCTTAGTTAACGTGATCGTACGCCTTCTCCACGTCTAGCTTGTTCAAGTAGCATATCAATCTACAAGCTTATGTACTCTACAAGACGTATCAGCATTCTTACTGGAAAATGTCGAGGCTGTATTTCTTCCATCATAGAATATAAATTTTTGTCCATAAGCTCTCTTCGCTACTATAATAATTGGAAATGTCTTTTTATACACTGGCGCAGATGATTGCCCGCAAAAGAAAACCAAAGTTCCAATACAACCAAAGAAAGAGATAGATCACACATCTTGGCCAAATGCCAATCCTCCTAGTTTGAAAGAGAAAAAGAGTGGAGTTTCGAGAACAAGAATCATATATTTTCTCATTTATTTTTATGAGTAAGAAGACACTAAGACGCACACACTACACACCACACACTCAGATGACTAGCGTGGTCCTTCCCCCAAAGTACAAATATGGAATATATTCATTTTTTGAAAACTTTAATCTATTTTGAGACAGTAGATAGAAAACACAATCTATTGTGGGGGTAGCGGGAGTATATTTCAATTAGTTAATTTTTTTAACTTATCTTGATTTTTAAAGATTTTTCATATCACCGTGTTTGTGTCTTGTTGTACTCATATCCCATACTAGTATGGGTGTTTCATTTATATTTTTACTTGTATGTGATGCTTGGCAATCTATTGTTACGAGCTTAACTGGTTATTCCACTGCTGCTTTTAATCTATAGTTATTTTGTTGCAGGATGGTGCCCAATACATGATTTACACACCATCTGATCCGCTTCTTTTTGTTGCTGTAAAGGTACTTTCTAGATTTTCTTATGCTTGTCAAGGGAGGGAATAGTGCTGTTGACCTACACAAGATGAACCTCCAATCAAATTTGATTGATCTGATTGTGTTTCCTAGGAGGAGGAGGGGGGGGGGGGGGGGGGGAACTAGGCAAGTGCATGAGTTGAAACAAAATTAAAACCGGTTGAATTTTCTTTGTGCAGAATCACAATGGAGTATTGCAAATTGTAGATGATGTAAGCATTCTCGTTCTTTTTTCTTCAGCTAGTAATAAGCAATGTCATTCATTTTGTGAGGAACATTGTTTAGCTGCAGTAGAGCTTTTCTGTTAGAGTTTAACCATTGTCACTTGCATAGGGATTATAGTAGTTATATTATTCATCATATCATCACTTCTGATAATATAATTCTTTTTCTATTCTCGGTCCTCCAAAATATTACGTCTGTGCCCTTTATGTTGTTACCATAGGGATTTTGGGCATACCCTGGTTTCCCTTCTAGATTAATTAAAATCTTGAGATCATAATAACTAGAGGTCACTAACGTAAAATCAATGAATTGGAATTGAAGAAAATTTTACATATTTATCAGCATTAAAGAGATTAGTTATGGCAGGTGATAGTTATCACGGACCACTTAAAGGAATGCATAAGTTAATCATTCTGGTCACTCAGACCTCTGCAGATATTTTGATGTCTGATGTTTGTTGGCCTGGTGAGACTAAGGCCTCGTTTGTTTTCGGAAAATATCTCATCTCATCTCAATTTCATCATTACACTTTTTCCAATTTCAATACAAAATAAAATAAACAATTCAACTTTTTCAAATTCATCTCATCTTCTCTCACCTAATAATTACAACTTTTTCAAATTTTAATACAAAATAAAATAAACAATTCATCTCATCTCAAAAGTTTTCATCTCATCTCATCTCATCTCCGAAAACAAACGAGGCCTAAAATGGGTTAGCTCATTTCTAGATGTTATTTTGGATTTGGGCCTTCATATTGCTTGTGATAGTGTATGTGTAACATTCTTGGCCCCCAGATCAACTATCCGAGAAGAAGGTTTTGGATCTTCAGGGTTTGACGAAACTGAGTTCTGGAGATTATCTGCGGATAACACTCTGTATCTTTGCACATGGGTGTTTGTGTATCTTTGATTACTTTGGATGTTCTGTTGCTTGGTCCCAGTAAACGATTTGTAAAGAGTTGTCTGCACAAGGAAGTACATGTTTGTGTTAATGCAATTTTTTTTATTGATTAGTTATAAACGCACCTAGTGGTTCATGAACCTACAATAACCTCACCTCCATTCCATTCTCGTGGGAGAAAAAGTTCCATTTGCGCTCGTCTCTGAGCTATAACTGATTTTAAGTATTCACACAAGGTCTTGAAGAACTGGGAATTAGTTGGCGTTGGCTCTTACATACATGCTGGTCATATTCTTTGAAACAGGACCTCCTAGAGGACCCTCCCATTATAAGTGCAGTAGACGAGGAGACAGAATTTAATGCGTTGGTGGTATGTCACGGCCTCTTTTGCTGTAAATATCATTGTTTTCATAATTTTACTGGGCTAAATGATTGCTTTGGCTTGTTTATCATGATTTGCAGGAGGAAGAGGCGGCTCTTCTTGAGTCATTGAAATTAGGGGAAGAATAACCAGATGTGTCAAGTCTGTCAGAAGTTTTGTAGAAACAATATTGTGCTTGTTTTCCTTGTGTAAATATATTACAAAGTTTAGTCTGCATGTTTAATGTGTTGAAGCTTGTAGGTCGTGTCTGCATTGTTGGGTTTGGTTTATTAAAGATCTTTGTTTTTTTTTTATTTTTTGGGTTTTCATAAATTTCTTTAAAGAGTTCTGGATACTTTGTTAATCATTATGATTGTTCATAATGCATTTTAGTAGGATCATAGATTCATCTATTTTTACCATTTACACAAAGAAATGATACGATCAAGACAATGAAGTGCATGTGTTCAGCCATGGTCCAAAATATTGGATTCAATTAAAATTGGGTCATCTTGATCCAAACTAATTACTAAAACAAACATTTAGGCTTCGTTTGGTTCCCAAATCAAATTCATCTTATCTCACTCATCATTACAATTTTTTCAAATTTTAATACAAAATATAATAAATAATTTAATTTTTTCAAATCTCAAAATAATAATAATATTAAAAAATAATATTCTAATAATATTTTATCATCTAAATTTAACTTAACTCAACTCACTTCAACATTCAAACACACCCTTACTCGATCGATCGATGAATCTCGACTGTTTGATTGTCAAGTCACCCTTACTTTGATTTATATATTATATATTTGGTAAGAGAAAAAAATAAAATATATTTAATAAGAGAAAAAAAAAATTGTGGCATGTGATGATTTGCGGGATAATGAATTGAATTTTCTTAAATTCTTCCGATTTTACGCAAATAAAAGTTATTAACTCTAAATAGCAATGTTAAAAGACAAAGCTTTCCATAACCCAGTTAGTTAATTTTCCCTTTTTTTATTGACTCGCAAGTCTGCTAGTCTACTGCTGATTGCTGGCTGCTGATGCACGCTGTATCCACTGCCTCCATACTGGGCTTCCATTTCTTTTTCTTCCTCCGTTTCTGGCGTTCCGTGCCAAACCACTCCACACATGAAATCCCAGATGAGAAATCTTAATCTCTTTCTCTTCCTCCTCTTATCTCTTCACTTCATCTCAGTCCTCTCCTGGAAGAGAGAAGAATTCAGAAACTGCAACCAGACCCCCTTCTGCAAGCGCGCCAGGGCCCGCAAGCCTGGCTCCTGCTCCCTCCTCGCCAGTCACGTCACCATCTCCGATGGTGACCTCACTGCCAAGCTCCTCCCCAAGAATCATGAAACCTCGGAAGACCACCACGAAATCAACCCCTTACTTCTCACTCTCTCCCTGTACCAGGACGGCGTCCTGCGTCTAAAGATTGACGAGGACCCCTCACTCGGTCCACCCAAGAAGCGTTTTGAGGTCCCCGATGTGATCGTCCCCGAATTCTCAAACAAGAAACTCTGGCTCCAGAGGATCTCCATGGAGACGATTGACGGCGATACGGGGCCGTCGTCGATCGTGTACTTAGCGGACGGCTACGAGGCTGTTCTCCGGCACGATCCTTTCGAGGTTTATGTGCGAGAGAAGAGCAGTGGTAATCGCGTGATATCCCTGAACTCACATGGCTTGTTTGACTTCGAGCAATTGACTGCCAAGGGAGAAGGTGAGGAGTGGGAAGAGAGTTTTCGAGGGCACACAGACACGAGGCCGTACGGCCCGCAGTCGATTAGCTTCGACGTGTCGTTTTACGCCGCGGATTTTGTGTACGGAATTCCTGAGCATGCTACGAGCCTCGCTCTCAAGCCCACCAGAGGCCCCGGAGTGGAGTATTCCGAACCCTACAGGTTGTTTAACTTAGATGTGTTCGAGTACATTCACGATTCTCCTTTTGGGATTTACGGCTCTATTCCGTTCATGATTTCGCACGGGAAGTCACGAGGAACTTCCGGGTTTTTCTGGTTGAATGCGGCGGAGATGCAGATTGATGTGATGGGGGCCGGGTGGGATGCCGACTCGGGGATTTCGTTGCCATCTGAAAAGACTAGGATAGATACGTTTTGGATGAGCGAGGCAGGAATCGTGGACGCCTTCTTTTTTGTTGGTCCAGGGCCTAAGGATGTTGTTAGACAGTACACGAGTGTGACTGGAATGCCTGCGATGCCGCAGTTGTTCGCCACGGTGTATCACCAATGTAGATGGAACTATAGGGACGAGGAGGATGTTGAGGATGTGGATTCCAAATTTGACGAGCACAACATTCCGTACGATGTGTTGTGGCTCGATATTGAGCACACGGACGGAAAGAGATATTTTACTTGGGACAGGATGCTCTTCCCGCATCCGGAGGAGATGCAGGGGAAGTTGGCCGCCAAGGGGAGACATATGGTTACGATTGTGGATCCTCATATTAAGAGGGATGACTCGTATAATGTGCACAAGGAGGCCACGAAAAAGGGGTATTATGTTAAGGATGCGAGTGGGAATGATTTCGATGGGTGGTGTTGGTCTGGTTCTTCGTCGTACCCGGATATGTTGAATCCGCAGATAAGGTCATGGTGGGCTGACAGATTCTCTTTCGAGCATTATGTTGGTTCAACTCCTTCGCTATACATCTGGAATGACATGAACGAGCCTTCTGTTTTTAATGGTCCAGAGGTATGATACTCGCTTCAGTTTTGTGTCTTTCTGCCGATTCCGTGCTTTTGTTGATATTGACAAGATGGTAGCTACCTTGTGAATGCCTCTCAAAGTTCGTTCTTTTATTCGACAAGATAAATGAAGTCCTTGAGATGATTTCGTTCATTATATCTCCATTAGTGAAATACTTAACAAATATTCTCCGGGGCCGATATATATGCAACTAATAAGCCAGATCATGGTTGCTTGACCACTTTGAGTTTTAAATTAGTAACATAGGTTACTTATCAAAGGGAAAAAGTAGTAATGTAAGTTATATGACTATATCCTTTTATTATATTCTTCATGAGCCTTGCACAGAAAGTCAAGATGGAATTAGGTTATTGCATCTTGACGCTATATTTGTTTCTTTCAGTTACTAAATCTCATTTATTTCTTTTCATTTTTTTAAACATACATGTGGGTGTGCGCTTCTGTATGTCTTCTTTTTTTATAAGTAAGAAGTTTTATTAGAAACGAATGTATAGGCGAAGCCTATGTATGTCTATTGTGGCTTGATATTCTTTTTGCTCGTGAAAGGATTGGATGCAGTGCAGACATGTGCATGGGTTCCCTAAAATGATCTTCATATTCTTTCTTTGAAATAATAGCTTTTATCTTATATAATAATATAAAGTGTAGGGTTGGAGTAATTTTATCGAAGTGGCTCGTTTGCATGAGAAGCTTATGGATAGGACCTTAATTAATCAGCTTTTTTAGAATGCAAAATTTTGAAAAGAAAATCTTAATCCTCTTGGCAGTGTTTGATATGATGCTGTTTGAAAAGAAAATTTATGTTGAGCTTGTGCCCCAGTAAAGGAGAAATCACTGGTGTTTTGTGTGCATAGATTGTACCTTTTTGGCTCATATTTAAAATTATCTTACTTATAAAAATAAAGAAGATGGCATGACCATGCATACTTCTAGGAGATATTTTAATAGATTTCCATGAACATGTCCCATATTTGTTTTTATTTGTTAGGGATGACGTTGGAACATTGGTGGCTGAGGTAACTGTGGTTTTTCAAAAAATTCTGAGCCTAATGTCTTAAGTATTTATTATGACCAGCTCACAATGCCAAGAGATGCTTTACATTATGGAGATGTTGAAAATCGGGAGCTACATAATGCCTATGGGTACTACTTCCACATGGCAACATCCAATGGGCTTCTAAAACGTGGGGAAGGGAAGGATAGGCCTTTCGTTTTGTCAAGAGCATTATTTGCTGGAAGTCAAAGGTATGGTGCAGTTTGGACGGGAGATAATTCAGCGGATTGGGATCATCTCAGGGTTTCAGTCCCAATGGTTTTGACACTGGGTGTTACTGGACTGCCATTTTCTGGTAACCTTATTAATTAATCTAACAAAAACACAACAAGCTCTTGCTTAAATGCCACCTCACCTGTTAGTGCAAGGTGGATGGTGATCTAATGGATTTGAGACCCATTGGGTGTGTGTTTTATATGTCCATAACTTGAAAAAAAAAACTTAATTTTCTTACAGATGGTGATTGTTGGTATGCTTTTCTGCAGGTGCCGATGTTGGTGGGTTTTTTGGCAATCCTGAACCTGAATTATTAGTTCGCTGGTATCAACTTGGTGCCTACTATCCTTTCTTTAGGGCTCATGCTCATCATGACACAAAAAGACGTGAACCATGGTTATTTGGGTAGGATGTCATCTTCTGTCCAAGTACACTTCCTTTTTTTAATGTATATAGAACAAATGAAAAGGGAAAAGAATTGTATTTTCTTGTTATTTTTTTCCTGCCATTCTTTTTGAGAATTCAGGTAACTCAATTTTCCTACCAAATTAGTGTTAGCAGTATATATATCTTGCCGGTAAATGGTGAGAATCAAAAGTATGATCCCACCACACCCAATGGATTGCCTTTTGCCATACCCATAGATTGCCTTTTCCATGTGCTATGATGGCAGTGTATATATTCTATGTGCTGTGGTATTTGGTCTTTTAGAAACTTGTTCCTTGAAAGTATTTTTTGTACATCGAGTATGAAGCCTTTTTTTTTTTTTGTCTTTTGATGAATAACATAGAGTATTAAGCCTTAAAAAGGCAGGCCAGTTTGATGAGAGATAGTATGCTTTGCTTTATCTGGGAGAATGAATTTAATTGAACAGAAAGACTGCAGGAAGATAACGTTTTCAAATAAGGTAGGTGTTACTTAGAATGTTTAATACCTGGAGAAATAATCTTCATGGGCTCTTAGGGTCATCATGCACGCTCAAATGGAGTTAGGCAGACTTGTGTAGAATGGAACTCATTGAATGGAGTCAAGCAGACTTGTATTGAATGGAAGTCATTGAAAGACATGAAAACCTGATTTTAAATGTTTGCAGTTTCTTATATCTCAATATGGGCATCCGTTTATAACAACTTCCAGTCATATTCTCACCTTGTGAGCATCTTTCATGGTCCCTGCAAGCCTAGTGTATTTACTGATATATGATCTACCCATGGTCACATCACTGCAGAGAGCGAAATACAGAACTTATCAGAGATGCCATACGTGTCCGTTACATGTTGATACCATATTTCTACACATTATTTAGAGAGGCAAACACAAGTGGTGTTCCTGTTGTGCGCCCACTGTGGATGGAATTCCCTTCCGAGGAAGCTACCTTCAGCAATGATGAGGCTTTCATGGTTGGAAACAGTATTCTGGTGCAAGGGATTTATACTGAGGTACTGCAGTGACCACATATTTAGCGCTATATCTGTCTGGACAATTATCCAATTATCTCTACTTATCTCCTTGTTCTTTTTTTTTTTTTTTCAATGATATCCCAAACTAAACTATCTGATATCTTCTCAGCGAGCTAAAGTTGCATCAGTGTATTTACCTGGTAGACAATCTTGGTATGACCTGAGAACTGGAACTTCATATAGGGGAGGCATGACCCACAAGCTGACAGTCTCTGAAGACACCATTCCTGCCTTTCAAAGGGCTGGAACCATCATACCAAGGAAAGACCGGTTTCGGCGAAGCTCCACACAGATGGTGAACGATCCTTTTACACTGGTATGTATTTGACATTGATATGACTCATATAGGCTATCAATCTAATTCTCAAGTCTGCGTGCATCATCCTTTTACACTGGTATGTATTTGACATTGATATGTCTCATATAGGCTATCAATCTAATTCTCAAGTCCTCGTGCATCAGTCATACACTTCTGACTTTGCAAATGCTTAGCTGTTGGCTTTAGGCACCAACACTATTTATGTTGGTTCCTACTGTGTCCTTTGGGTAGCTAACCATAATCAGCAGGTTGCTTTGAAATTTTGGAAACAAAGTGCTATGCTTTCTAGCATGTGACTGATTCATATTTTTACTTGGAAGTGGGGGAACACGTTAATTAGTACCCAAGCTGACATGCGACCTAGAAGTTGAAATTATTTCATTTTTCCAAGCACCACATTATGTTGTGCCATTTAGAGTGTTATACATTTTGGTAGAATAGTACTCATTTGAGCATCACGGTTTGTATTTTGGATTAAGATCATGAAGACCTATTAGATTGTAGAACTAGTCCCTTGCATCACTTTACACATCTTTTTGATTATCATGTTCTTGTGGTAGGCACATTTTCTACATTGAGATATTGGTAAAGATTGAATAACTTGTAGGTTTTCTATAGAGTTGTGCATTTGATATTGAGTCCCTTGGTCTTAAAATGCATCGCAATAACCATTTAGCCATGAAATTGCGACACTGGCAAATTTGGGGCTAGGAGGACCCTTCTCAATGAAGCATCGTTATTTTCTTTATGATTCTGCTAGTAACAACAGTTGTTATTGCTAACTCTATGTCACTAACCCCTAGGGATTGGCTCAAGTGGTAAAGACCTTGGTCTTGGTGGTATGCTCCCTCCAGGTCTAAGGTTCGAATTCTCTTGGGTGCAAACAAGTCCTAGGGGCCATTGGACTGGAAGATTTTCTCCTTGAATTATCCGAGTGGGAAATTCTTTGCTGAGGGCTTGTGCACCTCCGGAATTAGTCAGAATGCTGATCTCGGACACCCAATGCCAATAAAAAAAAGCCCCATGTCATTAATCACTCCATTATAAATAGCACTAGTAACTGTTAGTGCTAATCTCCTTAACAAGCAAAACAAATGGTGTTTGTGCTTATCTCTCCTGTCTTCTTCAGGTGATTGCTCTTAATAGCTCTCAAGCAGCTGAAGGTGAACTCTATGTTGATGACGGCAAAAGCTTTGAATTTGAGCATGGGGCCTACATTCATCGCCGCTTTGTGTTATCAGATGGCAAACTGACGTCTGTGAACCTGGCACCCGCTTCCTCTGGTAAATCCCGATTTTCTTCAGAAACTGTTATTGAGAGAATTATACTGCTAGGACATACTCACAGCCCCAAGAGTGCCATAATTGAGGCGACAAATCAAAAGGTCGACATTGGACTGGGGCCCCTGTGGCTTCAGTGGGGACGTGGCTCTGCCGTTGTAACTGTCCGCAAGCCTGGTATCCGAATTGCCGACGACTGGACGATAAAAATTTTGTAAGAATGTTGACTAGCGGGATGAAATCCTATGTTTCTGGTACGATCATTATCGATGGAATTCTTTCCGTCATTGTGACTGCAACAGACTAGCGGCTCATCATCCACTTCCTCGATCTAGAAATAAGATCCTAACCTCTGTTGATACCCAATTTCAAGTTATAATCAGAGACTGCAACATATTAAATTGTACTTTATCCATAGGTTAATTTCCCGGCCTTTTTATATTTATTTTACTTCATTTCGAGCTCCCCCAATAGAAATTTATTAAATCCCTGTGAGCCACTGAAATTTTTTATGGTGAAACAGACCTTGCGGGCCTTTCTTTCTTTGAGGTGGGACAAAGAAAAATCATAAAATTTTAACTGAAAATTCTAAAACAACAAGATTGAAAGCATATAGAAGAGATCCATATTCTAGTTTACCATCAGCTTTATATATAGAACAAAGATGGATTTGGAGATCAAGGGTGGGGACGTGGGGTTACTGTTGTATAGTCTACTATGACATTTCATCAAAGGGGGAAAAAAAGGAAAAAGAGTGATTTATCAAGGTGAAGTATCTAATTTAATAATGGAAAAAGACTTTTGTGGCATATAAACTCTTGGACAATGAAGTCAATCTGCAAATAATGGAAAATCAAACAATTTGTTCTACAGAGGAAGAGGTTTTGCCAAACAATTCAAATTCAAACGAATCATGAAACCAAACAGATAATTCATAATTAATACTGTATGGAGATATCAATGATCATGAATCAAATGACGTGATTAGTATGTTTCATATTGTGGGAGCTAATTAAAGATCATCGAGAAGAAGATAGAAAGTTGAAATAATTGGAGAATGGGACCAAAACTCAGCTAAATCCCTTGTGTTTTGATGCCAGATAGAACACTGCCATCCTCAATCATGCATACAGCATTTTCAGAAAATAAAAACGATATGATTATTTTCTGGTCGTAGAACCGATCATCATAAACTTTTAGATGCTAAGTGGGTGTGAGTTGGAAATTAGATGCACAGTAGTACTGGATATGGACATTAATGGAGACATGCATGAAAGGATCGATAGACAGAAAGGTATGGACTACTTCGAAAAGTCGCCATGCATTTAGGATCACATTTCAAGCTTTTCTCACAGACAACAAGAATAATCTAACAATATAAGGTCGGCAGAAGCGAGTGATTGTTTTTTGTTTCCTAAAACCTAACCACTAAAATTATTAAAGACCCCCCCACATGGATCTGAGAGAGAGAGAAATCAGAGAGAGAATTCACTTATGTAGTTTTCAATATGTATAAGAACAAAGGCAAAGATATTGGAACATTTCAACTATATCTTGACTATATTCGTTAGCATGTTCGGAAGATCTTTGGAATTGGACAACTCTTGCTTCTTGGGTTTACGTACGTTGTACACTTAATTTGGTCACTAATTAAATTAATACCTCCAACTTTCTAATATCTTAATCTCAAAGATAAGCAAGTAATTATACAAAACTAATAGTACGATCAGATCAGCTAGCTGATCTAATGATTCACATGGCCGGCGGCCGAGAAACAATTGTCAACAAGGCGGCCTAGTGCCATGAAAAATCATTAGCTAACTTTGCAGGTGGCCATGCCAGAACCATTATATATTTGTGTGTGTCTCATGGGGGGCGCTGCAACAATTATTTAACGGTGTCAAAACATGCAGTTTCTAATTGGTCATATTTTCCCATCATCTGCTTATAAATAATAGGGTCTAGCTTCAAATTGGTTTCGAATTGTTAGCTTAATTAATTACTCTAACATGGTTTAGGGTTTTCAGATAGATAACCAAGTTTTGAACTCAAAAACTATTATGATGATGATGATGATGATGATCAGGAGTACCACTTCGATCGACTCAAGGTCGAAGGTTTGATAAGTATGACGAGTATTCATACAGTACTAAAATTTCATGTTCTTTTTAACATCAAGAACAGATCACTTGGGAATTCGTTTTGTAATCATCGATCGATCCCATTACGGGCCGGTATAAGTACTGGCCAGTGGGTGTGAAGAAACACGTTCATAAACTGCAGTAACCCACCGAGTAAAAGCATATATATTATATAGCTATAGTACTAGTCGATCTGCAGATAAATCAAAATATATAATTGGGTGCAGACCACATGATGAACCCCAAACCCAGGAGGAAAAATCAAATAAACAAATAAACCGAAAGTAATCAAAGATCATACCCACCGTTGAGAGTACTCCAAGCTCATGTAGTGGGGTACTTACCTATCCAATATGACCTTGAAATCCCATGCTAAAATGCTTGGCCACCCTTCCACCAGGCCAGTGGCCTCCAATTATTAGATTCTGCATACTTATTTCAGAATATTTGTAAATAAATATAGCTTTGTTACAAGTGTCAAGAGGAGCATTAATATATGGCACAGGTTGTGCAATATTGCTTGCTGGTCCACCGGATCGTCTAGCTAGCTATGCAGTGGAAGGATAGAAAGCTAGCTGTACGTATAGCTCAATCATCTCCAGCGCGCGCCAAATGCCAACTTGACGATCTAAGACCTAGCATGACTCAAGCTGCATTGGACCCGCCACTTAATTAATTTTGTGGCCAATCTCTTAAACCCCCACTTTCAATGGTAGTTCTTTCGAGTTAACATCACTTCATGAAACGATGCCTTCCCACTGATCTGCACTGTCCCGCCCATCGATCATTTATAGTACTAAAATATCTCTTGCAACAAATTTAAGCTAGGGATGATCATGATCTATCAGTATCTAATTTTTTTCAAGTGATCAATTAATGCATGCCTGACAAACGTTTCATATATACATGATTAAATATGTTCGAAATTGAAATGCATGCATTCATTTCTCGCAAATGTAAGTCCTGTACTTTGTTTCTTGCTTGTAAAATGCTTTCATCTTCTTCAACCTTGAGGAAAATGATTAACATACAAACTGCATGAAATCGATTGCCCTGCCAAGCTCTTTATGCTTGATGATCTCATATATAGATACATATAGTACTATATATATATATATATAAGATTCACAATTATTTAAAAATAAATTCAAAAATAGAGGAACCATCCAAATATATTCTAGAAGTACTATATAATATACATCTCTTTTTCATAAAGTAATTATTAATAGGCTCCAATTATTATATATGAGAGGTTAGAAATAGCTAGCTAGTTGGCAGCAAACGAACGAATATACAAATATTTAAGTCACGTAAATGGTCTATATTGTAATTACAATATCCTCGCGGTGATCAGATGTCAAACGGCCACTTGTCAGTTTTGTATTGCTTGTCATGACAATATCAACGAACCATATTGCACTTACGGAAGTAAACCATCATCATTAATATGAATAGATAGATATCTATATATATATATATATAATTAAGTAATTGAAAAGGAGAATTCAAACTTCAAAGATCGATACTTGATGATCCCTAGGTAGCTAGTAGTGATATATAGGAGCATTTCATGATCGGTTCTCCAATAACTATATATATGAATATATATATATATATATATATATATATATATATATATATATATCTTTCCTCAGTTTTTGGGCACCAAGTGCCAATCAGCATCAGATACTGTTTGTTTCCATAATGATTTTTTCTTTCCAATATAATATTGAACGGTCCTCATAATGTTTCGACTCTTTAAGGAAAGTTTTATATATGGACCCAATTTGAGTACTATTCCTTCATCAGGCTTCAACCATCAGTAAATTAAACACACATTTCTTTCTTACTCATGATTTATTTATTTATTCGATTAAGAAACTCTCACCACAACAAATTATGTTTTTTGGAATGAAAAATTTCATCCTAAAATATTGGCATTTCATCTCAAAATATTTTTTGGAACGAAAAAAAAGTGTCACAAGGTCGTCCCTATAAAACTGTTCCAAAAAATATTTTAGGATGAAAATCACAAATTCGTCCCAAAAAATATATTTTGGGACGAAATTAAGCTGGACCGTTCGAAATCGTTCGAATAGATATTTTTTTTTAGACGAATTAAATTTATCTTGGAAAACTGTTCGAACGTATAAAATACCGTTCGAACATATGTGACTGTTCGAATGGAGCAGAGTAAAGAACGTTTGAACGAGTAATTCATGTTCGAACGGCGCGCAACTTTTTTAGTTCAAACGATAATGTATGATGTTCGAACGGTTATGTCCGATTTGTATACATTCGAACGGATGATGAGTGTTCGAACGATTATTACTTTCATGGACAATCAATACTAATTTAAAACCAAATAGATATTTATATTTTAAAAATACATTACAAATTGTTCAATAAAATACTAATACTACTAATAAAATTCTCAGTACATGATATATAATTGTTCAATATGTAAAACCACTTCTAATGAAAATTAATTGCTTGGAGGTCTGAATTGTTGCATAAGTATCTGCATTTGAAGCTTCATCTCTCTTTGTTCATCTTCTTGTTGTTTCATGCGCATCTCCATCTCTGCTTGTTTTGTCAATTGAGCCTCTAACTCATGCTGTTTTGTAATCTCCATCTCTGCTTGTTTTGTCAATTGAGCCTCTAACTCATGCTGTTTTGTAATCTCCATCTCTGCTTGTTTTGTCAATTGAGCCTCTAACTCATGCTGTTTTGTAAGCAATTCTTGAATCGTAGAATTTGCATTTTTTAACACAATAGCAGTAGTGCTTGACGTTGATGAAGAGTTTGAAAGTTTTATACAGCGACCCAAACCCCTCAAATATCCTGAACGTTGCTCTAGAACTTGTGTAAAAATTTCAACATCACTTGTTGATGAATTATGATCTGAAGCAGCTTCAGCACGTATGGCAAGTATTTTATCCTACACACAACATATACGTTTAATATTAACACAATAATTTAAATATGTTTAATTAAAAGAAATTATAATACTTACATAATTTTCACGAGTATCGGGATGAGTCCACTCTCCATTACTATTAGTATGTGATGCAGCATATAATTTTGTTAGATCATAATTGGTGTCTGACGCTTCCTACAAGAGACATTGTTAAGATATAAAGTTAATATTAAAAACAAACTATATACAATAAATAAATAAATAAAAAATATTACCAATTTCTTAGAGAGGCGATGGAAAGATCTTGAGCCTGCGTGATGATGAATCTTCAACTTTGATCTATTCGTTTTGTTTATAGAACTTTGCTCCTGCATAGAAATTGTAAAAGTTAGTAAGTGAAAATTATAAATATGATACATAAATAATTAATTTACTTTACCTTATATGATGGATCATCAAACATGTCACAAAATTTTTCCATTCTTCAGATCAGACATCCTAAAAATGATGCTCACGTGCTTCTTCCTTGTTGTCGTACTTCTTGTAATGCTCATGACACATCACCTTATACTTACGGAATGCATTACACATCAACTCTTCAACAATCCTAAGCTCCTCTTTTCGACCATAATTTAGTTCAAAGTCATCCTTAAAAGAGTATATATACAAAGACATTATCATTTAGAATATTAAATAATATCAATATAAATTTATTATTTAAATATTACGTACCAAACAACGTTTTTTTATAAACTCTTTCGCTTCTTTGGGGACTTTATGCCATGAACTCGTAGCCAAAGGTGCATACGTCCGTGTAAGAGTACCCACATGCGATGCAAGCCAAGCTGCTTGTTGTCCCTCACCTCCGGTATGTTCATCAAGAATGTTAACTTTAATCTTACCTACTTTACAATATTTCTCCAACGTCACACCTCTAGTAGTGCCTCGTCCATGACGAGATTGTACTGTTATCTCTATAAAATAATATTAGTTATTTACCCCATATCAATTAGCATATATCTTAATTGGAAAAATGAGTAGTAACTATTTACCTTGTTCCGTAGAGTCAGTCTCTAATGGCAAGTCAGACGGAGAGCTAGAAACAGGTGGAGATGGGATGTGAACTTCCTTCCTCTTTGGTGGCATAATTGCGAGATACTATGTAATGTGAACACAAACTGGTCAATCATCTGTATCAGTTTCATCTACAGATTCAGTCTCATCATCTGTAGATACTTCAGATGACTCAACACTTTGATCAACTGTCGCCTCAACTATATCAGCCTCAATATCTTCCCTATGTAATGGGATCATCTCATACTGGCTCAAATTTACAAATAAGTTAAAGGCAGGTTGGCTCTCTTGGTATGCTTCTTGAGTAGAAGGATCATCTTCTTCTTCATCTTGTCCCTTCATCTCAGGGATAACGTCATAAATATTTTTAAGAGAAAATTTTTATACTACTTGCCATTGATTTCCTAACTGTGGATCGTCTAAATAGAATACTTGAGATGCTTGGGAAGCCAAAATAAAAGGATCATCTTCATACCATTTTTTTGATGTATTAATACTCAGAAAATATTCATCCTGACATTTTCCTCTTCGAGGATTGCTTAAATCCCACCAATCACACTTAAACATATAAACCACAAGCTCCCCCACATATCTCAATCCGATTATATCTACGATAACTCCATAGAAATCAATATTGTCTCCATCATGACTCCCTTCAACAAGGACACCACTATTTTGTATTTTCCTATAAAGTTCTCGATCAATTGTGTGATACCTACTTCCTTAAGAAATATATACAGAATATCGAGCAGCACGTCTCGAGGGACCACGCGCCAGTGCATATAGTTCGTCTGATATATCGTTCCGATTACTTGAATGCATTTGTACAACCTACATATTAAATAAAGTATAAACATTCAACCGTTAACAATAGTAATATTTTAATAAGTAATAAAATTACATCTATATTAATGTCATTACCCGTTGTTCGAACCATTTTGGGAACTCCTGTTCATGTCTCAGGTCTATAGCATTTACTCCCAATTCTTTGAGCATGTTAATATGATCACTAAAATTAAAAATTACCAACAATAAGTATGTTTATATAAATGTTTAATAAGTAAATTCAATAATTAATTAACAATTAATTTAAACTTATTTCAAGTGGCTCTCTATCTCTGGGCAATTATTTAGCACGTACCATTGAACTTTCTCGAATTCCCGTTCACACAAATCATAACCACCCTGAGCACCAAGTGGACGTACTTATTGGAAAAATACAGAAAATCCATTCCGTTGTCTTGCTTGGTCAACATCAAAATTTCTTTCTGGCCGATCAAACCTTGTGTCAACCCCGTGGAAGTATTTGGAACAGAATGTATGTCACTCATCATCAATATATGTTTCTGCAATTGATCCTTCTGGACGGGCCTTATTACCCACTGTGCGTTTCAACTTTCTAAAAAATCGTTCAATAGGATACATCCACCTATATTGGACTGGTCCTGCAAGTCGAGTTTCACGTGGCAAATAAACGGCTAAGTGAACCATGATGTCAAAAAATAAAAGTGGGTAAATACTCTCCAACTTACACAATATTAGTGCAATTTCTCGTTCCATACGATCCAAAACTTCTAGGTTCAACGTTCTCGCACATAAATCTTTAAAAAAGGCACCCAACTCAATTAATGCAACCCGTACATCTCTAGTAAAAAATCCACGGATACCAACAGGTAATATACGTTGTAAAAATACATGACAATCATGGCTTTTTAGTCCAGTAATTTTCCAATCATTCATTCGCACACACCTTGTTAGATTCGAGGCATACCCATCCGGTAATTTAATTTTCTGCAACCACTCACAAAATGTAGCCCTTTCGTTCCTTGATAATGTATACCATCCAATTGGCATGTAAAAAGACAAGCCATTTTATTGCAAGTGCATTTGCGGTCTAATTTCCAACCGCTTTAGATCTTTCCGTGAGTTTATATTATCTTTCATTTTACCTTCAATTGACATCAACGTTCCTAACACGGACTCGCATATATTTTTTTCAATATGCATAACATCGAGACTATACCGCAAATTTAACGTTGACCAGTAGGGTAGTTTAAAAAATATACTCTTCTTTGTCCAATTCAACTCTAATGCACTTCGTTTTCTCTTCCGTTATTTTTTACCAAAACCATTATTTCCGACATTCACAAACTGTGCAATAACATCGTCGCTAGACAAGAATGGTGGAGGGTGCCCCCATTCAATAGAACCATTAAACATCCTACCATTTCTACTCCATTTATGATCACCAGGTAAAAATCGACGATGACCCATGAAGCATAGTTTCTTCCCATACGTAAGCCATTCAGATTGAGTATATTTATTATAAGTCGAACATGCCAATTTCCCCTTAGTGCTCCAACCTGACAAGTTTTCATAAGTAGAAAAATCATTTATTGTCCATAACACCGCAGCAGGCATCTTAAATGATTTGCATGTTGATGAATCAAATGTTAATACTCCATTCTCCCACAAATCTTTCAATTCTGCTATCAGTGGCTGCAAGTGTATGTCTATATCATTTACAGGTGATCTCGGACCTGAAATGAGCAAACTCATCATGAAATATAGATCTTTCATATACTTCCACGGTGGTAGATTGTACGGCATAAGTACAACTGGCCAAGTACTATGACTAGTACTCATGTTCCCAAACGGATTAAATCCATCTGTATCTAACCCAAGTTGAACATTACGAGATTTTTCAGCAAACCATGGGTGTTCCAAGTCAAATTCCTTCCAAACTTGAGAGTCTGCAGGATGTGACATGACATTATCATTCTTAACTTTAGATGATGAGTGCTATGTCATATCCACAACCGTTGAACGTGACATAAATAACCGTTGTAATCTAGGTATCAATGGAAAGTGACGTACAACCTTCCGCGGCACATTCTGCTTCTCAGTTGTCCATCTTGATTCATGGCAAATAGGACACTCGTTCAACTGCTCATTATTTTGCCAAAATAATACACAATCATTATTACATGCATGTATTATATTGTAATCAAATTCGAATCCTTTTTTCAACTGTTTTGCTTCGTAGAAGTTGCGAGGTAAAATATTATCTGATGGAAGTGCCTCTCCAAACAACTCCAGCAACATATTGACAGCCTTAATAGATATTCGGCACATGGATATTATATGAAGCAATCTAACTGTAAATGATAATTTACAGTGCCTTTTACACCCTGGATATAACTCACGTTGTGAATCATTCCATAAGCGGGTAAATTTGCTATGGCACGGATCATTTGAATTATATGGATCTATTCCACTTTCATCCATAAACATTCCTATACTAATGTCGCCCAACATTTACTCCATGTCTTCTGATGGATCCGTTTATGGCATGGATCGTCACCAATAACCTCTACATGTACATCTTCATCGATGTTTTCGAATGATGTTGGAAATGGTTCTCCATGTAAGACCCAATCAGTATAACCTTGGTCAATACCTTTAACAAACAAATGTTCTTTCACCAATTCTATCTTATGAGAACGTAAATTCTTGCAAAGTCGGCATGAACATCTAATACGACCATCACTCCTAATTGTACAGGATGTAAACTCCAAAAATTTCTTAACTCCTTGGGCATATACATTGTAATCCTCACCCAACCGATCTCTAACTCGCATCCAACTCTTATCCATGTCTAATATCCTATTGCAAACAATCACGTGCATCAACAAACATATAGCTAAAACATATATCAAACTAACATATAGTCCATACATATAGCTAAAACATATATCAAACTAACATATAGTCCATACATATATCAAAACATATATCAAACTAACATATGATCCATACAGATATCAAAACATAAATCAAACTAACATATGGTCCATACAGATATCAAAACATAAATCAAACTAACATATGGTCTATACATATATCAAAACATAAATCAAACTAACATATGGTCCATACATATATCAAAACATAAATCAAACTAACAAATTTGCAACAACACATAAAATCAAACATATAGTCCATACATATAGCCAATTAACATATTGCCAAGATGCATATTAAGCATTTTCCTCAGGGTTGAACGCATTTGAGGTATTTTCCGGAGGGCTGAACACATTTGATGCATTTTCCTCAGGGTTGAGATCATTCCCTGCATTTTCCTCCAGCTCCGCTACTTTTGGTTCATCTATTTGTTTTCGCATTCTCTCCAGATCTGTTACTTTTGGTTCTAAATTTTTCGCATACAAGTCCACAGACAGCTTTAACTCATTATTTTCTCTTTTTAATATTTATTTTTTTTTCGTTTATTTGCAAGCTTATTATTCAATTCACTTACTTATTTTTTAAGTATCTCTATCTCACTTATCGTGAGGAGTAACTTTCGGCTCATGGTAGTAACAATAGCTGTATATTGAGATGTCATTATTCTCGCTCCATCCATGACCTCCGCATCGCTCTTGCTTAAGAAATAGTTATATGTCGCTATCATGGCATTGATAGCATCAGGAATGAAGATTCATGTTTGTGGTAAATATGGTTCTCGATTCAAATCAGGAACAATATTAGAAGGACGATGGCCGGCCATTTGTAATGAGTTTGTGAGAAATGTGAGTTTGTGAGAATTGTGAGTTGAGAAATGTGAGTTTGTGAGTTGAGAGCTTGGTGGTGTTTGTGAGAAATGTGCACAAGGACGATAAGCAAATTTTCGGTTCCATACGATCCAGAATTTACGGATATATATTTCCATAATTTACGGATGTTGTCCGTCCTTACAAAATTTGTCTCGAACAGATGGTATCTTTTATGAAAACTTTTGGTGGGGCTCGAAGCAATTCCGGATTTTTTGCCCGGGTTTTATGGTGTGTTTTCCACCAATCGAGATGCGAGCTCATCAATAATTTCCTCATCCGTCTATATATTTTAAACCCCAAATGCTCTCTCACCACCAATCACTCCCAATTGTACAGGATGCAAACTCCAACAATCAAGATGCGAGATTCTCCTTGTTAAGCATGCAAATGTGTGAACGGATGTATCTTTTCTCCTTATTTCAATGGTCCAGTCAGATATATCCAATTTGGCGCCGTTCATAAGGTTTTCAGAGCAGGTAATGCATCAAGGCTTCTTGCTCGCATCCCGGTTAATAATCGTTATGAAGCGTCTACGACACTTATATATGAAGCGCAAGCTAGGCTTCAAGATCCTATCAATGGCATTTTTTCAGTTATTTTTGCTCTTCAGTAACAGGTTCTCTTTTCATATATAATGATTAAAATCCTAATATGCTCTGTCTCCTAATTAATAAATGGCATTCTACTTTGTTTTCTGCAGGTTGTAAATCTACAAACTCAACTAGTAACTCTAATGAAGGAGACAGAACAAAGTTGTCTATCTTATGCTTCTGTCAATACAAATCCCTCAAGATGTCCGAAGTGGGTTTCAGTCAGGGAGTATCAATGAGATGACGGAGAGTTCTTTTAGAAACTCCGGAAGTTCACTACTCAATCCCGAGGAAAATGCAAGAATTAATGCTTTATTTGAAGAGTTAGTTGCGGTTGAATTTATTCCTAAAGAATAGTGGTGGTGGCAATGCTAAGGTGGTGGACATGGAAGATGAAAAATGCAGTATTTTAATTTTAATGTTTCTAAATTTGATTAATTATGTATAATATCTTTCTATGACTTTATATATAAATCAATAGTCTGTATTATATCTTTCTAAATTTGATTGTGTTTTGGTTTGTTTGTAAATATGTATCAAACATAACCCGTTCGAACGTAAAACATAACCTGTTTGAACGTAAATACCGTTCAAACGTAAAGTCTAAACCGTTCAAACGTGTTCGTTCTAGATTTTCATTCTTCTTCAACGACGAAAAATGGATGAACAAGTTTTTAAAAAATTCCAACATAGTAATAACAACACAATAATATAAACAACAATATCAAAGAATTCCAACAATTTTTCAACAAAGTAAGGAAATCATAGAAAGCAAAAATATTATAAAAAACATACCGATAATGAGATGAAAATTGCGTGTACTGAGAAGGAACTCCACAAAAAGTAATAGAAATAATAGTTTTAATTTGAAAATAGTTGGGACTGGATTGAGGGAGAATGACGCAACTTTGTTTGTGAGGGAGTGAGAGTGGCAGGAGGGGGAGATTCTGATTTCTGATATCTGTTGCAAATACTTGAATAAAGTTTCCCGTTCGAATGATTATTTAATAACCGTTCAAACGGGAAACCATGAAGCGGGACAAATTCCCTCTTAAAGTTTCACGTTCGAACGGGTATTTACTATCCGTTCGAACGTCAAACCATAAGCGGGAAAATTCCCTCCTAAAGTTTCAAGTTCGAACGGATAAATACACCGTTTGAACGAGAAATGCTCCATAGCAAACCGTTCGAACTCTAATTATTTACAGTTCGAACCGTGTTATTAAATATTTACGAATATTTATTTTTAACATTATACTATTACATAAAATAACAACATTAATATATATAGACATATTAGAATATAATATAGTTTACTAACATAGTAATATCATATTCAATAATATATAATCGAGCATATTATATATTATATATATGTAAAGTAGCACATATATAGTATCAACATATTGTCTCATCTATTGTACAAGCATAATATATTACACTATAAATAACATATATATATACGACCATCACTAGTGTCATTTAATTAGACTAGATATTATAGTTACTTATATGAATATATAGTACTAATTAAATTTATTAATTATAGTATATATATTATTATATATATATATGATACATTAAATTAATGATACATTAAATTAATACTATATTAGTATTAGTACTATATATTATAGTTACTTATATGAATATATAGTACTATTTAAATTTATTAATTATGGACATCATATATATATATAATAATATTTATTACAATATATATTATTATTAGATAAATTCTAAAATATAAAATATATAGAGTATATAATATATGACGAAAACCGTTCGAACACACATAACCATTCAAACGGTACTGCATATATAACTTCTCCCCGACGGTCATTTCCAAACTCCCGATCGAATGGTATCTCCAAACAAACTCCCAAAACCTCCATCCCCGCCGTTTAACGACGTCGTTGCCGCCGTGAACAGTACCTAGTCGAAGCCTCCAACCCTCATTCACCGATATGCTCATTTTCTAACTATTTTACCATTTAAATTTAGGTTTTTGATGGATTATTTGTTTAAATTAGGATAAATCAATTTATCCATCAATACTCACCGTAGATTTTCTTAAATCAATAGTAGGAAGGTTTATTTTAGTTTAATTTAGTTTTGTTTGTTGAGAAATCCATGGAATCGAAAGATTTCATAGATTTCAATGGCTGAGTCGACTCAGCGATGTACCGTTCGAACGTTGTTGGGTCGTTCGAACGGGACTAGCCAAACAGGAATTACATTTAACCCATTCGAACGTGATTTGAGCGTTCGAACGTGGTTAAAGAGTTCGAACGGTACTAGCCAAACATTTAGCACGTTCGAACGGTATAGCTAAAACATAATATTAGTGAATGTGTATTTTTATTCACCATTGTAGTTCCATTAGATCTTGCAAGAATATATCTTATTTTATAATTAAATTAATATAGAATTTACTCACATTTTGTTAAATATTTTTATTATTAATATTTTATTGATAAGCTATTAATTAATTGTAAATTTCAGGTTCATTATCATGTCTTCTTCTAGGGCGGGACGTAAGCGAAGCAGTCAGGCAGAGACTAGTATCAGTACTCCTGCTAGGGAGAGGACTGTTTCACTAGAGCAACAGGTGAAGCTGTCTGACTTCCAGAGTCTTGTCTGGGAGGGTCATTCCCTGCCATCAGTCTTCAGCGATCGTGGTTGGGGACCTATCTTAGATAGTCCAAGGGACTCATTGGAGACTGTCACCTATATTGACATTGTTTCTGATTTCTATAGAGAGCTTGGTGGTGCCAGCCCAGATGATGGAGGGGCATATAGCATCTCTGTCCGAGGGGTTCCAATTGTATATTCACGGGACCGACTATCTGAGCATCTTCGTATTCCTAGGCTGTCAGATGCATATCCGAATATGGTGCCTAGAGAGTCTGATCCTTCAGTTGAGGTAGAGACAGCTGAGGAGGAGGCATCGCTCCATCATACAGATGAGGTCGATATCATTGCTGATCATGAGGTGAGGGATTTGGTTGTTGGTCCAGATGCTCCTCTGTATGACGGGGCGAAGAGCATCAAGCAGGCAGATCTATCTTCGTTCTTCAAGATCCTGAATTTGATAATCGCCAACAACATCGATCCTCGGCAGCACAAAACAGAGGTTGGCATTGATCGGACGAAATTTATGATACGGGTCGCTCGTGGCATTCCTATTGACCTGGTGGGGTATATATTCGATAGGATTCGATCAGAGTCCCGGTACATTTCCACAGATATACTGTCATTCGGGATCCTGATCACCCGATATCTATTATTTGCCGGTGTTGTGCCTGATGTTGCCGAGGGTAAACGATAGCCGATGGGACCGATCAACAGCACTACTCTCTCACGCAGCACAGGACACTTGAGACTGCGTCTTCAGATAGCATCCAGACCCGATTGATCCTCAAAGATATGCATAGCCAGGAGATCATGGATCACAGGCCGAGGCATCAGTACATAGTGATACACGTGAGGACATGGCTGAGATCATGCATGCAGCGATCAGCGGACAGACATCAGCGCTGATCGATGCAGTGCGTATTGAGGTCCATTCTGCTATGTCTGATTTTCGTACTGAGATTATTGGTAGCATCTCTGAGTTACGTACAAGGGTTGATGCCATGTCTGTGACTCAGGTCACTATTAGTACTCGACTAACACAGATAGAGGAACGTTTAACTGCAGTCGAGGAACTGTGCAAAGAGTTGGGGTCTTAGTATTTTCTATCTTTTATTTATTTTTTCTTTTGTTTTTAGAATGGACAATATTTAGTATTTTGTAAATTCACTATTTATTTATGAAATAGTCTTATTTTATATTTCCTAAACTAATTATTGATTTATATTATTCATATTATTTAATCAATAAATTTATTATAATTACTAGTTAATATAAATATAATTCTCTTTTAAAAAAAAATATGCTCACCGTTCGAACGGTAAAAAGTTACGTTCGAACGGTATATCAATTTCCCGGTATAATAATCTAACTTATCGCGCCAAATTTACGTTCGAACGATCAAATTAGACGTTCGAATAATGAATCACTTGAAATTTACGTTCGAACGATAAAGTAGAAGTTCGAACGATCAAATTACGTAAAAAGTCACTGTTCAAACGTTTCTATTTTTAGGGAAGCCATATTTCGTCCCTAAATATAACGTTCGAATGATGTATGATGCGTTCGAATGGAAAACGTCTTTTTGAGACAAAAAATAAAATTCATCCTTAAATCTCACTTTTTGGGATGATTTTTATTTCGTCTCAAAATAAAATCGTCCCAAAATATCATTTTTGTTGTAGTGTCTGTGTTTGTAGAACGTTCGTTCTTTGAACCCTGGATCGTTTTCTTCATGATCCATTCATTATACATTGCACGGGTCAAGAGATCCCAACTGTTACTGCTTACATCACCTATAATATTCAAGCAAGTGACGATATAGTACTAGCTAGAAACCAATTAACATGGCTCATGCATGCGTAACCTCACATTCATGAGAACATTATATATATACATGATTAACGACAAATAATTTTGAGTGTAGTGTGTATATATATATATAGTACTATTTATTAGAGAATCCATGGAGTTCAGAGATCACGATCGAGCTTAACAGTAGTTTGTTTTTCCGTGATTGGCAGTCCCCAATATAGTACTACTTATAACAAGGAAAGGGGGACCAACTCACACTAACTCCACATGACAAACAAATCCATCATGATCATCAGGGTACATTTTTATTCTTGCAGTAGCTAGCTAGCTAGCTAGCTGCATATATGTGTGTATATATATATATATAAAGAAAAAATGAAATTACATGCACTAGCGAATCCAATCAAACACATAAAGATGCACTGAACAACAAAGGTACGGAGGAGGAGGAAAAGCATAAATTCTTCTCCTTTAATAAGGATGGAGGGAGGCAATACACGTGACAAGTCAATACAGAAGTACTAATGATCTTCTGTTATATATGAATTAGGATAAATACAATATTCTTTTTAAAGTGGTTTCCAACACTAGCCATTAATCATGTCTATGAGTAATATATATAATCTTGAAAGACCAAACCAAAAGAAATTGCAGCAATATATTTAATATATAGGCTCCTTCACCCATCTGATCTTTTTTGTTTTACCTCTTTTGTACATATATTTTTTGAGTTTCTCTGTCTAAGGGAGGGGGCTTTTGAATAATGCATGCAGGTGAGACACTGTTCACATATATATATACACACACATGTACATTTTGGTTATGGCTTAATTATATGGTGCATATATATATATATATATATATATATATATATATATGTGCGCGCGCACTATATAAATGCATGGTTTGGCCACATTGATCTTGATTAATTAAGTAGAAAGCAATATTGCCTAGTGGCCAATTGGGGTAATTGATAGTTTTTGTATGGTGTGCATCAAATGTGTTTGTTGTTAGACAAAGACACTTAAAGTTAATTATAGGACCGACCGATAAACATATTAAGTACTATGGACGCAGCAAGCCTTGGGGTCAAGTGGAGACCACAATGATTTGAGTACTATTACATTAATTTGCACATTTGACATAAAGTTAGGTCAAATATATAATGAGCCTCATGACTCAAAGCAACCTTAGCATAATCCCATGAACTTAGACATCTATTTTATGAGAATTAAGATGTCGGTTGGTGGTACTCTATTTTTTTTTTTTTTTTTTTTTGGGGGTCTTGATCTTCCTTTTTCATCTATTATTGTTCATGGGCTTATAAGTTAAACCTAGCTTTTAAGGGCACACGTAGAAGCATTCTTCTTCTACTTTTTTTTTACTGGTTTGTCTTATATATATCCTACTATTTAGCACGCGGACTAAGGCTGGCTTGCAACTCAAATTAGTTCATGCCCGCGGTATCAATCCTCCATGTTACAATTCACACACACACACATAAATGAATTATTAGATAATTTCAAAGAATCGACATGCAGTAAAATTAATATTTATATTAACAATTATATATAATAATGCAACATTTTGTGATAGTACTGTACGTGGTAGGATGGAAATTAACAAGCTGGCTGTTATCCACGATAAGATTCTAAACGTACATGGTACATACATATTATTAGGAATATTAAGGATGCCACTCATGAATCCGCTGCTGTCCAACAAACTCCTCCTTAATTCTTGCTGTATATTTTATTATGTCTTTACTTTCTATGTAAATAACTTTCCTTCCTTGTACAAATGTCTTTTCTATTAATATACAAAGTGGCACACGTATTAGTGTGACCAACAATTCATCCAAATATCCTGCTGTCATTTTACATATATATATATATATATAATTCTACTCATTATCTTTATATCATACATATATCATATATGATTTTTTTTATTTTTTATTTTTCTTAATAAATATGTAAAGTAAGTATGATGATCGTTAACTTAACAAAAGCTAACTATTATATAAATTAAGTTAACTAAATTCTTCTACTCATGAGTAGAAGAATTTAGTTAACTTAACAAAAGTAAAAAAAAAAAAAAAATGTAATGTATAGAATGACGAATAGCAAATCTATTATATTTATATATATTATATTCATCCCTAGAAAATAGTAAATTAAGAAAGTAGAGAGATTTGATCCAAAAATGTTTTTTTAATGGATTTGATGGGATGGTTGAAAAGAGTGGAATTTTGGGTGGATCGTTGACTACCCAGTCATATTGGCTGGGGTCTTAGGTTCACGTGGCCTGCCTTGGGTTTCACTTTATTTACATTATAATTATTTTTTTAATATTCATGAAAGCTCCTATATTATACCCTCGTTCCGTCCCTAGCTTACCTCCACTGCTAGCTCTCTCTCACTACTCCATCCTTAATTTCCTCTTCGATCAAAACTGTTCTCATTCTCTCTCTGTCGGCCTTGATCTTCTCCTTGTTCTTCGGGGTTAGGTTGTGCATGCAAATTATCAACTACTACAGCCTCTCTCTTCGGGTTAGGTTTTGAATGCATCTCAGACTTACCCATCTTGGCTGCCAACCTCCTACGTACTAAGCTTTCCTTTGGACATTAGGGAAAGAAAATAACCAAAAAAAACAAAAACACGTTTCCAGCTTCTTTGTTTAATTCTCACAAATATCTTCTGATCTTGATTTCGATTCAATCAAATTAAGATGGGTGAGAACGCTGCCACAAAGAACCACCACCACCAAGTTTTTGACATCTCCATAGATGTGCTTCCGCAGAGTGGCTCCAAATGCTTTGACGACGATGGTCGTCTCAAACGAACCGGTAAATATACATATCCAACCTAGTCTGCTCCACGTTCAAATCTGTACTCTGTTCGGCCTGCACTGTCCTTAAAATCTTGAGTCTTTTGCCGCTTAACATCTTTCTTATGGTCATGTTATCTGATATCAACCAGGGACTCTTTGGACTGCTAGTGCTCACATAATAACAGCTGTGATTGGATCCGGGGTGCTATCCTTAGCCTGGGCCATAGCTCAGCTAGGATGGATTGCTGGCCCAGCTGTGATGCTCCTGTTCTCCTTTGTCGGTTTCTACACTTCATCACTGCTTGCAGACTGTTACCGTACCGGTGACCCCGTCTCCGGCAAGAGAAACTATACTTACATGGAAGCAGTCCGGTCCATTCTTGGTATAAACTTGACAATCTGATCAGTAGGGTTATTTAA
Organism: Cyclocarya paliurus; assembly: GCA_029856935.1. Classification (NCBI taxonomy): domain Eukaryota; kingdom Viridiplantae; phylum Streptophyta; class Magnoliopsida; order Fagales; family Juglandaceae; genus Cyclocarya; species Cyclocarya paliurus. Next base: position 32,343,109 of record CM056946.1, on the reverse strand, counting down.
ACCAATAACTACGTACGGACCGTGAGGATCTAATTTCAATGTTCTAATATACGTACGTGCATTATCTTTGTCAGGTGAAGCAAAGGTCAAGGCTTGTGGATTTATTCAGTATATGAATCTTTTTGGAATAGCCATTGGATACACCATCGCAGCATCTATAAGCATGATGTGAGTCGAATATTATCCAAGCAGAACTAGTGTATTTTTATTTTCGATCTAATTATTTCTAATTTCTTTCTCGATACAATATTGCGTTCTAATTACTTGGAAATGTTTGTTAAGGATTTTGAATAATTTTAATTGACTGACACAGGGCAATCAAGCGTTCTAATTGTTTTCATGAGAGTGGCGGGGAGAACCCATGTCACATGTCGAGCAATCCATACATGATCTTGTTTGGTGTAACTGAAATCTTGTTTTCTCAAATCCCGGACTTCGATCAAATATGGTGGCTATCAATTGTCGCCGCTGTGATGTCTTTTACTTATTCTTCAATTGGTCTAGGACTTGGAATTGCCAAAGTTGCAGGTTGAAAAACCGCTTCAAGTTTTCTGAAATAAGTTTGTTGAAATTCAATGATTCTAATATGCATGTGTGTGTGTGTGTGTGTGTGTGTATAAAAATTGACTCTTATGCTTTTTTCTTAACTGATGAACAGCTACGGGAACTTTAAGGGGCAGTCTCACCGGAATAAGCATTAATACTGTGTCCCAAACCCAAAAGCTGTTGAGGAGTTTCCAGGCTCTAGGCGACATAGCCTTTGCTTACTCTTTTTCTGCCATCCTTATTGAAATTCAGGTATATTTTTTTCCTTGGGAATCTTGGGATTAGAAACAAAGAATATAATATCAAAGGCGTAAAACCTATATAAATATGATTATACATATGTGTATGTATGTGTGTCATGTGTGTGTATTAATCCATCCTTTCTGCAGGACACAATCAAATCTCCACCATCAGAAGCAAAGACAATGAAGAAGGCCACGGTACTTAGCGTTTCTGTGACGACCGTATTTTACATGCTTTGTGGCTGCATGGGTTATGCAGCTTTTGGTGACTTTGCACCGGGAAATCTCCTCACTGGTTTTGGTTTCTACAACCCTTTTTGGCTTCTTGATATTGCTAATGCCGCTATAGTAATCCATCTGGTGGGAGCATATCAAGTTTTCTGCCAACCTATCTTTGCTTTCATCGAGAAAAGGGCTAAACAAAAATGGCCTGAAAACGGATTCATCACCAAGGAATTTGCAATCCCAATCCCGGGTTGTGGCCAATATAACCTAAACCTCTTCCGTTTGGTTTGGAGAACGATGTTTGTGGTCTTAACCACCGTTATATCAATGTTGCTTCCCTTCTTCAATGATGTCGTGGGAATTCTTGGGGCACTTGGGTTTTGGCCTTTAACTGTCTATTTTCCTGTGGAGATGTATATCGCACAGAAGAATATACCAAAGTGGAGCACTAGATGGATATGCCTACAAATCTTGAGCATTTCTTGCCTTGCAATATCAGTTGCTGCGGCTACTGGTTCAATTGCGGGTGTCATGCTCGACCTCAAGGCCTACAGACCATTCAAAACCAGCTACTGATCATGATCTCATTCTCTGGGTGTCTTTTTTGGATCAACTTACCATTGAACAAAAAGACAAAAAAAAAATATCATTTATATTTCAGTTCCAACTTCCATGTAAATGAAACAACCTAATTAATGCGGTTAGTGTTGGTGTGGTTTGATTTATGTAGTTTTATTTCAGTCTTTCATTTAAAGGCTTCTGGTTTCAAAAATCAAAAATAAAAAATAATCAAGAGAGGAATGTACGTACTTTGAACTTTGTATGTAATTATTTATTAATGTGAAATCGGAAAAATGAGCATCCGCTAGCTTCTTCTAGTTCATCCGATCAGTTCCAGGAAAATTTAGATGAAAAATGATCTTATATATCACTCTTGTACCATTTTCATCATACTATACTGAAGAGATGATACTGTTCATCAACTTTTAAATTTTAAAAAAATTAATGATAATAATTTAAGAGTGATAAAAATGACGCCACTACGTACTTAGTGAGGTGAAAGTGATGCGAGAAAATGATACGCGCGTAGCATTTACTCCTTTAAGAAATCTAATAACAAAAAATATTTAAGTTAGTTAAACAATTCAGATGAGATAAGATAAGATAAAGTGTTTTATTAAAAATTGAATAAAATATTGTTATAATATAATTTTTAATATTATTATTATTTTGAGATTTAAAAAAGTTGAATTATTTATTAAATTTTATATGAGAGTTTGGGAAAATTATAATGATGTGATGAAATAAGATAGATTTGTATATCCAAACCGATCCTTAGATTAACAGACGGGGAGCTAGCTGAGCGTCGACCTCACAAATTAAAGCCAACTAGGCCAGCCATAACCGGCCACCACATAGCAATTAAAGTGGTACGTATAACACCACACTAGAACAATTAGGTTGTGTTTAGGTAGTGAGATATTTTTAGATATTCTGTGAATAGTAGTGAAAAATTAATAATAGAATATTAGATAGTAATAAATAGTAGAAAAAAATAATAATAAAACAATAAATAATAATTAGGTATTATGAGAATACCTTAGTACTCAAACTAGGACTGGGGTGGTTTGGATTCACAAACCATCTTAACTCATCTCATCTTCATCATTACATTTTTCTCAAATTTCCACACAAAATATCATAATTTTTTTATTCAAATCCCAAAACAAACTTTTCCAAATTATCATACAAAATATATATAATAAACAATTTAACTTTTTCAAATTCTAAAATCACTTTCCCAAATTCTCACATAAAATATAATAAATAATTTAACTTTTTCAAATCTCAAAAACAATAATAATATCAAAAAAATTATTCTAAAAATATTATTTTTTACTATTTACAAACTATCTCAACTCATCAACTCATCTTAACTTATCTATAAATCCAAACAATCCCTTAGGTTTAATGACTCATCGAGCATGGCCGAGTGTTAGCTATATTATTGACGAACGTCTTTATACGGGACTGCATGTATACGTACGTCTGTCTTTATAAGCAAACGGCGCCCTAAACGATGCATGTCAGGTACATTCTTGGAAATTGGTAGAATGTACGTATGCATGTATATATGCCTATGTATAAATATATACATAGACACACATGATGACTATTATATGGGTTTGATGCAGCTTGGAGTTCAATAAAAATGTAGAAATCTTTTTTTTCTAGGCAGATATATAGATGTGTTTGGAATTAGGATATCATGTTTCGTCCCTCGGTATATTTAGGATAGTTACTGTTTCCAATTTTTTGTGTGTTATATTTGGATTTAATTATTAGGGTCAATAATAAATCATTTATATATTCATCGATCGCATGAGCTCACAATAATATATATAAATATATATATATATATATATATATATATATATGTAGTTTTGCTATATACAAATCTAGTGTGTGATACACTAGGACTATTAATACATGCATACAAAGTCTATGGTTTGGAGTCCCATATATAAACCATATAATTATCGCATATATGCCCAATGCACGCCTTCTTCTATCTACCAAATAGATGAGTACTTATTCATATACTGGTAGTGGAGTTACGTGCACGGCACATTAATTTGCCCTATATTACTAGAAAATAAATTGTTCTAAAATATAAACATCCAGTATATAAGAAAAAAACTTAATGATAAGGTCTACAAGAATAATATAGGTAATTCTAGTTAGAAACTACTAATTCAAACAGCAAGTAACCCTGTTTGAATCAAGAAACTTGCAAGTAACCCTATTGTGGAACAAATGATAAGAGCATATATGATATGCAATTCATTTATGTTTGTTTTAAATTTATTTTATTGGTGAATTTCTTATTAATATCTTCTAAGCGGGTTCACATTTTTTTTGTTATCTATCGAAAACTCCTCATTAGCTGCACTTTGGATTGGCTCATGTATTTAAATGAGACAAGACAAAACATCACTTAACAATTGTAGAGCTGAGTTTGATTCATTAACTGTGCTCAAATTGAGCTTGAGCTAAGCTTGATTGTTTTTTTTTTTCTTGTCAATGCCAGTCTTGAAAAGACAAAGCTCGGTTTGCAGCTCATCTGCCATATTATATTGCTTTGTTACTTTTGTGGTTGGATGATAGGCTCTTGATCATGCAGGTGTGAGAAGATTTGTATATATCTCTGCTGCTGATTTTGGCTTGGCAAATTGCTTGCTGGAAGGATATTATGAGGGAAAGGTATTGCTGTCAGATCTGGTAATTAACCTTGGATTCTGAGCATTGGATCATTTTCTTCTAGGATATTTATCTATTCAAAGTTCAAATGAAAAGCCATATATATTGAACTTAAACCTGGGTCACCAATTATGTGTCTGGTTTAGGCTTCATAATATGTATGATTAATTTTATTTTATTTTGTTTTAACTAATTTTGGGTTTCAATTATTCATATGTATACTAAATTTATTCAAATTTTACTCTGTAGTCCTTTCTAATGAAGTGGCTTTAGTGAGTAGAAACCAGATGGTCTACTTTAATATTCCAAACTAAGAAGATACCCTCATATGAAACTATGTAATTTAGGACTCTTACATCGAATCAAGTTCTTTAATTGATTTCGTTAAGTGCACCACTACTGATTCAAATACTTTAATTGATTGCTAAAGTAGCTTGATTGTAAAGAGAGCTTCGTAAGAGAACCCCCCCCTCCCAGTTTTCTCTTTCATAATGTTTGCATGGTTTGTTTAAGACAGTTTGTTTTTTATTTCCTTACCGAATTGAAGAGGTTGAATTATTAGTTATTTTTCAAGTAGTATCATTGTCACAGACTTTATGAGAAAAAAAGAAAAAAAAGTACGCACACGCACAAAAGATTCAAATTTTAGAGGGAAAAGGAAAACTTTAAGAGAAACTCTGCAGTATGAATTCCAAAATAAGAAGCTCTAAACCAAAAACCCACAACCAAATCAACTCTTTAAATGAAGAAAAGGAAGCAACAAATTCTGAAATCCACTAGGTTATCATTGAGTTTGTTTCTACACCCGTACAGGAAAAAAAGGAAACGAAGATGCAAAAATATTTAAAAAAAGATAAAAAAGATTAAAAAAGAAAAAGAAAAAGAGATGCATAAGTAAAACTACAAGAAGATCTAGAAAAGCATACCAGCGGCGAAGAAAAAGAAGAACAACCCTCAAGCAACACACACGACAAAATTTCTTTCTTTCTCTTCGACACCCGAGTCTCAAAGCTCTGCAATCGACACTCAAAAACCACAACACACGACTCTGCCCTCCATCCCTTCTATCAACAAGTCAAAACATCCCCTTGGCTAACAACGTCACACCATGAAACAATAGCACCAACCAAATGCGCGAGACCCAACGAACAAGAACCAAAATCGTGACTAAAAAACAAAAGAAGTTATGGAAATAAACGAGGGACCCCAAAAATACAGACTAATATTCGGTCGACACAACATTCTGCGAAGAAGAAATGAATAGAATTGGGGAGAAATCGATCAGGCATTAGACACCAATAAGGGGTAAAAGTGTAATAGTATTTAATAAAACCGAGCAGTAGCGGAAAGTAAAACACAAAAGCAGGGGCAAAAATGTAAATATAATAGCTAACAGAAATACAAATGCGGAAAGTAGCAAGTAGAAAACTGTAATAAGACCCAACCACTAGGGGCATTGATAGAAAAAGAAAATTGTCAAATATAAATCACTATTTATTCATGTTCATATCAGATAGATGCTTTTAAAATACAAATAATCTTCCCAACTTCCTACTATTCACCACACTCCACACTCCATTTTTTTTTTTTAATTTTTTTTTTATCAAATATTTTTTTTATGAATAGTGAATAAAAAATTTGAAATATTTAAAAAAAAAATTCAAAAAAAAAATTCAAAAAAATATTAAAAAATATTAAAAAGTATGGAGTGTGGAGTGTGGGTGAATAGTAGGAGGTTGTGTAGCATTTCTCTTTAAAATATAAGGGATATACATATATAGATGGAAAAATCTTCAAATCCGACGTGGTGAGAAGGTTGGATTTACACCCTCCACTAGGCAGGGGCCACGTAAGCTATCTATTTTATTAATGGTAGAACCGATCTCTCTCTATCAGTCACGCTCTCTCTCTCTACTCAAGCACGTTTCTCAATTTCTCTCTATCTCTCTCCTGAGCTTGAGTCCCCAAAGCTCTCCCTTTCTCTCCTATCAGTCGCTCTCTCCCTCATCTCAAGCCGGTCGACAGACTCTCTCTCAGTGAAGTGGCCTACACATGGCAGCTCAAAGCAAACAAGCACACACAGAAGGATAAAATTGCCTCTGGCCATGAATTTCCTCCCGACCCTAATGATGGCTTTTTGGGCTTAACCTGCCAAAAGTTAATTTTCACTTGGCTTCAATGTAGTATCATTGAGTTGCAGAGGTCTCTTTCTTATATCATGAGAATGGTGAAGCTTTTTTAAGCAGTGCACTTACGCTGTACTAAGTAGGGGCTTTTACCTTATGAAGTTTGTGGGATGAAAAATAAAAACTTGCTCACCGGATTTACCACTTAGACGCCACTTTCATCATTGATGAGCTGCCCCAACTCTTTACCAATTTTTCGTTGTATTTCTGTGGACGGGCTTTGAGATGAGAGAAAGGGAGAGCTCCTGGGACTTGGGGCTTGAGGAAACAAAGAGACAGGCTTAGAAAAAGAGAGACTGATGGGAAGAGAGAAGCTTCGTACGGGAGGTTATTTCTTGGTATCGATTCTATGCTAAATAAGATACATGGCTTACATCTTCGTTACTTATTCGAAGGTATAAATTTAAGATTCACACAGCGTCCGGTTTGAAGCGTTACAGTACCGACAGTTTTTCTTTCAGAAATCAAATACAGTCAAGTGCCTTGATGCTTTAAGTTTGATCTCTTCCTTAGTTGTGCACAGGTACTGGCTGTGACCAATTAGCATGGTTGACTGAACCAAAAACTTATGCATAAGAGATACAGGATTGCATCCAGTCTGTCTGGATTCAAGAAGCATAAATGCCGAATGCGATTTTAGCTGCTTTTTGCGACGAAAAGTGGCGCTGCAAAAAGGTCTTTTTCTTGTAATGTCATCAGAAGACAAGAAGTCAAGACTCAAGACTATGAAGGTAACTGTAGCCCCTCTACTAGCCAGCAATTTAGGTGCCAATATTGGAGTAAAAAGATGAAAAAAAAACACACACACTAAGGTTCAAGCTTTAATGGATTGTGGTCTGCTGACACAAGAAACACAATACCAAAATCAAGCACAGCTGCATTCACAAAAGAAATTCACAAGGAAGATCATTATCATAAATCAAATTCTCATTTCAATGGCACACTGGCTTGTCAACGTTACATATCATGATTTGTACTATATCACAGAAGTTAAAAAATCATCAGAACAATAATAACTAACAAAAAAAACTAAAGACCTTCTCACTGAAGTGAGATGACAGGCTGGCTCGCCAAGAGGAAGTGAGAAGATGACAGAATGAAATTGACATGGGGCATGATGCCCAGAAAATGCTATTCTACATTCACAAGCATTCTGAATTTCATTCACAGATCTTTGGAGCTGCAATAACCCCTGAAGGAACACCAAGTATGGCAGTAGAAAAATAGAATACCAATCGGGCATCTCGGTTGCTATATAAAATGAAGCCTCCTTTAGCAGTAGATACATTTCAACTTCAATCAAAACTCAGTAACACCAGAGTGAGAATTCCCCAAACAACGTCTCCCTCTCCAGCAAGTGGCGCAGTTACCAACAGATTAAACTCGAGTGAAAATCCTGCACAAAAGAACTTAAAAAAGCTCCTCTGAATTGAACTTGTTCCAAGATTCCTGTGACAATATAAGCAAACTTTTAATCAGAACAAGCCCAACAAAATAAAACCACAGCACCATTAGCTTATCAATAGAAAATATAATAAAAAATGGAAATCCACGCCTTTACAAAATGGAAACAGGATGCTACCCATTTCACTTGTCAATTTAATCCTTCTTAGCAACATGACAACCAAAATAATCAATACTTTGCATATTTTGAAATGGATGACATCCATTTCAAGTAGAATGGAGAGGATCCTTTTTCTAGAAAATGCACATTTGGAAGTTGACTTGAGGATTCGAGTTGAATATTTCCTTACTAGATAATGATACACTTACAACTCTTTTACAATTATTTTACTACTCACTTCAAATCAACTAATGTAATTGTGCCACCTCATTAAAAAATATTTTCAATTTTACATAATTACCCTTCATTTTAAATAGAGCTGTAAAATACTTGTAGACTAGTTGTAGGTTTATCATTTTCCTTACTATGCAGGCAGCAGCTCCTATAACCAGTGGTATTCTCTTCCGCAACCATAATATGCATATAATGAATTCAATGTTTGACCAGTTCACTGCATAAATATGTACATCTACAACTGAAAAGCAAGCACGTTTGTAACACCCCAGTCCCACATTCAGAAAATGAATGATTAATATAGAGTGATCAAGTTATAAAGGTGGTCATAAGTGCTAAGTCCCACTGTGACTACTTACTAGGTGAAACCGGGCTTTATAAGTGATTATAGAGAAGCTTTGAATTGAGTAGTTTTTTTACAAAATTGTGGCCAGAGATTTTCCAGAGTCATTTCAAGCACCCACAGAGTTACTTCGTAACTCTACCAACTGCAAAGACACAGGACTATGGCAAGCCTTCGTACTTTTTTCTCTCTTCTATTTTTTACCCGGGCAGACTAACTAGAAATGGGTAATAAAACTATGATTAATGCTAGATACAAGCCTAGGAGATCAAACATTACCTTTAGGAGATCAAACACCTATTTGTATCTAACATTACTCTGAAACTATTTAGATGGATTTTATAATGATTGAATACCTTTAGGAGATCAAACACCTTCTCTGCAACATATTTCTGCTGGAGAGTGGCACCTTTTTGTTGCACCTTATCAGGGTGAATGCACAAAGTTGCCTTCCTATAAACTTTTTTAACTGCAGGCGCTGTGAGCATATCAGTCAAAGAAACTGGCTGCCAACCACATTCAGGCCAGAGGACCTGATCATCCAAAAAATGGAGTGCAGTCAGTATAAATAATGCAGATAACAATTACAAAACCATAAATATAACCAATGCTAACTTATAACAAATAACAATCATAAAACTGGTACTTTTTTTTATACAAGAAGATATTTTGTTAAACACGAAAGTAGGCATAGCCTAAGTACACAGGGAGCATACAATAGAAAACACCTAATTACAAGCTAGGAACTAGAAAGAGCAGCAAAGAAATCACGAAAGCTAATCCCATCCAATAAAATTGCCGATGCCCAGAGCAGCAATGTATGGAAAAAGAAATCTCTAATCCCCCCCCCCCCCAAAAACAACAAACGTACTTTGTTTTCAAAACAACGTCCGTTCCTCTCATTCCATATACACCACATAAGGCATAATGGAACCATCTTCCAAATAGCCACAATTTGACAATTACCCTGAATTCCTCTCCAACAAACCAATGGATCCACCACCCTCCTAGACATCACCCAGGCAATACCAAGCCTACCAAAAACACCATCCCACATTGCCTTGGACTTGTGAGGAACCCCCAAGGGAAAATCAAGGTACTTTGTTGGCAAAGACGACACATTACAACCCAAAATATCAGCCAATTCCCCTATATTATGTACCAAACCAACAGGTACCATTTCAAACTTCAACAAATTCACCTTGGCCTGAAACAGCTTCAAAACAAAGCAAGAAGGCCTGTAATGAACGAATCTGATCAAGATCTGGCTCACAAAAAATTAGCAGCATCATCAACAAAGAGTAGATGTGAAACATTTATACTACCAGTCAAAGTTCCACTGACCGAGAAACCAGAAAGAAAGCACCCACCCACTGTCACTTCCAACATTCTGCTCAGCACATCCATTATAAGCACAAATAGGAAAGAGAAGTTCTACATGGAAGCCTTACATCACACACCTCCACCTAATCAACATGTGATTCTTCATTTTTACCCTTCTATCTTAATGCTTAAATATGTGTGTGTTTAAATAGAATGGCAAAAATAACAAATCACATGTTGGTTAGGTAGAGGTATGTGGTGTAAGGCTTCATTGTAGCATTTCTTAAAAGAAAACAAGATAGAGAATTCCCTTGTCTCAAACCGCAAGAACTATTCAAAAAGCCCATAGGAGTACCATTAACCAAAACCTAAAATCTATCAGTGGTCATACAATACTTCATCCATTTACGCCACCTCTCCCCAAAGCCATACCTTTTTTTATTGGCACCAGGTGTCCAGGATCATCATTCTAACTAATCCCGAGAATGCACAAGTCATCAACAAGGAGTTTCCTGCAAGTGCATATTGGATAATTGAAGGAAAAAATTTTCCAATCCGATGGCCCCAAGAGATTGTGTGGACCCAGTGAGATTCAAACCTTAGAACTGGAGGGAGCATACCACCAAGTCCAAAGCCTCCCCAAAACCAAACCTACCGAGAATACACATCAAAAATCCTAATTAACGTGATCATAAGCCTTTTTCATGTCCAGCTTACAAAGTATACCTAGAGCACTGACTCTGATTTACTTTCCAAGCATTCATTAGCAATAAGTACCAAATCAATAATTTATCTCCTCTTGACAAAAGCCTTTTGTGCATTTGAAATGATCTTTTTCATTACCACACTCATTCGATTGGCGAGAACCTTTGAAATGATCTTGTATACACCACTCACAAGATTGATGGGATGAAAATCTTTAACCTCCATTGACCCAGCCCTCTTAGGGATAAGTGCTATGAACGTCGCATTAAGACTTTTCTCAAATTTCATAAACTTGTGAAATTCAAGAAAAACCTTCATGACATCGTCCTACCAAAGGAGACAAGCATAACCATTCACTAGGACTAAATCTCCTTGTAGTAAATTCCATCTCCATTTCAATATCAGTTAGGCCTGCTACCTGCCCTATGCGATCGGGCAGCCAGGCATCCCTCCCCCACCTGGGTGGGGGTCCCCTTTTCCCGCCTGTCCAGCATATGCAGGTGGCCCCATCCGGCTGCCGGGCATGGCCATGGGTTTCTGAGTAGCATGGCTGTGGGTCATGGAGAATTAAAAAAAAATCGGAGGAGGAGGAAGAGATGAAGAAGGGATGAAGAAGAAAAGAAGAAGAGGAAAAGAGGTGGCTGAAGAAGAACTTAGGGTTTTTTGTTTATATACTGCTACCAGGTAGGCGGGTACCCTACACACTCCCCCCCCCCTCCCCCACTTTTTTTAATCTAATTGTCCGCCTGTCCGCCCAGTAATACCCGCCTGGTACCAGCCAGGTGCAGACAGATGGGCCTGGCAAGCCAGATATGGGGGCCCGCCCAGCAGGCCTAATATCAGTCTCATTGATACAAAAACTATTGAATGCCATGGCAGGTCATTGCAAGTAATCAAGAACAAAACTTTCAGAGCCAATAAACACCTAAAATTATGTAAGAGTGACTACTATAGGCTGCTAGTAAGTACTCTGTTACATATAAAAGCCTCAACAAGCTGTTAATGATCAAACTTGATCATTTCAATGGAAATAATACAATGAACTAGTGGTTCTTGAACCCAAGAGCTCACCTTCATCCAATTCCTACAGAGGGAGGACAAGTTTCTTCAACTGGAGCTCATTGGCTAGAACATGGTAAAGAGATTTTAAAAAGACAAAAAAGTGCAACACCGTACACCCCAAAACATATACACATTATAATGTGCAAAGTGAATGCAGGATAAAATACCTTTAGGCATCAAAATGAGGTTAAATGAGAAGCATAAAAGAATATGCAAGATTTCGACTACAAAAGCTTACATATTGCAAAGTCGAGAGTAAAGCGCGCAAATTGCCCTCTTTCCCTGCAGCCCATCGCTTGATCTCAACATCCAGGGTTTCGGCAATCCTCTGAAATCAGTGCACATCAGGATCACACAGTTAATAACTACTCAAGTGATTTCATGCGAATTTCAGCATATCATAGAATCTAAGACATGCAAAAGAACGAAATATTATATATAAAACTCTAACGCACAGAAAATCCATTAAACAAAGATAACATAACACATCAATCTCTACAACAATTTTAAGCTAAACTGGCCTGTCCCATTTTTAGTACAGGTCTGCCTGTTAAGCCACTTACATGTAAAAACAATATATAGTTATTTTCTAATCTTGTTACCAATCAAAAAATAACAAAATGAATTTTTTTTATAGATAGAAAATAAATTATGAACCCAAGTTCAAGTTTCACATAACTAGACCTGTCCATTAATAGACTCAAGCCTAGTTTGGATAGTTAAACCATCTCAACTCATCTCATCTAATTATTACAACTTTCCCAAATTTCTAAAAATGCAATAAACAATTCAACTTTTTTTTAAATCGCAAAACAAAAATAATATTCTAACAATATTTTATTCAACTTTCATCTCATCTCATCTGGTTTGGAGCCTCGGAGGAAATTATGCCTCTAGGCATGAAAGTCATCAACTTGTTCTTTCTTTTCATTCATTTTATTCATTTATTTTGAAGAGGACCAACCTCTCTAACTAAATTCCAATCAGACGGAACGGGGGAATAGAACTGGTGCTACTTGAGCAATGTACAATAATGGTAATAATCATGACCAACTTAGATCCGTCCAATTCTATATGAGTGTCAACCTGAACTAAACAAAACTTAATCACTACCTCAGTTGATGTCCAAACCACTCAGTCGGTTGGAAGAAGAGACAAAATATAAACAGATGAGAACACTAGTGCATTTGATGAAAACTACAAGTGCTTACATGTCTCTCAGCTTGTTCCCTCTGAGTTTGAAGGTCCCTCTGATTCTTCTCAGCCAATGCTTTTGCCTAATGCAAAATTCAACAATACAAACTTCAGAGAAACAAACTGCATTGTTGATAAACAGACCATACGGTCCAAGGGGGATATGCATTTAACCCCACTCTTCCTTCAAGGGAGGAGAGAATAGATTAGTTCATTGATAGAGCACATACCGCACGCTCATGGGTCCTCTGGTGGCGTTCCAACCTAGCTCTTCGTCTTTCTTCACTTTCCCCTTCAACTTCCTGGAACTCTCCTGATGACGGAGCAGCTTTCACCCCCCAAAAAGAGCATAATTAATAATTCAATCATCCAGCCACAACATGAGATAGAGTGCCACAAAAGACAATTGCTGTGTTATTAATAATGCTGCATTCAAACTACCTCCAAAAATTGAAGAAAGATCGTCAACAATATTTGTTGTTGAATTTGCTTTCCTAATATTTGAGGAAGTTGTGGCAGCTCTCCTCGCCACTTCAGGATCTTGCCTGTTCTGAGACTGGGTATCAAACAACGGGTCCTGAAATATACAATCATGAAATCAACAACCCAAAGTCACGAAAGAGAGTAAAAATATGTTTCAATTACAGGAGCTCACCGAAGAGTTAGCCCTAGGCCTTGGCGCACTGCTAGCTCGGCCCATGCTAAAGAAGGATTCAAGATCATTTTCATTCTTTTGTTGGTTCATCCTTGCAGCAGCTGCAGCTCTTTCTCGAGCCTCTGTGGATGCCCGGTCAACAGCAGCTCGTTCTGCTCTCAGTCGTGCTTCAGCCTCAGCCCTTGCTACTGCAGCTCTGTCCCGGGCTTCTCTATTAGCCCTTTCCCTGGCTTCTGCAGCAGCCTTTTCAGCTCTTTCCTTTGCCTCTGCTGCTGCCCTTTCACGAGCTTCAGCTTGAACTCTCTGGACGGCAGCCCTTCCAGCACGTTCTCGAGCTTCAGCATTTGCCTTCTCCACAGCAGCTTTTTCAGCTCTTAGGCGAGCTCCAGCAGCAGCTCTTTCGCGCGCTTCTCTTGTAGCCCTTTCCACAGCTTGTCTTGCCTTTTCCCTTTCCCTCTCAATCTCCCTCGCTCTCTCCCTTTCCTTCTCAAGTCTCCTCTGTTCTTTTTCCTTCTCCTCCTTTTCCCTCTCAATTTCCCTAGCTCTCTCCCTCTCTTTCTCAATTCTTCTTTGTTCCCTTTCTTCCTCTTCCCTATCCCCCTGCAACCAATCACGGTCTAACCTCTCTTGTTTTTCTCTTACTGCTCTCTCGTCTTGTGCAGTTGTCTCATCTTTTTCCAGCTGCACAGCATCTTTACTTCTGGCAGCTTTTGTACTCTCTCTCTCCCTAACTTCCCTTGCATGCTTGAATTTTGCCTCAGCTCTATCCATAGCCTCCTTCATGGCAGCAGCAGCCGAGTTCATCCCCAATTCTTCGTTGAAAAGACCATTTGCGTGTTCATCAACATTATCTTGACTCCTAGCCATGGCAAAATCTTCAAGTTCATTGAGGGAAGATTTAACTGAGTCCTTCGCTGCAGCAGGAGCTGACTTGGGACCTTGAGTGTACTGTGCTGAAATTGGGAACGAAGTGTGCTCATTCATCTTCTTTCTTGAATTTGAAACCTGTACCGGTCTTGGAGGAGGGGGTCTCGAAGGTGGTGGAGCACTTGTGGGTTGTGTGAAAAGAGGAATCTCTGACACAGTCAGCCATACATCATCGAATGATTCCAATTTCTCTTCAGCTCTAGGAGACATATCCACCTGAGCATTTGCCTCATTGGTACTAGAATAGGAAGGGGGGGAAATTGTTTGACCAAAAGATTTATGAGAATCTGTTGAAAATGTTGGCACGTTGAACATGGTCTGATGAGACTCCTGATCACTTTCAACTGGCATATTCTTCTGCAAGTGGCTTTCAGGACTTCTCACACAATTTTTCTCAATTGGGTCTTTACTATTGGAGGTTCTATTCCAACCCATGCTCATATCTGTCATAAAAGGGCTCTTCTCTTTCACCCTGTTATTCCTCTCTGATGAAAATGCTGGTAGATTGCCAAGGCCATTAAAGGGATCCATATCATCATAAACTTCCCCACTATTAGCAGCTGATGTCCCCTCATTTTTTATGCTTCGTGAATTGCTGAACTTACTGATTTCTTCCAATGGGTCAGCAAAATGCTCAGGAGATGAAACCACAGGATGTGAAGTTGATTCTAATATTTTAAAGGGGTCTTCCATCACATTGGAGGCTGATCTAGCTGGGTTTACAGTTGGTTCAGAGGACCATTTGGCCTCTGAACTTGGCCTGTAGAAAAAAATAAAGCAATGTGGTTCTGATACATAATTTTAACCAGCATATTAGACTGAATATAAAAATGAGTATTTGGCATAGTCACACAAGACGTAACATGACTGATGAAACCAATAGAGCAAAAGTTACAAAACACAATACAGTTGACTCAACAAAATTTTTCTTTCTTTAGTTTATAAATATAAGGCCAGTTTGGATACTAAACCCATCTCAACTCATCATTACAATTTTCTCAAATTTCAACACAAAATATAATAAACAATTCAATTTTTTCAAATTTCAAAATAATAATAATATTAAAAAATAATATTCTAACAATATTTTATTAAACTTTCAACTTTCATTTCAACTCAACTCAACTCAGTTCAACATCCAAGCGCAGCCTATAATAACGGCAATTGGAACAAGATTCATGAATGTTACTGTATATGTCCCATTCTAGACAATCTCAGCTTTTTTCATTTTCAATATTTCCAGGACTGCAGAGATGAGGCACGCAAGTGGCAGGTTAATGTCAAAGATAAGGTCAGTCCATGTCTAAAGTCATCTCATAAATATTTTTCATGGGATGACATATACAAGACACTTCCTTTGCAAAGAATTTATACTTTATAACCAAAAGCAACAAAATGCCATGAACCGAATGTATAGTTGTGTTTTGCAAATGAAATGCATTCATATCTTTCATAGTTATAGCATCACAATTAATTGAGACACTTAGCATTATTGACTGATGAAAGAAGGAAAATCCCAAACCCATTTCTAAGACCCCCAATGAATTTATGAAAGATAGAGAGAAAGACACAATGTTTCTTCAGTTTACCAATATAAGACAAGGACATCAGCTGAAAATTTTAGACAATGAACTTTTTCTTATGTGCACATTTCCCAGATTTCCTCCCTCTTAGTTTATGTAATAATTTCATGATTTAGGATCAATCTGTTTCCTACTTACATACTTTATTTTAAATAAAATAAAGGTACTACATCATTTTTTACTCTTACTGCTTAAGTATTTGTGTTCCAAGATTTCCTGTACACGAAAGCAAATCCAACATTCACCCACAATTCAAAAGCCAAGTCAGAAGCTGCTTATAATCTAAGAACCTGAAGCCAAATAACTATTGGAATAAAATGTCAATCCAATTGTACATGAAATCAATATAAACATTCATCTCAACTGTAAACTATAAAATAGATTTTTTTTTTTTATTGGCACCCCAGGTGTCCGAAAGTCCGAGAACAAAGTCCCAACTAATTTGGATTCATCTTTAGAAATTTAAAATTCACCAAAACTTTTTATGCAATAAACTTAGCTAGCCTGCATTTTAACCACAAACAGATAATAGGATGCAAATAGCATTTCGTAAACGAAAAAATCAGAAGTCAGAACCTGAAAAGCTCGAATCAAAGTTCACCAGACTTAAATATGCAATAAAATCAGCCAATCTGCTAAAAACCGAAATGATCACTACCACAAAAAGTTAATCCAATTACATATCAAAACCAGCTTTAAAACGTATTTTACCCACAAGCGGCTAAATGGGTTGTGAATCCAACAAAAAAATTCGATACGCGAACTGTTTAAAAGTTAAGCTCACTAAACTTAATTAGGCAACGGACGCGATCACCAACGATAAAAGTTACCTTTCACTAGGGACACTAGTAACACCAAACCCGGGTATCAAATCATCGAAACCCACCGGCACACCCTTCTCCTCTCTTTCTGATCCCTTGACGCCTGAACCCTTTGACTCACGCTTCGCCTTCCCAAACCCTGCTAGAAGATCATCAAGCGCATCACTCCCCTTCGCTGGCGATGCGGAACCTGAGGCAAAAACGTCTTCATACTTCGCCCTCGACGACGAGCTCTTCAGCCCAGGCACACCGTCGAAAATGTCGTCGTCATACACCGGCTTATCATATACCGGCGGCGTCGAAGCCTTCTTGGCACCGGAATCGCGAAAGGTTTCGAAATTGAACGACGTGGTGGCCGCGGCGCTCTCCGATTTGGTGGGGTACCGCGAGGAACCGAAGAGATCGCCGTATCCGGAGCCGAAGTCTTGGGATCTGTGTGGTGGGCCGGTGGATGTAAACACCGAATCACGATCGTCAAAAGAATTGGAGGAGGAGGAGGAGCGAGGGCGCGACGATCCGAAAGTAGATGAGATGGAGGAAGAGGGTTTGGAGGAGGCCATTGGGGCGGATTGTCCCTGTGATTTGAAGCCCAAATCAGTGGGTAAGAGGTCCTCGAAGTCGTTCATATCGGAAAACTGCCGGATTCGGAAGTGGAAAAAAACAGAAACAGGAAACAAGATCAGAGGAGAAAAATTAAAGGGCAACGAGGATCAGATGTGGTGGATTGGGGCATGCGGTAGAGAAAAAATGAGAGAGAGGATTGGTACGCTGGAGATGGTGGAGGAGAATCAGAACTCCAACTCCATTGTTTTCTTCTGTTCAAGAATTGGCTCTCTTTTCTCTCTTTCTTTATTTTTCGTTTTCTTTTTATTTATTTTTTTACTTTCGTTTGGGTCTTACTTGTATGCTTCTTCCCTGATCGGCTGACCGTGCCCGGCCCTTCGTTTCGTGGTAACGAAAATGTCCAATTGAGAGAGAGAGGAGGCTGCTATAGATGTTTTATTTCCTTTTCTTTTGGGGTTTAAAGAAAAAAACAGGAGGCTGATATGTATTTTAAAGGGTTTTATAAAAGAGCCGTGCTCACGGGCTGATGCATAGCACACCTGATGTGTCACCCTATGAGTGGTTTGGATGTAAGTGATTTGAATAATGTGAGTGGTTTAGATGATGACACATAGGGTGTGTTGTGGCTGATCCTAAATAATAGGCTGATGTAAAGAATTTTCCTTTATAAAAGTAGGTGGAAAATATTTATTTAAATTATTATTATTATTATTATTATACGTGTTTTGTATTAGAGTTTTTTAAAGTTAGTAGAGGGATTTTATAAGTTGTCTGGATATAACTTTTGTGAAAGTTGTGGTGTTGGATTTTAAGGAAGTTGTTTTTGTCTTTGTATTTTTTGTTTTCAAGAAAATCTTGGCAATAGATTTGATAAAATTATGTTTTAAGAAAATAAAAAACATTTTTGAGATTTAAAGATGTATGGATTGAAATTGAATTTTTTTTTTTTTTGAACTCTTTTGTGAAAAAATAGCATACCAAATGTGGCCCAAACTCTATTTCTCAAATAACCGTGACATAAAACAAATGTCACACAATTCACAAACCAATGAAGTTGTCTATACTATTTCACACGAGTATATATCTTTAATGAAGTTTAAGGCCTTGTTTGGAGTGTGAGATAAGATGAACTGAGATGGTTTGTAAATATTAATAAGATTATTAGTTAAAATTAAATGAGATAAAGTGAGATAGTCTCATTTGTATCCAAATAGGCTCTTATTGCTTACAAATTAGTGTGTAAATATTCCACTGATTGCAAGACCATAAAAATTGTAAAAAGTTGAAACACTAACATTCTTTTTATACTAGCTTGTATGAAATATTTCTACATCGGCAATGTGGGAAATAATTCATAAATGAACTTGCAAATATATTTTCATAAATGAACAATGTGTCAATTTTGATAGTTCTAACTTTTGGGGTGCAAATTATAAAATTACCAATAGTTGGAGGATAGAAAGTGTACTTTTCTCCGATTTATGTTATTAGAACTTTTTACATATCTATGCTTATCATTTTTGAAAGATTTAGACCTGATTTCCAACCATCTTATCTCATGTTATCATTATAATTTTTCAAACTTTCAAATAAAATATAAAAAATAATACAAATTTTTTAAATCTCAAAATAAAAATTATATTATAATGATAATTTATTAAACTTTTAACTTTCACCTCATTTTTTAACCAAATGAGACCTTAGGTGGTTGAAGCAATAAATATTAATATAAGTAAATCTTGATCCTTTATTTTATATCAATTAACTCATCCACCGTCTCGCTTTTGTTTTTTTAAAAACAAAAGAAGAAGAAGGTGTTCCCTCGCAGGCTTGAGCTTTGAGCATAAGCAAATGAACACCAATTTTGCAAGATGATGTTTGAGTATCAAGGCTTCACTTCAAGACCTTTTTAATCCATGTATTGAGTGGTACGTGCTATACATTACTCTAAGAATGCATTTTACCAGACAATGGATTACTAGTCATCAACATGTAATAAAACCCATTGTGCCAGATAAAAGGAATCCAGAAACTTTTAGGAGTGTTTGGATTGAGAAACACTCAACCCATCTAATCCCATCTCATCATTACACTTTCTTAAATTCTCACACAAAATATAATAAACAATTCAACTTTTTCAAATCTCAAACTAATAATAATATTAAAAAATAATATTCTAATAATATTTTATTCATCTAAAACCATCTCATCTCATCTCATCTCATCATCCGAACATCTCCAATTGTTTTCTTGTTTTGTATTGCAGAAAGGGCATGTCAATCAGTTTGTACCATAGTAAAGGGCTAGCTCGAGTCTTCTCCAAGTTACCGGATAAAGGGTGAAGACATTAAAAATGCATACCCTTTTGCATTAATGCAAGGTTGAGTGTCCATTTATATAGTGCAATGTGCATACTGAGCAGTTTACTCTACAAACAAACTAAACTGATCTCAAACTTTTGTCCTGTAAACTCTAATTCATGGAGAATTCCTGCATTAGAAGGGGAGAAAATTTTTGTCTGTTACTGGTGGACTTACTCTGTTACAGAATAATATTGCTGTCTGCAGAAGCCAGCAGTCTGGCTAAACAGCACTCCCCCTTGTGAGTTTTTAAAAATTTTAAAATAATTGGGTGTAACTGACATTTTATGTTTTAGTACTCGGTGTAATTAACCAGAAATGATCTTTCAAGTGGCCTAGAACAAAAGATGCCCAGAGAAGCTTTCACAAAGCATCATTCAATACTTTTCCACGGCCATACCATAGCATCCAGACATTATATAGCATCTACACAACTTGTTACTAAGTAGGGTTAGATGTAAAACTTAGTTCATAGAACAACATAAAATCCAAGGCATGCTAGGAATTTACAATCATGAATGATGGCAGAATCAGCAAGTCGTGGCATGGCCTCCCTCATTCACGATATGGTGAATTTCCGTTTCACACCAGTTTTTCAGGAACATTTGCATCACTCCCATTACGCCGGACTGGAACGGCTGTTTCCACTTGGACCTGCAGAAGCAAAGGAATAAGGAGTTTCCACAATATAAAAGACTCATATACCAGCCAGAGAGAGAGGATGCCTATTTCTATCTCTCTCGGAAACAAAGGCATCAAGTATGGCAGTGAAAGCATACTTAAAAACTTACAAAAAAAATGAAAATTCTAGAGAAGAGTTAAGGGTACCAAAATATTTTTAAAACTACCACAGGCCTAAATTATGATTGAAAAATCAGAATCAGATTTAGAATTCGGGAAGGAATGATTTAATGAATTGAGAATTCAATTTGTTGAATCGAATAATTCATGACAATTTTGAATCCAGCATTTTAGGGCTCTAATAAAAAGTTAAGATAATATATATTGCAACTCAAAACATTTAAAATCATATATAAAAGAGTTTTAGAAAATGAAATCATTGACTAGCTTCAATAAGAATCTAAATAGTTTCAATAAGAATACAATTCATATGTTTGAACTCAAGGGTCCTTTTTTTTGCTTCCAATATTCTCGTCTACAAAGAAAATAAATCCTTTATTATAAAGCCATGGCAATAGTAGTGTTTATATATAATCAAAAATTTAATACAAAATACTCATTTTTCTCCTAATTTGTTCTTGCCAACTAATCAAAATGAAGAGATCTATGTTTTATCTTTAATTTTTCTACCACCCTTCTTATTGAACACAAGGATGAAAAAGTAAATATATTTGATACTAACATATTTTCGTACAAGAAAAAAGAAACATTTCATTTCTCCAACACAATTAAAAAAAGATGCAGTTTTGAATTAGCTCAAATTGGGTTGAAATCAACGAAAATCGATATGGATTGACCGATTGAGTTGGCTCAAAGAGCAATTAAAGAAATGCACTGAAATTGGTTTGATTTTCAATTGCGTTTTTTCAAGTCATGAGATTATATTTTTGGTTTTGTGTTCTTCATGTCAACATCTATGAAACAATATCTTACAGTTTCACCAGGAACAACTGCATATCTTTCTGATAGGGAGACCCACGTTTTGCCTATCCAAAGAAACATTTGAACATATTAAAAAATCAGTAAAAATATGATTGTTGAGTTATGAGCCAAAAAGAATTATTTGGGTGAATATAGCACCTGATGATGGATCAGCTTTGGAGGATTCTATATGTTGTCCACCAGATCCATCAACACTCAAAGCCTCTACCATCTTTGGAATGTTCCTATGGATTACATGAGACAAAGCCATGCGTTTGAGCATATAATATAGAGATGTCAAGAAGCTTTAACTAGTTAGTTTTCAGTTCCACAACCAGAAAAGAGATAAAGTAGTAAGGAAAAATAATTAACCAAGCTCAAATAACCCAACTCGCCAAAGCCGCTCACTTTTATGATACGTTTTTTATGGTGTGAGATTCTAACTGGTTCATGGCAGGATTCAATATTCACAAGCAAGGAACAACCAAAAAGCACCCAAATTTTCGTAATTATCGGGTCACAACTAACAAAGGTTTACACTATTAGATCAATGCCATCAATTCTTACTATACAATCTTTTCAATGTAGGTTGTGGTGTAAGGTGAGAAGCACCAGATCCTATATATATTCATCACATTTCAATCAACAGAGATTTAGTTAGCAGGATAATATCTCAAGGATTGATGAGAAAGCATGTCCACAATTATCCCTATGTTTAGCTTTGAACGTTTTTCCCTAAGCAAATGTCATCATTCAATAATCCCGTTCATGGGGGATCTAAGATCTCATCAGTCATCCCAATTAACATGGGAGGGAAGTTGAGTCCCACAAATACATCCAAAAATGCTCGGTTGCAGCACATTTAGCAATTCTGTGTGCATGGCTTAATGGTCTCCTGGGTATCCAGTGAACAGACGAACCAGGGTGGCTCTCAAGAAGACATGTCACATCTTTTATCATATAAGATATCAGATCCTCACGCACCATCTAAGGGGCAGACCTTCCTCAATGTCAGTGGCATTGTAGCATAAGTATTCAAACTACCAAATTTCATTGTCCTAGAAATCATACAACAAATACTCACAGACACCATATCTTTTGTTAAGCAAACAAATGATGATTTTGGCAAATTACCATTGTTTGAGGGGCTGTGATAGAGTATACTTATTGGGTGAGATGCACCAGATCATAGCTGGTATATCTTTTTTCAATAATGGATATATTTCTAGGATTAGAATTTGCGGGATATCCACCTTCACAAAATTATCTCTTGGTTAAAAGTTTGAGTTTTAAGTATTTCCTTATCAGATATAGCATTAAGTATACTTTTCAATTATGCATAACAGTTATCAGAAACGATGGGTACAACCAATGCTATTAGTTTTAAAGAAATTGGCCTTAGGTGTCTGCCACAACAATCCAGCACAAAACGGCTCTGCTAACACAGTGGACTGAAAAGCATGTAATCAAGTACAACCCAATAAAGAAAGCAAGTTTTTAATGGACTAGCATTCTTCTTAAGCTCATCAAGACTAAATCCTAACAGTAAGATAAACTTAGCACTATTTACCATAGATATTTGACGGGTCATTCACCAGTTTTGGTTAGAACCCAGCAATTCATTTCACTTCCCTTTACTCCCCACACCCCACCCGGTTTCTAAAAATATATTTGACAGGGATCATTCACCAGTTTTGTTCAGAGCAAATAGACTGATGATATTAATGTATGCATGGACATCCAGGTATTAATTTAGATCTAAATGCCTTTACCGGTCAACAGATTCCCGATGCCCAAGCTGTCCATTGGTACCTCTTCCCCAAGAAAATACATTTTGCCTTTCAGTAAGAGCAAGCGTATGCCTCCATCCACAAGAGATTTGAATTACTCTCTGCCAAGTGCCAAATAAAACTAAGAAATAGGCTAATAATTTTTTGGAAATAAGAAATTTCAGAAGAAATCTCCATGGAACTGAACATCAATGCCACGGCCTATCTTAACCAATCTTGGGATAAGAATGTGCCTGTTCATGGGGAAATTTTACTTGCACAGGAGAGAAATGATCAACATTGTCACCAACTCCAACCTGTCCAAACTGTATATAAACAAAAAAAAAAAAAAGGGCATAAGACAATAAATAAGCTCATGCAGTTGAAGTACATATATATCAGGTTCAAGTAATGTAAAATTTAAGAGTAAAGATATGCTAATGAAACCCTAAAGATGGTAGAAATATTAGTAAGTTTGAAGCATCTAGACTCTCGGGCATTGTGTTCACAGAGGATCAACTTATAATAAGTGAAAACTAGTAATTATTCCGTCTATCCATAGATTTCTTGAGCCTATCTTCTCATCTATTAAATATTCATGAACAAGAGAACGCAACAAAATATTTTAAATCTGAAAACTAAAGATGTAGATTGCTAACCTTATTCCAACCCCAGCCATAAAGTTTTCCATCAGATGCAAGTGCCATAGAATGCCTCCAACCACCCGATACCTAAAAAGCATCAATACAAGAAAAGTACAGACAAAATGGATTAAAAGCACTAATTTCTCCAAACAACTAGCGAATTTTCAAGCAAAGCTCGTATTCTACAGCAGAAATTTCCACAACCCAATGCATCTATAGTTTATTGTCTCCAAGACATTGAGGAATGACTTAATCCAGGGCTTACTTCCACAGACCGCATTTAAGACCACATAAGCCTACTCCACTGTACTACACTGCTCCCTCCATGACCTACCAATAGCAGCTGCTGCTGCTCTCTCTCTCTCTCTCTCACACACACACACACAAAACACACATTCAGTAAGGATTAAAATTTGATCCAAGTTAATTCTTGAACAGACAACAGGGTTAAATGTTAGCCTTTCATAACATTAAGCCTACATCCTCCTGCACATTCAAGAAGAAAACAAAGGGAGAAGTATGAGAGGTGTGGACGCAACTTTACAATCCAAATAAAAAGTGAAGTACTCCCGAGCTACTGTAATAAATTATTCTGAGAAGAGATAATGCTCCATTAACCAGAAACAATGTGATAAACATGATCAATCTCATGCCAATCGCAAATTCCGTTACATAGCACACATGCAGAGTATTTCAATATGATTGAGAATTCTATTCAATCAAAAATTTATTGGAAGTCAGGTTATGACTCTGTAGAACTTCCATTCATAATAATCAATATCATTCATTAGTCGCCAAGGCAATGGAGGGTGCGAAACAGCTTGAATCTCAAAAGTAGCATTCCAAACACAGAAAGTTGTGGGATAAAAAATCATTTCTAAACACAATTAAGAACCATACCAGCACAATGGGAATAAAAGATCACCTGAGAAATATAAGTATCGCGCAAGGCTTCTAGCTTGTGAGGAACAAGATGATCTTCATAATCCCCATGTCCTAGTTGACCATATTTGCTCCAGCCGTAAGTGTATAATTCACCCAATGAGGAAACAGATATTGTATGCCGCCATCCACAAGCTACCATAACCATCTTCTCCCCCTGTAATTTAATTTTATACAAAAATTATCTTTCTTTCATTTCAGGTTTAACATACAAGGAGATAACATGAAAACACTACATGCAGACTTCCATTATATCTTATCATAGACTGTGAAGAACAGTGACTCCAATCATATAGACGTCTGCAGTTTAGTTCACGTGTACATACAATTTGATATAGCTCTCCGGTACAGATCTTCCATTCAAAGTGTGGTTCCGGATATGAGCATGAAACATGGTGCACCATAGTCACTTAACATAATCATCTTGGTCACAGAACCGCTCACAAGTAATTAGGGTGCAGTTTTTGGTTTCTAGCAGGATCCAGAAAAACTGAACGACATACCACATGATTTATACTGCCATGAACGACATACCATAACATGTGTACATACAATTTGATATAGCTCCTGAACAGACCTTCCATTCAAAGTGTGGTTCCAGATATAAGCATGAAACATGGTGCACCATAGTCACTTGACATAATCATCTTGGTCACAGAACTGCTCACAAGTAATTAGGGTGCAGTTTTTGGTCTCTAGCAGGATCCAGAAAAACTGAACGACATACCACATGATTTATTCCACCATGAATTCGTAAATGGGCTGTAATGGCCGAGACTTTAAGCAGGAAATATTCAAGCCTCACAACATGCCTATAACAAAACTGAGTTCAGGCAAGTCAGCAACAATATCACTAATGCCTCAATCTGGTACCTGGACTAATTTTCATTTGAAGACAATGAACTGTGGAACATTGCTGGAGCTTTGGTCAAACCTTCTAACTTAATATAACTTTATATGCTCCTTGTTCTGAAGTTTAAAATTCTGATAAATAATCTGGACCCATTATGGTCTTGCTTTCATAAATAAAATAAATTTTGTCAAATAAAAGCATCTCATATACAGCACAAGAACTGAAAAGGGATTAACACTAAAGCCATATCGTGGTATCATTCACCTGCATGCCATATCGTCCTCTATGGTCACTCATATCAATCACTATTGGTGAAGCCCAAAAATATATATATATATATTTATTTAAAGTCCACCTTCTAAGGAACAGGAGTTATGCAAAGGAATCCACAGGACCACAACCCATCTTCTTGATCCCCACAACTGACACAAACCTCCAACTTTGAAGATGCCCAACATAATTTTGAAAGACTCCTAAAACTTAGATGATCATTTGAATTGTTATCTTCTAAAAAGAAATAAATGATAATATATTTTGGACATACATCAACAGCAGAAGCTTTCTCAGGAACCAAGCGATCATTTCTATCGCCTAAGCCCAAGTTTCCATATCGGCCCCAGCCCCATCCATATAGCTCTCCAGCTTCTGTAACAGCTGCAGTATGTTCAGCACCAGCAGCAACCATTTTGATAGAGACTCCCTAACAAAATAAAAAAGAAAATTAGACACGTGAATCGTTTCATAAAAGAGTATGTATGAGAACCTGATTGAAAATTGTGTCGGTATATTTCACAAGTTCCATTGTTGCTTGATACCAGAATGTGATAATTGCAACAATATTGTTGGATAAGCCTTTATCTTGATAAATTCATTAGCTTCCATCTTTCCTTTTTCTTGATGAAATCACTAATTATCACATAGATGGTGCTGGCCAAATAGTTGGTAGCATGGTAGGGCCCATGGTTCATTTATAATACAGCAACGAGCATAAAAAAATATATTTCTGTATGGACCTGACACTTGGTGGTGAGATTTCTGTTCCATAATAATCCTATCTATTGGTTTTTTTTTTATTTTCTTACGAAGATTCACAGCTAGCTATACCTACCATCCTTAACTTTGAATATTGTGAATCAAAAGTGATGAAGGTGATATAGAGCATCCAATACATGTCTATTGTAAATAACTAAATTACTCAGTGTACCTGGAATGCTTGAATTTTCTGCGGGACAAGAGAGTCTTCTGTGGTGCCTAGACCAAGTTGACCATTTTGGTTCCGTCCCCAACTTCAGTGAAACAGAGACAGATAATGAAACAGTAAAGCATTTTCTAAAGAGTTAGCGCTGATATGCACAAGCAGTAGCTCCCAACAGAAGTCAGCAATGCAAACAAAACAAGCAATAATTTAGAAACTGGAAATATATGCATTGGTATATCAACAGAAGTATGCTCAAGATAGTTGCAATCAGCATTAATTCGGTGCAGAAACATTCAACCAAATATAAAGCTTGATATAAAGGAGCATGCTATTAAACAACTGTTCTGAGTGTTTGGAAGAATGATTCCAAAATCTTCATGATTTTACCTTCCTAGAGGGATCCAGGAGCACAAACATGACATTTATAGAATGGAAACTTGATCCCTTTTTGTTATTGGATCGTACCATTCATGGCCTTTTTACTAAGGTCAAGTGAAGTACCCAATCTTCTCCCTGTAAACAGGGACTGCGGGTTGATGCTTGCATGGGCATTGTCACTACCATACAAAAGTACTTTGAGTCATGATGCTCTTTTTTTTTTATGAGAAATGATATTTGCAGTCATAGAGTGCACATACGCCGCGCACTCATTTTGAAAAAAAAAAGTCAGTAAATATGGGACCCACATGAAAAAATTAATTTTTTAATGGTGGACCCCACTCTTTTTCAAAAAGAATGCATGGCGCTTGCACAACTCATAACTATATATATCATTACTCTTTTTTTATTGGCTCCAAACATTCAGGAACAAAGTCCTGAGTAATCCCGAGGGTGCATATGCCATCAGTAAAGAGTTTCCTACAAGTGCATTTCAAGCAATTCAAGAGAAAATTCCCCCCATTTGATGGCCCCAAAAAGTGTGAATGCAGAGTTTCAAACCCAAAACGTCCAATTTATACGGCTCAGGGTTCAAGATGTACTTTTTTACCACAAACATTTTCAGTTACAAAATTTTCTGTGTATTTTTCTTCTGCACTTGATTTTTTCCATTCACATGTGAGGGGAAGAAGGGAGGGTGGCCAAAAAGGAAAAGAAACCACCTTTGGTTGGACCATTCCTCTAGCTATAATGAAAAAAATTAAATTTTAATAATTCATCAGTTATAAAATTGAGAGAGAAAGGGAGAGACTAGAAAAGACTGCCAACCTCTGCACCTCGCCTTCCATAGTCACTGCCAAGCAATGGCTGTCACCACAAGCGATTTGCTTTATTTTTATACCATTTAATGCTTTGATTGACTGAGGAGTGAACAAGTCACTGGAGTTTCCATGGCCCAACCTCCCAAAGTCACCCCTGAGAAAATAGGTAAAAGCACAAGATATTTACAAGCCACATGAAACCTAGACAAATCCACCAAAAATCAATATATCTTGATTTTAATATTTACCACATACGGATAAGACATATATCATGCAGACCCACCTAGAACAGAAAATTAATAAATAATGCACGTGGGATTAAATGCTATGCTGCTTACAGAACTGATTATATATGGCAGTCAGCAGGAAAGTAAAATAAGCATGAAATTATTAAATACTAAATATTTTTCTAAGCAAATAGGTAAATATACACACGCATGCATACTAAATGTTTTTCAAGCCCAATGTTCACATGTTTCTTCAAAGACTAATTGGTTGCCATTGTGCTTCTCAAAGCTTTCAAGGAAAACAGAAGGATGAAATGCAAAATAATTAAAGTGAAATGGAAATCGTTCTGGAAAAGAAAAGCTTCCAACTGTGAGACAGTATGACGGGCAATAAAACTCTCCTTTAGGAGGGGAAGGGAGGGGATTACATATTATCGAAGATGAGAACCTATATCTCGATTCATTGAAGTTCCCTCATCTGATGGAGGATATCTTCTCCATTTCTTGAGGCCAACAATTTCTCCTTGATTTTCTTTCATGCAGGCTAAATTATTTGTCTTAGTCGACTTCTATACCAAGTTGAGTTTTTAAACCGAAATCAATGCAGCAATACTGCAGAAGGCACATCTCTAATAAAATTTAATAAATAAATAAATCTAGAAATAAGTTTCAAAAGACAAAATTGAAGGATGATCTACAGACCATCCCCAACTATAAACTTCCAGATGTGACAGAGAATATGCAGTTGTATGATCAGCTCCACAAGTAACAGATACTATTTCACGGTCATCCAAAGCACTCAATTGAGTAGGCGAAAATCTATCTTCAGCATCCCCATGACCTAACTGTCCATCTTCTCCTCGTCCCCAAGAACAAACAATGCCTCCAGCTGTAATACATCAACAAAAGCCCCACAAAACCAATTCACTTAAGTTAGAATGTAGGAAAGCGAATGAAGCTGAAGATGTTTACAAAGGCCAACTACCCACTGAATATAAACAGCCAGCTGAGGCAACCAAAAAGCCATCCATTAACATAAGAATAAAGGAGGATAGTCATAGTGGCATAATTGGCATAGAAGTCATTCAATGGAAAAACACCCAAAATAAGTTTTAAGGTAAACCAAGCCAAATCTTTTTCTCAAAAGAACTTTGTTATTCAGTAAATAAGCAAATGGAAGTAGCTGCTCTTCCAATGTCTATCATCAGAAGAGAAAATTCAGTAATACAATTTTTCCCCTTCAACAAAACAACATATAGTTCATATTTAACTTGGAAAGCAAATTTGGTTGATATAGGTCCTAAAAGGTGGATTTGTTCTCCCATGATTTGATGTGTTTCATCAGTATAATTACTATTTTCTTCTGTTAATCTCTTAAGCTTAGCTAGCCTTATTATGATATCTTTAGATAAGCCAATTGACACCAATCTGATATTATACTCATAGATTATGGATAGCTCAAGAGTATGGTGTCAAGGTGAAATGGAACCAACGCCAGGGCTGACTTGGGAAATCGGAAAGGAATTAATTTGTCGTGTTTCTGTGTAGAAATTTATCCCTCTAACAGGGTTTCACAGAAATGATAGCCAATATTACAATCAGTAGAACAGTTGGGACAGGTAAGTCTCTTAAAATCCTAGATTATCAAATAGGAAACAGCAGTGATTATAGCTCTAGTTATATAGTTTAAATCCTTGACTGATAAGCGAAATACACCGAGTCCTTTAGTTTCAAGGGACAACCAAACCTACGCTATGGGTGTTATTGGATTGGCGCACACTGATGCATATAATTGAGAAAATAGTTGCTGGAAACAAAAATGATATTTTTGTGTATGAGTAGAACTGTAGATGGTCCCATGTAGCCGCAGATCAGCAATAAGAGCCCCAAGAGCAAAATGAAGAAACTCATGCTAGAAAAGAAACCAAAATTCTAGAAATGGACAATGTCAAGAGGAAATTCATATGATCATGCTAGAAGTAGACCCAATCATGACAAAAGCCAAGAAAATAATAAGGAGAGACCACTATTTACCAAAAGAAATAAGTAATGAAGTTGGAATACCAAATGAAAATAGCACACACAAAACTAATTCCTATTTCATAACCAAACCAAGTATTAATCAATCTATTGACTAATTGAACATAATGCTGTACAAATCGATTAAAAATAGGGCCAAACCTATGCATGTTCAGTGTCTTTAGACAACGATCTCTAGGGACCCTCTCTTCAAGGTAAAAAGTAACAACAAAAAATTACATCCAAATTGAGGGAAAAAAAAAAAGAACAAGAAAGAGAATAATAGTTAATCAGGAGACTCGTGAACAAGATCTAGAATGAATACATACATACATACATATGTACGTACTTATGTACGAGCATCGTACGTACATACATACATATGTGTGCACAAACGTTTTGAACGTTGTATCCAGAATGACATTTCAATTTTCAAGTACAAATAAGAAGAACTTAGAAAATGAGTTTCTCAATGCTGTACAAATCGAGAACATAAAAAGCAAAATGCTACACAGAAAGAGATGCTCACTGGTTGCAAGGAATAATACCCGTTTGAAAAATTATCTACTAGAACTATAGATTTTTCGTCACTTAAAAGTCCAAGAAACAATAACTTGCACTCAACCCATCTAAAACTCTAGATTGCATTCCATTTTGGTCACTAAGGCGGGAACTTTCTTCAGATTGATCAGGACGTAAGAAACAGGAACAACGATCACTGGACCACTAAAGCCAATGACTTGGAAACAAGAAAACCCAGAATTGTGGAAAGGGGAGAAATTAGGAGCTTACAGAGAAGCGCGACGGAGTGACTAGCACCAGCAGAGATGAGAAGGACTCGACGAACAGGGCCTGTAACTTCACTAGATCTCTCCTCCGACATTTCCCGCGTTCAATTCGTTCTCTTCCTCCGCAAACTCAAACGGACAACAGAAACGTGCCAGAAGCGAGAGAGAGAAATTCCGAGTATATCCGCAGTGCAGTAGAAAGCGATGAAGGGTACAAGTTTGAAGTGGATGGAGCGAAGACAAGGAAACCCATTTATAGGAAGGGACTAGGGAGATCCCGCACATGTAATGTGCCAAGGCAGTCCTTCGTTCGGTTGGGCACATAGTTCCGCAGAGAGAGGATCGTAGTCACTGTTTGTTACGTGTCGAACAGTGATGGGAGTGGTAGAAACAACGGCATTGATTGATGGAGGGTCCCAGTATTTGGCTTTAATTATTATAGTTTAGTCTTCCACCCTACGACGATAGGTGAGTTTCGGCGCTCACCCTTGTGAAGAAACAACTATGCTTGTCGGCGTTGACGCCGCGAGCCACGGACGGTTTCCACCGCATTATCTGTCTACCCTTTTTTAGCTACCAGCTACTGTGACTTTACCGGCTTTAGTTTTCAATTCAAAAGTAATAAATATTTTGAAGATAATTATGTACGAGTTACGTACAAATTTGTCTTTAGCGGTGCTAATCCCAACCGCTGGGAGCTCCGGGCCCCGGGGACTTCGCTAGTTTAATATTCATTTATTTTTTATTTTTTATATTTATTTTTTTAATATATTTAAATATTTTAAAAAAATAACAAAATTTATAATATTATTAAAAAATATTTACTTAATTATTAAGTAAAAAAATAAAAACAAAAAAATTATAGAGTAAAGACTAACGGTAGAAATCATAAATAAGATTAATATTTTTCTTTACAAAAAGAGTTGATGACGCTATAAAAAGCGTGAAAAGTTTTTTTTTATTTTTGTGGAATACATTTTTTTATATAAAAGACTTGCTCAAATTTGTACATTTGAGATTTATATATGATATTATTATCTGAATACGCGCAAATTTGTACATTAGAGATTTATATATGATACTATTATCTGAATACTTGATACACATCTAATAAAGATGAATTTTAAATTTATATTTATAAAACAAATCTTAATATTTAAATTATGTAATTATATACTATATAGATGTCGATAGCCATCCATCTCTCAACATTTGGAATTGATATAGGAAATGAGCCGGGCTACTCTGCAATTCAGAGTAATTCGTTCAAATTGATCACTTGGCCAAATTTATTATTTATTATTTTATATTTTTAAATTTATATTTTTTATCATTGTAAAATATTTTTAAAAAATATAAAAATATATCAATACAAATAATTACTTTCTTAACTATTAAATAAAAAAGAAATTAAAATATATAAAGTGTCAAAATAAATGAACAAAGTCGAATTTTTCATAAGAAATAGGCTTTTGATACTAAAACTTTTAAATTATACTAAAACTTAGTTCTTTTCAATTTTGTTTTTCTTAGATTTTTTTTAGATTTTTTTTTTTCAATTGTTTCAAGATACGGTTTAGATAATAGAATATGATTAGATAATTTTAGATGAAAATTAAATAAAATATTTTTTAATATGTTATTATTTTAAAATATTAAATTATTTATTATATTTTATATAAAAATTTAAAAAAATTATAATAAAATAAAATAAAGTGAGATCACTTTCACTGCCGGATCTAAGAGCACTCTCAATGGCTCTTGTAAAATACAATTTTTTGTATAATATAAAAAAAGTTGGTCAAAAGTAGCTTCTAATGGATTTTATATTTTCTTCTTTATTTTACATTTTGTAATAGTAATTTTTTATATATAGAGAATAATATTCATCATCTAAAACATTTTTAATTAGTTTCTCTCTTATTTAATAGTTGTTTGGTATTATGAGTTTCATTTAAAATGAATAAAAATGTTAAAAAAATAATATTTAAATGATATAAAGAAAAAATTGATAATTTGATATATGGTATATTATAAAAATCAATATACAAAATAAAAAAAATATATTTTAATAATATATTTTAAAAGATTAGATACATAAATGAGTGCTTTAGTCAATCCATCCGGCTTTTACTCCAACGTGTTTTCTCTTTGTCGGTCCATTTTCAACACATTTGACTTTCAACTTAGTTTAATTATGACTCATGGTAGCGGCAAAATTATTAGAAATATATTAACTTTTAAAACGTTGTACGGATTTATTCACCAAACAATAAACAAGTTGTTTATAACAATTTTTTTTTTTAATAAAACTCTATAATTTTTTTTGTTTTTTTGAAAGTAAAACTCTATAATTAAAAGTTATACAATTAGAAGTTTGATTTATCTACCACGCATATGCCAGCGACTCGTCAAAAAAAAAACTTTCTTTTTTCTTTTTATTTTTTAAATAGCTCAGGTAGTAGTATCTATGGCAGTACGATTGATCATTGATCGAAAGTTTCAACTATTATGACAAGAATTGTAAACCTTCCATTCATTTTTGTTCTTTTGAATAATTTTTATAATTTTTATAATTTTTTTATACAAAATATAATAATAATTTAATTTTTTCAAATCTCAAAATAAAAATTATATTAAAAAATAATATTTTAACAATATTTTATTTAATTTCTAAATTTTATATTAACAATTTATCTTATCTGTGTAACTAAATAAGTCCTTAGTATTATTGGAGTATGTAGATATATATGAAAATGATAATTTGCAGCCATAGACTGCATAAGAGTTGTGCATTCTTTTTTAAAAAATGATAAATATAAAATTTATATAAAAAATAAACTTTTAATAATAAACTTCAGTTTTTTAAAAATATATACATAAAATTTATACAATTTATAATTATATAAAAAATATTTTAGTCATAAAAGAATTATATAAAAATAAATTTATAAATTTACATAATTTGATATATTACGTCAAATTATAAAATTACATTTAATATAATATAGATCTAATGAATTATAAAAATTATATTAAATTATAAATTTATTTTTATATAATCTCTTTGTCTATATAATAATTATCTAATTATATATAATATTACTCTAAATGACCTATCTTAATTGGCGGATGGGGTAGTGCACGGGTTCCTTAGTATTAATTAAGGGTTTGTCATTTTTTTTTTCTTTTTTATTGTGGAAATTATGGGGTTTCCCAGACAATGACTGATTGATGGACAGAAGCCTTTATGTTTGAACTCAATCCATGTGATTATGTCGGGCTAACCAACTACTCTCAGATAATCTTGAAAATTAAGTTTTCGTACGAATGAGAATACTCTTCCATCCAAACGAATATTTTTCAATAAATTGAAACACTTCTATAAAGATAGTGATTTCAAAAAAAAAAAAAAAGATAGTCTATTGTTTCAAACGTAGGTCTCAACGGAAACATTTATCTCGAACAACATCCCGTCATCCTTTGTGGTGGTTGGATCTGCTAGAGGTGGTCGCCAATGTGAGGTGGTGGAGGTGCGGTGGCCTGAGTGGCCGCATACGACGGCACATGGGGAGAGAAATAACTGAAATCCATTTCGGTTGAGTTACTGCAGGGAGAGAGATAGCTGCGCATGGGGGAGATCGGTGGTGGCTGGCTTGGTCGCCGGCGTGAATAGGAGTTGCCGATGGTGGTGGTGAGCCTAGGTGGCTGCAAACGGCGACACAAGTAGAGAGAAACGATGGAAACCCATTTTGGTTGGGTTACCGCAGGGGAGATCGATAGCCGCGTGTGGGGGAGATCGGTGGTGGCTGGGGGAGTCGCCGGCTTGAGAATGAGTCGCCGGTGGTGGCGGTGAGGTTGGGCGGCGCACGGTGGGGCTCGGACTGGGCTGAAACCATTTTAGCCGTGGGTGAGAATCAGGTAGGAGAGAGAGAGAGAATACTATTATATATAAAAATAAAATAAAATCACTATAATTTTTATCATTATTATATATAAAAAAATGCATTATAATATTTATTATTATAATTATTATATATAAATTAAAAATAAAATCACTATAATCTTTATCACTATTATAAAATTACAATATTAAAATCACTATAATATTTATCACAATTATAAAATTACTATAATATTTATGAGACCCACATCTTTTTCAACTTTCTATCCAAAAGTTAACAACTCAACATATTTCATACATCTAAACTATTCAAAGCATTTTTAATAGGATCCACAAACTCATTCTAATCTCTACTCATAACTATTCACAATATTTCTTGAAACTTCTCGCTATCCAAACAAAGCCGCGAGCCCAGCAAACGCAACTAAATGCAGTGCCACCTACCCTCTCTAGAATCCACTCCGAATTTAAGGATGAAATGTTAAAAACATAAAAAATACAAAAGTGGGAGGCAAAGTCATGGTACAGAATTCAGATCCAGTTATGAACCTCTCTTACATGCCATGTGGTGTCCATTAATCTTATCATCGTACCTAATAAATACTCTTTATCTACCGTTCTTACAGCTGTAAAGTTTTACATTAAGCAAAATAAATATTATTTGTCTTATTCTAACATGGTAACTTAATATGATTCGTGAAATTAAGATCCATTAATCTTATCATCGTACCGAATAAATACTCTCTATCTACCGTTCTTACAGCTGTAAAGTTTTACATTAAACAAAATAAATATTATTTGTCTTATTCTAACATGGTAACTTAATTTGATTCGTGAAATTAAGATACATTTTTTAATTTTAAATATTTAACTTTTTTATCTAATTATTACTTAATGAGTACAACTTTTTTAACATTGCAAATATAAAAAAAAAAATTAATTTTTTTAAATTCTAAAATAAAAATAATATTATAACAATATTTCACTTTATAATATTTTTATTCAATTTTTTTTTCTTTTTCAAAACTTTATAAATATTTTAACTCAAACTTTTTCATTAATATTCATAAATTATTTTATCTCATTATTCAAACGAGCCTTAAGAATTATTTTATTATAAGAAAGATCTAACGTAACATATCATACAATTTACACGCATTTAAATCATACCATATGTACGATGAGTAAGGTTGTATTTGGATGTTAAGCTGAATTAAAATAAATTGAGTTATTTATAAATAGTAGTGAGTTAAGATGGTAGAATGAGTTTTGTGGGACCTACCTAATATGTATCTAGATGTTAAAATGAATTTAGATATATTTATAGAAAGTTGAGAAAGATTGTGAATCCTATGTGTAAATAAGTGTTAAATTGGAAAAAATTATAGATTTTACGTGTAAAGAGGTCTTAAATTGAGTGATATTTAGTAATTTAGAAATTATATATTTAAATGTTGGATTAGATTTAAATTTGAAATCAACTTAAATGAAGTCAACTTATTCTGTGTTCCAAACGTAGACTTAAGACGACATGGCCAGTAAGCACGGCAAGACGACGTGGGTTGTCTTAAATAAGGCCAACTGCCCCCTGTCCAGTACAAATGTTACAGTGAATCTCTGTCTTAATACAACAATAGAGGCCCAGTTTTCTTTGCTCTTGGAAGTTACGAATATGTACTCTCTCTTCCAAAGCCCGCTAATAAACCTGTAGCCTTCAGAGTATATTAATACGCAGTTACTAGAAAGTTAGGTGAAAATAACACACTAACTTAATTATTTCACCTGCCCAACTCATCACCTTGTACCATATTTTTAGAGTCGGTAATTTTTTTTTATAATTATTTTAGAGAAATTCTACGTAAAAACTTTATACCACACACTTCCACTTAATCAATATATAATTTTTCTTTTTTACCATTCTATCTTAATACTTAAATATGTGTGTGTTTAAGTAAACATTATGTTAGAGTATATATTGTTTGCAAATAATATTTAGTGCATGTTTAGAATTACGGTAGAAAATATAACTTATAGTTTTAGGGTTTATAAATTATAATTTAAATAATAAGTTCTATTGTTTAGTAACTATATGTTTAAAACACTTCCAAACATATTATATTTGTTATTCGTAAAAATAAATAAATTATATTTGTTTGGAACCAGATTAAAAAAGTGATTTCTGATATAAAAATGATGATCATTTGATTTTTTTTTTAAATTATGATCATATTCTTAAAAGTTTGAAAGTTGTAATTATCTAAAAATTATATGGATATTTTCACCTATTGATAGTATTTTTAAAATTTAAACTACATTCTAAATTATCTAGAAAAGTACGTTTCAAAATGATACTTTTTTTCAAACATACTTTTTAGTTTTTTTTAGATTAAAAAGTATTTTAATATATAACACAAAAACAACCTAATTTTTTTTATTATAGAGCCTTTAAAGTCATTTAAATATTTTTTTAAAACTCTTAACACAATCTTAAACAGACCCTTAATGTCGTGGAGATCATAGACTGTGCGCATCTTTATCTAAATTGTAAAAAATGTTTGAGTTATAAAATTGTAGAGGAACTTTTATTTGTCATAATATAATGTACCCCGTTGTATGAATTTAGCGCATCGCGGACTTACCAAATGACCTTAATTCTCTATTCAACATTTTATTCATAAATTGACCTTAGAGGAGTAACCGCCCGCTTTGGTCCGATTTTGAATATATATTTTA
Source organism: Cyclocarya paliurus (assembly GCA_029856935.1). Classification (NCBI taxonomy): domain Eukaryota; kingdom Viridiplantae; phylum Streptophyta; class Magnoliopsida; order Fagales; family Juglandaceae; genus Cyclocarya; species Cyclocarya paliurus. The sequence goes on along the minus strand of CM056946.1, from coordinate 32,305,436 downwards.
AAACTGAACCGGTATATACTAATTTAAAATTTTGAAAAATCGATATCGCACCAGTTAAATCCTTAAACCAGTGCTTTTGATTTTATTGGTTTCGATCTGATTTGGTCTGATTTTTTCGATATTATATATATTGTAGCATATTATAATATATATTATAATTGTAAAACTATAGTAATATATTATAATATATATAGTTATTTCTATAGGATTTTAAAATTTAATGTTATATTAATTAGTAATTTACCAGAATACAACATTATTTTATATATAATTATATATTATATATATAAATTATATATAATATAAAAGTCATATATAAATATTTTATACAATATAAAAAATGAAAATATATATATGAACTGGTTTGGTCCAGTGTTAGAAAAAGGAAAACCGGAACTGGATCGATTTCGACCGGTTTTGATAAAAATAGAACCGATATTGGACCGAACTGAACCCAATACCAGACCGATCCGATTCACCGATTTTTTTTTCACCTCTAACTGACCTGGAATGTTGTAGTCTATCAGATTATAAAGTTTCTTTTATCGTAAAGTAAATCTAACAAATTACATGAAGTCACGATAGTCTATGAATTTATTTTTATGAAAATTATTGAGAACGTGTTTCGCACATCTTTCCTATGTTCCACCTTACCTGCAATTAGATAAATAATATTGGCTCAGGTTTGGATGAGAGATGGCTCCAATGCCTAAGTCAGTAGAATATTGTGAAGCTCCAATGGTGCATTAGCTAAGGGGCCTGTTTGAGGTTGTGATTGTGTTTAGATGTTAAGATAAATTTATATGTATTTACATGAAGTTGAAAAAAGTTATGAATCATGTATGTAAAGAGATATTAAGTTGAAAAAAGTCGTAAGTTGTACGTGTAAAGAGGTATTGAGTTGAGTGATGTTTAATAATTTAAAAGTTGTATATTTAAATATTGGACTAGATTTAAATTTAAAATCAACTTAAATGAGCTCAACTTCTTTTATGTTCCAAACGTAGACTAAAACGACATGGCCAGTAAGCACGGCAAGACGACGTCGGTTGTCTTAAATAAGCCCAACTGCCCCCTGTCCAGTACAAATGTTACACTGAATCTCTGTACTGATATAACAAGAGAGGCCCAGTTTTCTTTCCTCTTGGAAGTTACGAATATGTACGCTCTCGGCCGGAGCCCGCTAATAAACCTGCAGCCTTCAGAGTTTATTAATACGCAGTTACGACAAAGTTAGGTGAAAATAATACACTTAATTATTTCGCCTGTCCAACTTATTACCTTGTACCATATTTTTAGAGTCGGTAGTATTTTTTTTTATAATCATTTTAGAGAAATTCTACGTAAAAGTTTTATATCACACACTTCTCCTAATCAACATATAATTTTTCATTTTTATCATTTTATGTTAATGCTTAAATATGTGTATGTTTAAATAAAATGACAAATCATATATTGATTGGGTGGAGCCGCGTGGTGTAAGGTTTTATTGTAGCATTTTTCATTATTTTAATGTCATGGATTACGTAAACATCATGTTAGAGTCTATATTGTCTACAAATAATATTTAATGTATGTTTGGAATTGTGGTGAGAAATATAATTTATAATTTTTGGTTTATAAATTATAGCTTAAATAATAAGTTCTACTGTTTAGTAACCATATGTTTAAAACACTTTCCTAATTAACACATGATTTTTTATTTTTGTCATTCTATCTTAATGCTTAAATATATGTGTATTTAAATAGAATAACAAAAATGACAAATCACATGTTGATTGGGTGGGGAAGTGTGGTGTAAGGCTTCTTTGAAGCATTTCTCATTATTTTAATGTCATGGATTACGTAAACATCATGTTATAGTCTATATTGTCTACAAATAATATTTAGTGTATGTTTGAAATTGCGATGAAAAATATAACTTATAACTTTAGGGTTTATAAATGATAGCTTAAATAATAAGTTATACTGTTTAGTAAGCATATGTTTAAAACACTTTTCTAATCAACATGTGATTTTTCATTTTTTTCATTCTATCTTAATGCTTAAATATGCATGTGTTTAAATAGAATGATAAAAATAACAAATCACATGTTGATTGGGTGGGAGTATGTGGTGTAAGGCTTCCTTGTAGCATTTCTCATTATTTTAATGTCATGGATTGCGTAAACATCACGTTAGAGTCTATATTGTCTACAAACAATATTTAATGTATGTTTAGAATTGGGTGAGAAATATAGCTTATAACTTTAAGGTTTATAAATTATAGTTTAAACAATAAGTTTTACTGTTTAGTAACTATATGTTTAAAACATTTTCAAACATTTTTTTTAAAAAGAGGACGGTATCCCAATTTTATTAATAGCTATCACTTATAATGGAGGAAAACCGTGATTACAATCATACACCTGAGGTTACAGATATTCATAAAAAAACCAAAACTCAGGTATACAAAAAACCTAGACGCCAAACCAAATTACATATAGTCAAGTATTTTCAAACATATTATATTTGTTATTCCTAAAAAAAAACATATTATATTTGTTATTCCTAAAAAAAACATATTATATTTGTTTGGAAACAAATTAAAAAAGTGATTTCTGAGATAGAAATGACGGTTATTTGATTTTTTTTTATAAATTATGATCATATTCTTAAAAGTTTAAAATTTGTAATAATCTAAAAGTTGTATGGGTATTTTCGCCTATTAAATGTCTTTTTAAAATTTGAATTACATTATGGATTATCTGAAAAAGTACGTTTCAGAAAAAATATCAAAATATTTTTTCTCAAACTTACTTTTTAGTTTATTTGAGATTAAAAAATATTTTAATATGAAACATCCAAACAACCTAATTTTTTCATTAAAAAGTATTTAAAATTATTTAAATATTTTTTAAAACTCCTAACGCAATCTCAAACAAACCCTTAATGTCATAATGATCATAGATTGTGCGCATCTTTATCTAAATTGTAAAAAATGTTTGAGTTATAAAATTTAGAGGAACTTGAATTTGTCATTATATAATGTACCCCGTTGTATGAATTTAGTGCATTGCGGACTTACGGAATGACCTTAATTCTTTATTCAACATTTTGCTCCATATATAGTTATTCTTTTCCTATTTCCAGAAATCTTTTAAAAATTACAAGGAGTTTATTATTTGAATGTTTTAGACACAAAAAAATTTCATAAAAGTAAATTCATAAATCGACTTGGATTGATGTAATATATCAGATTGTAAAGTTACTTTTATCGTAAAATAAAAATCTAATATATCACATAAAGTCATATAAGTCTATAAATTTATTTTTAGGAAATTTATTGAGAACATGTTTCGCCCGCCTTTCTTACGTTCGCCCTTACCTGCATAAGTCAGTGCAATATTGCTAAGCTCCAAAGGTGCATTAGCTTAAATCCTTTAGGTGCGTACGTTGATCGGTATGATCATAATCTTAATCTGGTAATCCTCTTTGGCCCTTCGTATGCGGCAATCAGCATTTTAGTTCCCCTTGAGGTGCTCCTTCACGAGACGAATACTTCCTGACATATGTTACCATCCCGCGTTGTTCGACTTACGGTTAAGCGGTGTGGTGGCAAATTTTAAGGAGGAATGATATATACAAGTTTCAAATGTACAAGTCCTTTATAAAAAAAATGAATTCTATCATAAAAAATGTAAAAAACTTACTTTTTCTTGATAAGGTCTACATTTTTATAAAAAACTTGTACATAACTTATATATTTAGAACTTGTATCTAACAATACTCAATTCTAAAAGCATCCTCAAGACATAGTTAAAAAAAAAGCCTTTTCACTCTTAAATACACAAAATGCACCCCCACATTGGAATATGTAGAGCTTTAAATATCTAACATTTGCTACAGTAAATGTAAAAAATATCTACCTTTGATCTACACTATTCATCAACCAAATATTATTTTAATCATATTTCTTTACACTCTCTCTCTTCTCTCAACATTTCTCAAATTAAATTAAACTTATAGTAATTGAAAAAATCTAATTGCAAGAAATTCGGTGTACTAATCTGCGTATCCATTTAATATGATTGGTCAGAAAGTATACTTTATTAAAAATAATATTAATTTGAATTTAAAATATAAAAGCAACAACATTGATACGCAGATTAGTACGCAAAATTACTTGTACCTAGCAAAACTCATAATAATTTATTTGGAAAACTTTACTAGTTGGATAGAAAAAATGGAAATTTGATTTATAACTAAGAAATTTTATATGTGGTTATTAGTATTAAATGTCTATTAAAAATATAATTTTTTAATTAATATTAAATTAATAATATTTATTATTATTTAATAAATAAATAATTTAATATAAAAATTTAATGTGAATAGAATATTTAAAATCAAATTTATCTCATATTAATTAAAACTTGTATTTGACTTTGATAATTCCAATGCTGTAATAACGCCTAGATGCGCGCCCAAATCTCAGGAATTGACGAATCCCTTTTGTTATCGGATCTCGTTCTTCAGCTGGGCCAATAGGCTTCGTTTGTTTTCTTAGACGAGATGAGTTGAGTTGAGTTGAATTGTTTATTTTATTTTATATTAAAATTTAGAAAAGTTGTAATGATTAGGTGAGAGAAGATGGGATAAATTTGAAAAAATTGAATTGTTTATTTTATTTTGTATTAGAATTGAAAAATGTGTAATGATGAAATTGAAATGAGATGAGATGAGATGTTTTTCAAAAACAAACGAGGTCTTTATCCAACATTTGTTTTGCAAGTGTTGGAAGGCGAAGGGTTCATTAAAATTTCTTTGTGACCCACGTCCACATTGATTTGACTGAATGAGAAGATTGACTAAATTTTATATAATTGATGTTAAAAATATCTCATATTAAATTAGACAAATCTAAAATAATTTATATTTTTGTTATAGTGGTTGGTTAAAGATGAAGAATTCTTATTAATTCATCAAATATTAAAATACTAATTTCTCACTCCAAGTAAATATTAAAATATTAGTTTTTCACTCTAAGCAAAAATACAATTTGGTTTGTAATTAAGAAATTTAGATAGAAATTTAGATAAGTTTATTCAAATATTTTTTGTTATTAGTATTGAATGACTTTTGAAAATATGATTTTTTTAATATTAATTTAATTATAATATAATTATTATTAATATTAAATTGGTAGAATTATAAAATGTAATACAAATAAATTAAATAAATAAATTATTAATTTAATAATATTTTTTTATTATATAGAGAGTGAATGGCTAATCCGATGTAAAGATTGAATTTAAATGGAATAGACAAATGTAAAAAAGCGTGATATTGGCTAAATTTTGAAAATGCATTTAACCAAACCAATGCTAATTTTCCCTTAGTGTATATTAGAAATTACGGTAGAAAATATAGTTTATAGATTTAGGATTTATTAGGGATGCTACCCGCCCCTACGAGGTGGGGCCACCCCTTCCCCTTCCTCGCCCCGTATGGGCGGGAGGTGAGGTTTTCACCCCTGTCCCTCGCCTCGTAGGGCGGGGAGCGGGGTAGATACCCAGTCTGCCCCACCTCCATCCACTTAAAAAAATATACTATATTTTATTATATTTAAAAATTATTCCTAAGTCTAAAAATGATTAAAAATATATTTTTAAACCCGAATTGTAAATTTAAAATTTTGTAAATATGATTATAAATTAAAAATTATGTAATTTTTAAATTTACTAGTGCATATTTTGTGTAAATTTTAGTGTATTAGTTTTTAAATTATGTAATTTTTAAATTTGTTAGTAAATACTTTATAAACAAATCTAACAAATTGTAATATATATTTAAATATACATAATTTGTAAAATATAAATATATATTTATGTTTATATATATAATATATATATTTAAAAATGCATGCTGGAGCAGGGTAGGGTTGGGCCCTCCCTGCCCCCTGCCCCCGCTAGGGGTTCTAGATGCGAGGCGGGGGCCCTGTTGCCCATCTCTAAGATTTATTACTTATAACTTAAGTAAAAAATTATACTATTAATTTTTTTTTACTATTTGGTAACTATGTTTAAAATATTTTCAAACATGTTATGTTTGTTTGTAAACAAATTAAAAAAATAATTTTTGAAATAGAGATAACGATTATTTAAATTTTTAAAGACTATGACAATATCTTTTAAAGTTTGAAAATTGTAATTATCTTAAAGCTGTATGAGTATTTTCGTCTATTGACAGTGTTTTCAAATTCAAATTACTTTCTGCATTATTCGAAAAAGCACGTTTTGGAAGAAGTATAAAAAATGATGTTTTTCCTCAAACTTACTTTTTAGCTTCGTTTAAATTAAAAGTGCTTTAATATGTAAAACTCAAACAATTTAATTTTTTCATTAAAAAACCTTTAAGATTATTTAAATAATTTTTAAGACTCCTACCATAATTCCAAACCGGCCATTTGGCAAGACTTCCAACCAATTCAATGGTCAGGGAGCTGCTAGTAGGGGTGTTAAATCATGTTAAACTGGTTGTGTTCGTATCGTGTCAAGACATATATATTATACTAGATAGGTTAACCCTAACCCGACCTGTTAAGTTTATCGTGTCAAAATTTCAAACTCTAATATGATCTATTAACATAACGGGTCGTGTCGTGTCAATCCATTTTGACCTGTTTATGAAAATGGGTTGAACAAATATGAAATTAACCCGCTTGACCTAATTAAGTTTAACATAATTTTATATAAATGTTACAATCACAATATCTATAAAAAACTATAAAACTAACTATAAGTCCAAAATTATAATTCAAATAATAAAAATATCAAAATTAAAATCTCAATAATTTTATTTTTAAGTATAAGGATATAATTGTAATTTTAACTTTCTTAACGAGTCATAACGAGTTGACCTGTAAAGCAATCGTGTCTTAACGGGTTAATTCGTTTTGATCCGAATTTATTAAGGTCAAATTTTAACTCATTTTTATCGTGTCATCTTCATATCAAATTAACAGATCGTATCACATATTCCATCCTAACCATTGACAATTTAAAACCTTTCATGCTGGGGCAGTTAAAAGCTTTCTTTATCAATACTGGTCCGTATGACAGTAGCAGTTCTTTAATTTTTTACGTTGGACTAATACAATAGGCTCCGGCCATGATTATGGAAGGCCTTCACGCAAAGCTTTGGTCTATAGGACTCTCACCAGGCGTACCCGTGTGCTAAGCATTTTTGTTAGAAATAATGGCAGAGGAGTTCTCTAACTTAAAAATGTTAACATAATAATTTCACAAATTCGGACGTCCATCTAAGACTACATTTAGATAGTAAGATAATTTCAGATGATTTGTATACAGTAATAAAAAAAAAATAATAAAAAATTAAATAATAATAAATAGTAATAAAAAATAGATTAAAAATAATAATTAAATATTAAATAGTAATGTAGACACTGCCAAAGCCTTCCACGAAGATCAATAATAAGGATGGACAGTCAGAAAAATCAATTCAAAACTCAGACATAGTATCTATTATAAACTCGTTAGCTCACAAAAAAAAAAAAAATTGTTAATAAAAAGAAATAATCTTCCCAACCTTTTACTATTCACCACACTCTACACTTCACCTTTTTTTTTTAATTTTTTTTTATCAAATATTTTTTATATAAATAGTGAATAAAAAATCTGAAATATTTAAAAAAAAAATTCAAAAAAAAATTTTAAAAAAATATTAAAAAATATGGAGTGTGGAGTGTGGGTGAATAGTAGGAGGTTGTGTAGCAAATCTCTATAGTGATTTTTCTTGAATTTTCTCACAGAAATGCCAAAAGATTCAAACCGAAGTCAGATCAATATTTTCTAGGTGAAGGAAGTTTCAAACAAGCAAATTAGAAACAGACAGTTTGACGACTCTTTAATGGAGGAGATTGCTCAAATTAAGTTGTGTAGACACAAATACGTATACGCACACGTAAAAGGACGGAGACGCGCGAATACAATTGCAGGCGAGATGGGACGTGGAAGGGCAAAAATCCTCCCTCGCTAGTGGGCCAACCCACACGGCCCAAGGCCCAACAAAGCCCACCTGTCAAAACCAACACAGAAGATTGCCGAAATATGCACATAAACGACGAACCTGAGAGCATTAGTAATGTATTATGTAAATGTAAATGTAAAATTTGCATAACATGATGTGATTTTGTATTTAACTATTTTGTTTAGAACTTATTTTTATATTGTATTATAAATCTATTAGTCAAAATAATAATAAAATATTATAATTTTAATAATATTTTTTTCCAATTTTTTTGTTCTATTAATTTTTTTTTTCTAAATTAAGAATTATATAGAAATATTAATATTATACAATATGAGATTTGGATAAAGATGTGAATAGGTCCTGGAGTGCAGCAAATACATTCTAAATATTTAATACAACACTATTGAATATTACTAGCCATTTGATTCACGGAGAAATAGTATATATAATCTAACTGATTCAGGCATAAGAAGTGTTTTATATCCTTCCAGCCTGCGTTAGTTCTTTTGGTACGTACAGATTTGTTGTGAAAATTCGCAGGAGTGCAAAACACGTCCATAACTGGACGCAAAGGGGCGGAAAAAAAAACCATTAATTTGAAGATTTACTGCAATATTAATTAATGCAGGACATTTTCATCAGGCTAGCTCCGGAGTGTACTCCAGCTTCCATCCCAAATTAATCAAAACTATAGGTCTCACTTGGATTGGACTTTGGCTAGCATAGCATGTTTCACTTTGTTTTACCAAAATTATTCTAAGAAAAACAATTTTTTTATGACGAGTTATATGCGATAAATAATTATTAACGATAAGAGAAAATGATATTTTTATTATAAATAACGAACTATATTTAAGTATTTTTCTTATAACGAGCTAATTTATTTTATATTTTTAAAAGTAACTGATTTGATTGGCCACCACGTTTAGCAATATGTCTGATGTGTGAAAAAACGAAATTGCATATATATTATTTTCAGAAAAGCTTCTGACCGGCACTTGCTGGTTTCACCCCATTAGCAGCAACCAATAAAAGGATACCATCTCTGCATTACAAAAGATAACACCATGAGGTTCACTATATGTGATTTTTACTAAATTGAATTATCCTACCGAAGGAATTTTCTTCCCTTACCTCTGCCTCTCATACCCTACGAGTTGTCTGGCCACCACCAGTGACCACTGCCAATTCCACCACTCATTGCCGCCACCATCAGACGACTACTACTAGCTCCATTTCTTGTTGCCGCAACCAGTCCAACGTCCAGCCAGTACCCAGTCCGACGTAGCCACTACTCCTCTTTGTAAAAATGCTTTGTTTCTTAGTGTAAAAGATTCAAACGGTATGGATAAAAAATTCAAATGCTTTTTTCTCCACCTCGTACTAATGCCCCCGTCTGCATGTTAAATCCATTAGAAATGTTTCAGTTGTGGTCCATATGAAGTATTCTCATATGGATTGTGGTAGGTTTGTTTTATTCTTTTGTGATAAAAGATAGACATGTGAAACGGGGCCAATTTTTCTAGTTTTCAACCATGACGGAGGCAGGGGGACCAGAAACGTGTTAAGGCTATTTACAAGAAAATAAAGCTGAATGAAAGATTGTTATTTTCTGTAAGTTACTTGCTAATGCTCTGCTGTTTTTGTTGACTTGGGAATGCATGTGTTTCGTTTTCTACTAAAGAACACTACTACAAGCAGCCTTCGAATTTGCAAAGAGGAGAGGGGTGAGGGATCTGGGTTGTGAGAGAGAGAGAGGGAGAGGGGGTTTAAAAAATGAGCTGTGCTACGGATCAGCCCCTGTTCACGGCTGATCCGTAGCACACTTGATGTGTTTAGCTTTTTTTTTTTTTCAATCAATGTCATCCCTCTCGTCTCACTTTCTCTCCCTCTCATCTCTCGTCTCTCTCTCAACAGCGCTCTCTCTCATCCCTCTTGTCTCTCTCTCAACAGCTCTCTCTCTCATCTCTCATCTCCCTTCTCTCTCAACAGCTCTCTCTCTCATCTCCACTCTCTCCTCGTCGGCTCTCTCTCTCACCAAGTCTCTCTCTCATCAGGTCTTTCTCTCTCATCAACTCTGTCTCTCGCTTGATCTCTCTCTATTCTCAATAGCTCACTCTCATAACTCAGATGAGTGGTTAGTAACGTGCCATGTTAGGTGTAGATTGACTGATGCAAACAGTTGGCTGATGCAAATTATTTTTCTTAAAAAATTATGTGCCGTGCGGTCACATATGAGCTACGTTGCAGCAAATAATTAGAGGTTGTTTACTCTAATTATTACAGCCTCTAATTATATATTAGATACCAGCCAGTTAAATAAAAAGCAGATTTAACTAAAAAAAAGAAGAAGGTGATTTCACACATCTTATGTCATTGTACGCGTATTTTTTTTTTGTTTGTTTGAATAGGTTTTATTGCAATTGATTATCATTTTATATAGAATCATTGATTTCTTAATTAAAGTCCACATATTGAATTTGTTTATCAACATGCATTGCACTTTTTTAAAGTCTTTATTGGTCATGCATTGTTATAAAGTCTAAAAACATGATTGATTGATCCACAGTAGTACTCCTTTCCATGTTCACATTATATATTCAACTCCCATATAAAACGTAACCGTGTCATCTCATGTGCGGGTCCATATATATAGTACAACTGATATTGATATATTATATATAGTGGTTAAGAACCAAACAATCTTTGTCTTTAGTATTGACCCACGAATACGATCACTCTCTCTGTCAGGTCACGCGGCATTTCAAAGCCTAAGCTCTAGTTAATTAGCTGTGGACCATCATGAATCAATATTGAATTCATACACTCAGAAGGAAAATGCTAGTGTGGTTCCTATAACAATTCCAGCCCTTTTAAGGGTGCGTATGGATATTAAAGTGAGTTAAGTTGAATTTAGATAATAAAATATTATTAGAATATTATATTTTAATATTATTATTATTTTAAAATTTGAAAAAATTAAATTATTTATTATATTTTATGTTTAAATTTTAAAAAGTTGTAATGATGAGTAAGATTAGTTGAATTTGATTTGATAAGCAAATGAAATCTAAAGAAGAAGTATTTTTTAATGATATTATGAATTATTATTTTTTAATATATTTAAAATGATTAAAAAATACATAAAAAAATACACCTATCGTGAGAATTTTCGGTAGCTATAGTGCCACCCATTTAGAAACCCCACATATATTACATGGAGTTCTCTATACATTATACATTTGTTGAGTATTTTTTATTTTATTTTAAATTTCTTATACTCAATAATCTTATATTACACATTTATTTTTTATTATTTCTTTTCTTAATAGATGCGTGGTGTAGGATTTCTAAGTAGATTTTTATTTTATTTTATTTTATTTCCTTCGACAAGAATGTGATATAGGCTGTTGAAGGGAATTTTTTGACGCGACAAACCGATACGATCCAATGAAATACCCGGTACTGTTTTTTATCATGATCAATCAGCAGCACTCGTTTTGAACCAAAAAAAAAAAAAAAGCAAGAAGGAAAGTCAATCCCAACGTACCAAGCAACAAAGCCTGCTTTCTATTTTAAGACCCCATCATTTCACATTCACACTGCGGACTCGGTTTTCTTTCTCATTATTCATACTCCAAACCTTTGAAACATATAAGAAAGATCAAGAAGAAGAACTAGTCGTCCCATCCATGGATGCCGAAGCTTCATCGTAAGTTACTCGATCGGCATCAATTTCAACAAGAAACTTGCTCTTGAAAACTTGATTATAATTTTACTGCCTGGCTGAAATTAACCATGTCTGCAGGTTCGAGACCAGCGAGGTGCTGGCTACTTTCTTGGCCTCCACGCCATTGCTACCGGAGTCATGGAGGCTATGCAGCATCGCCAACACCACAGGGCCAGGCAGTTTTGTAACGGAGCAAGTGGGAGATGTAGGGTTTATTGCTTTTTCCGGCATCCAGATGCCTGGAAGCTCGGAACCCAGCTGGAGAAACTTGGTGCCATTGGAGAGCACTGGCAACGGGACCATGTTCTCTCAACTGCACCGCCACGATGGAGGCCAGGAGCCAGCCATGGTACATGCAGGGATGCTGCAAATCTTTCTGTCTATGCATAATTCTCCAAGTTTCCAAGACCAGGTTAGTTAATTTCAGACTTAAAAAAGGGAAAGTAGCATCGGTTATTGCCTAATTAATTCTGATCAGTTCTTTGGATGCTTTGATCATGATTTGAGTACTCTAAATTGATGATCAGTTCGTTAATTAACGTGCGTTGGCCTTAATTAAAAACTAATAGATTGAGTGCTAGCCAGCTAGCTTTCTTTGTTAATTTTCACCTTTTTCCGAGCATTAAACATGATGCCATTGGCTATAAGACAACATTTGATCATATTTTAAAAATCAGATTAATTCCCTAGTATTCCACTACTGAAATCCTAAATAATTCATACCTTTTCTAATTAAATATTTGAGATTTGAAGTACTGGTGTTTATTATACATTGAGATCATCATCACCGCACTTATCATCTTGGTAATATTTACTTTAGCATATAATAAAATTATGATCATGATGTGATAACATAAATTAATTAACGAAAATAGTATATAGTCAAGATTTAAGAAATTAATATTATATGTGACAAGAAAGTGATCTTAATCTTAATTTGTCCGTAAGAATAAAATTAATGTCTTTGTAATATATATAGTTTTTGTCCCACGATGTTGTTCAGAGTCTTGCTACTTTTTTAGGAACTTGCTGAGAAGTTTAATTTCAGAATAAGTAGTACTCCTAGATAATAAAGTCGGTTTTGAGTGGTTGATGGAAGAAAACTTTTTGAGTGATGCCATCACAATATTCAACGATCAATTAATTAATTAATTAATTAATTAGAGAACGCCTTGTTAATTATTTGTGGTGATCATCAAGGATTAGTTAGGTTAATATAATTAATGTGCTCATGTGATCAGCTATTATATTATAATTATTCTTCTCTCTCTCTCTCTCTCTCTCTCTATATATATATATATGTTCAAAGTTATGAGCTGGATGAGAAGTTCAATTTTAATTTTTGCTCAGGCTTCAATATTGAAGACAACCGCGTAGACTTCAGCACTAACAACAAAGGAAGGTTTTATCCAAAAAAAAAAAAAAACAAAGGAAGGAATTATGATATATATATATATATATATATATATATATAAATTAATTGGTCCCACAGCTTATAATATGGTTATAATAGTAAGCAGTGTTTGGTTGTCGTGATCACTACTTTGTGTAGTTTATTCGATGCCTCAATTACCCACTTGAGTTTTGATAACCTGCACACATCTTTGGACCAAATCAAGTCATGCAATTTGAATACCTCTTATTGCTTGATTCAATTTATATATGTTTTTTTATCATCAATTTCTATAACATGAGAATTACTATATTCCACAAAGATAAGGTTTAAATTATTCTCTTGGCTCCTTCCCATTAATTGTTTTTTTATTTTATTTACTAAATATAATGCTTATTTGGTGAGAATAATTAAATTAGTGAAACCAGCAACATGATGAGTAGTACTAACTGTTGTTTTAAGGCAGTGTGTAAGATAATAGTAAATGGATGCTCTAAAAAAGTCTGAAAGCAATTTGCAAATAGTAACGATACAATAACAATCATTTTTACAACTCTTTATATTGACCATATTTTTAATTGAGGGTATTTATGTAAAGTGATGTTATTATATTTTTTTTTACAAATTATTATGTAGATTTAAGTTACAAAAACTCTATGTACAGTTTGCGTATTCTTTGTGCACTACAATGATGTGATTGGCTGAATCATTCTTTTAAATATAAAATAACTATTTTAACTAATCACATCATTGGAGTACGCAAAATATACGTAAAAGTAACTATATATAACAGAATTCGTTTAATTATTTGTAAGACATTATGCCAACCTATTAGAAAAACTCAGTTAATTTTACAGAAAATAAAAAGTAGTTCCATTCTTTCATATATGGTTACTGCATGATTATTGATGCTTAAAAATAACAAACTAATTATATGCAACCAGATTTCGGCAGTACTGGAGAAAAGCAAGTCAATTATCGTGACAGGCCATTCCATGGGAGGAACAACTGCATCTCTCTGCACTCTCTGGCTCCTCTCTTACCTCCAATCTGTTTCCTCGCATAAAACAGTTCTATGCGTTACATTTGGCTCTCCATTGCTTGGCAATGCTTCCCTTTCCCGAGCCATCCTGCGAGAAAGATGGGGTGGCAACTTCTGTCATGTAGTCTCAAAGCACGACATCATGCCGAGACTGCTGTTTGCTCCTCTAGCATCCCTCACTCCTCTCCTGCATTTCCTTCTGAAATATTGGCACTTGTCCATGATGACTCCTCCCCACTTTGGCGAGCCTGCCCAATTGCGCAACGAAGATAAAGCTGAGCTCTTTCGCTTTGTCTTGTTTCATCTGGGAGTGTTAGCCCAGGCAGGAGAAGAGACGAGTTTGTTCTGGCCCTTGGGAAGCTACTTGTTTTGTTCTGAGGAGGGAGCAATTTGTGTGGATAAGGCTGTTTCTGTTACCAAGATGATGCATTTGATGCTTATGAACAGTACTCCGAGTAGTAGTATTGAGGATCATCTCAACTACGGAGATTATGTTGGAAAAGTTTCTGTGCAGTTCATGAACCAGAGAGGCTCCATGCAAGCGGATCTTCCTGAGTCAAGCTATGAAGCAGGGGTTGCTTTGGCGTTGCACTCCTTAGGGATAGAGGTATTGCATTCTATCAATCCCAATTCAGTAGCTTTGCTTTGAGAAACAGCAAAATATATAGCTTTATCAATCCCAATTCGGGGATAAGATAGCCAGGAGTTGGTTTTGCCTATCCATTGTCACAAAATTCGATACAAAATGTATCTCAAATTTTTTGAAAATATACAAAGTTTTTCATTCACTAAACATACAATCAAAGGGAAAACATCACAAACTATGACATGGGCCTGTAGCTTTCATTTTCACTTTAGCTCAAAAGCCCTAATCACTTTCTCAATACCACAAGAATCTCCAGCATTTTCATAGGAGCAATGACAGGGACAAGCCCCAAATGCACATTGTACATTTCGAGTTTGTACTTATCATTATTCTTTTTATAGAGCTCAACAGGATCATGTCTGCAATGAGGTGAGTGTACTTAAACCATTTTCTGCCTTATTTTACCTATAGCAATCAGTTGCCGGACCTGCTAAGGACTGCCTAAAGATAGCTAGGCCGAGGCGGATGGATCGCACACCGTACCTGAAGAGTGCGGAGCTGGCTATTCGCTTATCAAAATATGCACCTTACAGGGCTGAGATAGAATGGTATAAAGCATTTTGCGACGAGTCTGAAGATAAAATGGGGTACTACGATTGCTTCAAGCTGTGGGGATCAATATCAAACTCAAAAAGGGAGCCCAGGGTAAACTTGAACCGGATCAAGCTTTCCAAGTTCTGGGACGATGTTATCTCTATGCTGGATACCAACCAACTTCCTCATGATTTTAATCGGCGAGCCAAATGGGTCAATGCTTCCCAATCTTACAAACTCCTGGTCGAGCCTTTGGATATTGCAGAATACTATGGGAAACGTAGGCATCTTGACCAGGGCCATTACTTGAAGCATGGAAGGGAGAGGAGGTACGACATTTTTGATCGGTGGTGGAGCGAGAGAGAGAGAAATTCTGGTGAGGGTGTAAACAATAAGAGGAGCAAATTCGCGGGCTTGACTCAAGATTCATGCTTTTGGGCGAGGGTGGAGGAAGCAAGGGAGTGGCTTGAGAATGTTAAAAGTGAAAGCGATATGAGAAAAGCTTCTTTCTTGTGGGAGAAGATTGAGGCATTTGAAACGTATGCAAGAGAGTTGGTGGAGAGTAAGCAGGTCTCTGTAGACGTTCTGGCAAAGAATTCAAGCTATAGTTTGTGGATGGTGGAATACAGAGCGCTGAAATCAAAGGTGCTATCTCCCCAGTCTATACTTCATGGCCCTTCTAGTGCATTTTGAAACAATGGTTATTATTGTATCTTATGTAAACGACTTGTGTTTATTTGGATGTAAAATCTTATACATTGGTATTCCAGAAAAGTTGTAATTCTATTTTTGGACAAATAATGAAAATGTGATTAGAAACATGTAAAAAAGATAACAAAAAGTTCACGGGACCGAAAAAAAGTCCAACATTTGACAGAAGTCAAACCTTCCCATTCTGGCCATCAATATTCCTAACAGGTCCCTTAAACCAGTTTCTTGCATCGAACATCCACCAAAGCATTATTAGACCCAAACCTACACCCAATGCCACTGGTGCATAGTTGAAAGTCTTCCAAGTAATTGGGTAGTAAGTTGGCAAGAGAAAGACTGAACAGGTATAACAGATCCACAAAAAGGCAACCAAGCAAATTGGCCTACTAGCTTTGCCCAGGTAAAATGGCCCTGGTTTGAAATTCTTTTCTGCCATAACCATTCTTGCGAAGATTGGAACTGCATAACCCCCAACCCAGCCAATCGTACATATAGATGTAATGGCAGTGAAGACGACATTGACTTTTAAGATTGGAAGTCCAAGCAGAATGCAGATGGCTGCACAGAGCCACACAGCATTTGAAGGAACTTTACGCTTGGGGTGCACTTTTCTCCATATGGATGAGAAGGGAATTCCTTTATCTCTTGATAGAGCATATACCTGAAAATGTCACGGTTTACTGAAATGGCGTGCAGAAACATACGCGCGCGCACACACACGGTTTAACCAAGACAATGAACCCTCATTCCCCAAAGACCCCACCCTTCCTGATGCACATAATAGTTAAGCAAGAAAATGTTAGCCACTTACAACTCTGGCAGCACTGGTAGTGATGGAAAGCCCACCGAAGAAGAATGAACCCCATATGATAAATAGTAAAATGATAGCTCCAGTACCACTATGATATCTCCCATAGAATGCATCATAGAGTATTTGAGCCGGCACGAATGTTCCAGCAGTCTCGTTGTTTGGATCATACAAGTAGCTAAAATCCTGAGTGAAAATTTGCAAAGCATATCATGTTAGACAATACCCTGATATTTGTTACGGAAATATGAAATATCACTTAAAAATACACTCTTTGTGAGGGCTCACTGTTAGTCACATCACAAGTTAGAATATTTTGCTACTGAAATCGAAGAAGAAAATTGCCCATCATAACATATACCTGAATGCTGAACATAAGGGCCAAAATGTATGCCCATCCAAATACAGAAATGATCCCAATGCTAGTCAGAATTGCAATAGGACCATTCTTGTCTGCACCTTTGGTTTCTTCAGTTAGATGAGCTGCGGCATCATATCCATAGAGTGAGTACTGACTGACGAGAAAAGATAGAACGACTGCATAAGGTTTGCTTGATATTCCAGTCAATTTAGGTGCTGTTTCAAAATGTGTGAACACATATGAGGCAGATTGTGTAGTCAGTGCTACCAAGGGAAGCATTATGACAATAATTGATCCTCCAATAATCTGCAAAAGGGGATTCTAATTAATACTAGGAAGATATTTTTGACAGATTACTTTAATCCAAGAGCTGATATAGAGCTCGAAAGACTAGGTTCAGGAGGTAAGGCTTGTTTGCATCTCTTTGTTTAAGAATTCTTATGATCTCATTTTAAATTTCATATGATTCCTTTGTAGGAGTACTGAAAGGAACGAGAAGAAGAAACATCTATAAGACTAGAGTTTCTCATTTATAACTCCATACATTAGTAATGCTTAACTTTGCCACATTGAAGACAGTTGGGAAAAAAAATCCTAGAAAAAAACTTAGAAACTTAAAACTATTCCTTTTCCAGATAACTCAAAAATTCCATTCCCTCCCATCTTCAAAACCAAACAGAGAGTCTTAAAGTGCCACCCAAAAGACTGAGGGTGTGTTCTACATATATAGACCACTGCAACAGCCCCTGATTGATCAGTTGATGACTGGTATACGTTACAACTAAGAATCATCACTAATTGCTGAAACTTTTTAATATGAAAAAGATAAGAAAATTATAGGATTCTCCCTACACAAACTTTTAAGTGCCTTATCACTTTGGCTTATGGCCATTTTTCCACTTTGATTATTTCATATTTCTTTCCTTTTCCTTTTTCTCATTCTGGTAATGGCTGCACTATTTTAGAGAATGTAATCAGCTTAACTGCTGTGTGATAAAATGGAATGATTTTTATTAAAATTCCAATTACTTTATTGTTTTCATCCATTGCAGACAGAATTTCACATAATTGCTTCTCAATTTGATTCATCTCCTGCAAAACTTAAAAATTACTACTACAATATTACACCATCAAAAAGTAGGCAAAGGAGTATATGTAATGGTCCATTTGAGTTGTTAGGAAAAAGGGAGGAAAGAAACAAGCATTTGGAAGCTGTTGATGCGAAAGGGATTTTATAACATTGCACCCATGAAAAAGACAGTAACAGGCATACAAGCAAGCCTATCTAGATTGTATACCTGCCACCATATTGAGATTATGTCAATGAAGGCAATCACTTCTAATGCAAAAGTGTTGAGAAATGCCCAAATGATAGTCAGACCTATGTACATGCATAAGAACAACCATTTTGGAGCAAGATATCCCCCATCCTTATTTGTTCCAGTGCATAATAAAATAATACTCTGCAGTGTTTGTGATCCTGCATAAGCCTTCCAGCAAGTTAAAAAATAAAGTTAAAATCTGATTGCAGTTTATCATAACAATAATAAGAATAATAAAAAATGAATTCCATAAAATAATGATAAGGAAGTACCTGTGTGCCTATGCCTGCAATGAGCCCTATGGTCTCGAGCCAAGCACAACACCACGATGCAAATGGACCCCATTTTGGGCCAGCTAAATGAGCAGCCCAGAAGTATAGAGAACCAGTAGTCTGTTTAATATACAAGCAAGAGAGTCAGTGACGAAATCTCAGCAAGAAGCATTCAAATTTCAAAGCCCTTAGCAAGGAAATAGTTGCCTCTATGTGTGATGGTCATTGGGACCGGGATAGATATTAGGTTGAGATATTAACGAGACAGAAAAGAAGTACTGGTTTAATTGCTATCATTATTTTCAGAGACAAGGTAAAACTTTCATAAGTTGTTTGGGGCTCTGAAAATGGATCACCACTCTTCAGTTCCATTACATAAGCATGTTTATTGTAAAATGCTAGCCAGTAGCCAGTGTAATAAAAGCAAAATGGTTATTTTTCGCTCAGTAAAGATCATATCTTGGACAGCTATTCTCTTCTAATGAAGACAGTCAAGCTATTTAACTTCTCCGCAGGTTTTAGTTGAAACCAGGTCATGTTCATTAGGATTTGCATGGTTTTCAGAACTCCAGTGTAAATATGCTCAATATTGGAAAAACTGGATCTCAAAGAGGATCGATAATACTATTATTAATAATAAGAAAAAACATGGGAAGATGGAAAGGTACAAACCGGGAAAGAGGAACAGATCTCAGCCATCGCAAATCCAACAAACCAGGTGAAGAACGATACTACCACCCAACCCCACACAAGACTTGCTGGACCTGCATATTGAAGGCTTGAACCAAACAGTGGAGTAATCCCTGTAAAAAGGGTCATCGTCGAAAACGATATTGCAAGTGTTTTGAACAAAGTCTGCATCAAATTAAATGAGAAAGGAAAATTGAAAAAAAAAAAACCGCCATCAGCAAGAAAAAGTAGATGATTTTATATAATTAAACAACGAGAAAGAAGAAAATATATACGATGATACAAGAACATTGTGAAGACTCGAGAGAAACCAAAAACAGAGTAGCAAGAAATATCGAACAAAGAATCACCATTTCTCTTCTGAGTTCTTGCTTGTAACCCAGCTCATTGAGCCGCTTCTCCCCGGAATCCATGCCTGGGATTTGCGACATTTCCATCTGGTCGTACCTCAAGAAATGAACGCTATCACTTGGTAAATGAGCTCGAACATGAAACTGGAAACGTGATATGGAATTGGATGATTAGAGAATGAGTCAGAAAAGGAGGAGAGATTGTTGACTCTTCAACTATAAAACCTTTGTATATTCTGATTGCGGTTGGGATGCGTGTCGGTCAAAACCTGTCGCAATCTTTTAAATGTATTTGTTCCGTCCAAGAAACTCCATTAAATAGGTTCCAATTTCTTATGAATTAAATTCTGCTCATCGTTTTAATATCATACATATTTCACATAATTTTTTATTTTTTTAATAAATATATAATGTATAAACAATGAATAAAAGAATCTAATTAATTTAATAAAAAAATTAAAATATGTAAACATGTGATATACGGACCATGAATAGGTCTCAATTGGATTGAAAAATATTTTATTTTATTATTATAATTTTTTAAAATTTTCATAAAAAATATAATAAATAATTTTATTTTTTTAATTCTTAAAATAATAATATTTAATTTAATTTTTAATAATATTCTAACACTATCTCGTCTTATTTTAAATCACGGCACCTAGTATTCCCACGGTAGTTTCCACCGTATGCTTTTCAGCGCTTTCAGACTTGGTTTTGACTTTTGCAAGTGCCTGTATTCCGGGCCAAGTGCGTTTTCACTTTTCTCGCACGGACGATTGAAACTCCGATCATTCATTTTCTGCTTCTCCACAAAAGGAGGACAGACTACGCGATACTGTTTTCCGTTAGATAATGTTAGAGATAATTGTGCATTTTCGTATATTTTATTTTAAAAAATAAGATTTATTATTAAAAAAAGTATTTTTATATAATTTTTAAATTTACTTATTTTTTTCAAAAATAATATAAGAACTTGCACATCATAAAACATCTGCACCCCAGTTTTTATTCTTTCTCTATTTATTAAAATATTCTTTTAAATTCTTTCTCTACTTTCTTAAAATATTTTTTCTATTCTTTTACTCTATTAAAGTAGTCTTTATTTTATCTATTTTTAATAATTATATTTTTAGAACTTTATTTTTTTAACTGCTCAATTTCCAAAAGTTAATCTATAACAAATCGTCATGTTTTAAAATACCTTTTTGTTTTCAGTGATAATATTTCAAATTCATCTTTTGCTAGTCTTCAGAAGACAAATTCTTCTCTCATAAAATAAAAACTACATAAATTATTTAAAAAAATATTAAATGTATTTAAAATTTTTTTATAAAATATTTTTTTTTACATGTCAATTATTAATAAATTATAAAATTTAAAATAAAAATTAATAAAATAAATAAGAACTGGTCACGTTTGCATTAAATTGCTGGAATCCGTTGACATCTTTTCTTTTCCCGTATGAATCCCCTTTCCTTGTTCAATTGGTCAAACACGTGATGTCCAGATTGATCCGGATCTTAAGTAGATATTTTATTTTTAGTAGATATTTGATCCGGATCTTGAAAGAAATCTCCTTTCAAGCTCATCAAGAAAAAGTAATGCAACTATAGCACTTGATAATGACTAAGCACGATTGATAAGCCATAATATTATTATTCTCAATCAAATCAAAACTGTTAGAGACTGATTTAATTTAATATAATATATTAGATATATTTTATAATAATAAAAAGTTACAATATGATAGATTTTATTAAATCACATCACTATGTAAATGTTTTTGTGTAAAATTTGTGTGTGGACAAAATATTTCTCTAATCAAATTGAAGAGTCTTGAGATTATATCAAAACCTAAAGTGTATTCAGAAAATGCAATCCGGTTAGAGGTGTAAAATAAATAAATAAATTGGTTCGACTGGACTGGACTGAACTAAACTGGTGGGTTTGGTTTGGTTCATAATCGGTTTGGTGTAGTACCAATTCTCATAATTTGAAAATCAGTTTGAACGAAATTGGACTGGTATATATATATTTTTAATTTTTTCTATTATATATAATTTTTTATTATATTATATGTTAAATTGCTAATTAAAATAATATGAAATTTTAATCTTATTATTTAAGTATATTAATCTTATAATATAAAATTAATATAACATTAGATATAAGTTAAACGCTACTTATATTCTACTAGAATAATTAGGCACTAATTACACTATTTTAATCTTATTATTTAAGTTTAAATAAGTTAGACATTACTTAAACTATGTAGGATAATAAAAACACTAATGAATTAGTAATTTTTAATAAAAAATTCTAAATTATAACAATTAAGTTTAGTGTTGAAAAAATTATAATATTAAATTTATATTATGCCACACGTGTAAACAGTAAACTGGAAAAATCGGATCAAACTGAAATCGGAAAAAATCAAAAATTCTGATTTCATTGATAAATCAGTCCGTATTGATTTTTAAAATTGGTATATATCAGTTCAATTTTAAAATTTGTCTAAAATTGAATCAAATCAGACTGAGTACATCCATAAATCTGGTTATACAACTTTAGTTTGGGGGGGGAAGGGGGAAGGTGAAATTATGGAACCCAGGAACTTCCATCACATAGCAATGGACTGGACCAATAGGTACATCTCAAACTTGTTATACGTGCTGTAAATTTATATTATTATTTATACGTCTTGCAATTGGATAGGAATATTTTTCACAAAAATATTTTTTGCATAATTATAGTTAATTAATACATGCATGACATAACGGTATTAAGAGGTCATTTTTTTCACATTAGGAATTTTATTTTGTATTATAAATTGCCTAGATTATTACATTTTTATGATTGATAAATGTTTAGGCCAAGTGTGATGATTTTTGTATGTGTATTGCAATTACATGTAATTGTATGAGCTTATTTTATCACTAATATTTGTCAGACTAATTTTAAGAAATAGTCTTCAAAATATGTAGGATGTGATAAAATAGATGATTAGTCTGAGTTCGTATAGTTCATGATTATGATTGGCTCAAATGGAATTCTTAATGTAGGAAGAAATTATTTTTGTTTCATGTGACTAGCTCAATAGACTACTTTTATCCAATATTTTATAATAGCATCCAATATTGTGGCATGCAAGTGGGTGTTTTGCACCAAACGACTTGTCGATGAGACTATTGAGCGATGAAAGGCTTGTTTAGTCGCTAAATGATTTCTTCAACAATCCGATATTGACTTCGATGAGACTTTTAGCCCAGTAGTTAAGGCCACAACAATTTGCCTTGTACTTGCACTGGCCATTTCTCAAAGATGGGTCACTTGGCAGTTTGATATCCAAAATGTTTTCCTGCATCGCCCTTTGCATGAGACAATTTTCATGTCTCAACCCCCTGGTTTTTCACACCCACAGTTTCTTTCTCATGTTTGCAGGTTGAACAAGGCCATATATGGCCTTCGCAAATCCCCTCGTGCATGGTATTTGCATCTCAACTGCCGTCTAACTGATCTCGGCTTTACCATTTCAACAACTGATCCATCACTATTTTTACGTACTACCGGAACAATTACTATCTTTGTCTTAGTTTATGTTGATGATCTGTTAATTACAGGTTCCTCACAGCAAGCCATTCAGATCTTTTCTTGGCTCTACACATTGACTTTCCCATAACTGATCTTGGCAAGTTGAATTATTTCTTGGGCGTCGAAGCCACCTACACTTCCAATGGTCTGGTACTCACACAACAAAAATACATCCTTGATTTGTTGCACAAAACTAGCATGTTACTTGCCAAGCCAGTTAAGTCCACATCCGAGAAACTTAGTGCCTTCGAAGGCAACTTATTTGAGGATCCCACACCATATCGCAGCAACGTTGGCTCACTCCAGTACATCTGCTTCACCAGACCCAACCTTGTATTTGTTGTTAGCAAGGTATGCCAATTTATGCATGCCCTGTGAGTTCCTCATTAGCAAGCCGTCAAATGCATCCTGAGATACCTTAAAAATACTTCTCGTGTTGGTCTTCAGCTCTCTCCATCTCCTAATTCAAATCTCATTGCCTTTTCCAATGTTGATTGGGCTAGATGCCGCGACGATCGAAGATCAACTAGCGCCTACTGCATTTTCCTCGACTGCAACTTAATCTCATGGTCGTCAAAGAAGCAGCCTACAATAGCACGTTCATCCACTGAAGCTAAGTTTAAAGCCATGGCCAATGCCACTGCTAAGGTAATCTGGCTGCAACATTTCTGTCGAGACCTTGGAGTCGTGCTCACCCATGCACCTCTACTCTACTGTGATAGTGTAGGAGCAACTTTTTTGTCCTTAAACCCCGTTTTCCATGCTAGAACAAAGCAAGTCAAAATTGATTTTTATTTTGTTCGTGATCAGGTCCTCAACAAGTCCTTGAATGTCTCCTTTATTTCTGGAAAAGATCAGCTCGCCGACATCCTAACCAAACCTCTCTCGGCAACTCGTTTCACTCATATGTGTTCAAGTCTTCGTCTTCAATCGTTGCCGCTTGAGTTGATGGGGGATGTTAAGGAAAATATTCCTTCTAGAACTGCACCATCATAGTCCTCACAACCAAGTGAACCAAGCACAGTCTTATAACAAATCATTCTTCCAGAAGCTGCTAGTTGTTACGTGCATGAGCTGCAGCCTGCACCTCTACATTTGTAACAAACCAAAAATCATTAGTCCATAGAATATTCTTTCTAAAACTCGTTTAGCATCTCACTATAAAATGCATCTGTGTAATACATTTGGAATGAATGAGAATATAGAAACGTTTTCCTCAACACAAGGAAAGATTCTCAAGACTGACCTCCTTTTATATTGGTATCAAATCTCCTCCTCTCTCCTCTCACATTCAAGTTACATTGAATCGCCAACCAGCAAACATATGTGCAATCATAATGTTCCAGAGGGAATTTAATGAGACCGGTTGCTAATTCCAGTGACAAACTCTATTGTCGTCTTGCTGCGAAACCCAATTGCTGGCTTGAGTCTTTTACCTCAAAGTTGGGAAAACACAAAGAAAAAATAAATTTCCAGTTCCTCTGTGGTTAGAATTTACATGGCCAAACTACTTGAACAAAGATTCTATGACAAGCAGTCTTAAGAATAGATAAGTCAAATGGAAAAGGGCATAAGCACTTCATCTTGCATAACATCTAATGTACTAACCATTTCAAGATATTGTTCAAGATAGTTCTAACACAATGAAGGAGATTCCCATTTGTCTCTTGGGGTTTTAAACCAAGGAGGAGAAAGGAATAATTATGTTAATTTCGTCTTCTTTGACTTCACATGGGTCTTCTCGGGGGTTTCGGTATCCTCCTCTGAAGAGCTTTCAACAAGTTCATCAGGGACATCATTAGGAACATTATGTTTGATGATGAATTCCTTCAATATGCTCATACTTTCCTCTTTCATTGAAATCAATTGCTCAGAAAGAGTACCCTTGTTTGCGTTGACAGAATATGTTTTTGATCCAAGGCGAAGTGTGGCTCTAACTCGAGGTTTAGGATGTTGAGATTCAGCCTCCATGAAAACCTTCAAATACTGCATTTTAATCAACAAGGGTAATTTTTTTCTTTAGTTGGTCATATATACACATGCATTTTCAAAGGAGCTTAAATCCACAAACAATTAAAGATGAATTAACAACTATATTAACATATTGACCCAACACTTCTGATTTGATATTTGAAAGGACCTTCTTTTACTTGATGAGTTCAAATTAGGGACCACAAATTCTTCATCAATTATGAGAAACTTTGTGCTTGTGATAGTTGATACATTTGCATGTAGAAGCCTAAATTTCAAGTATTTTAAAAGAGCTATGAGCATTATCAGTGAGAACTATATTTATATATATAGTCATCAAAAAAATCAAAATGAACCATCCCAATATTCTGCCTTTAATCTTAATACTGCATTAGAATATACTATAGAAATATATATTTTTAAAATAAAGCAAAAATAAGATAATGAAGTTAAAGCCACCAGGGAAACAGTAGGCCTGCAACCTGACAGGCCAAACTGGGTTTGGGCCCGACCCAATCCACCAACCAGGACGCGCCAACCTGGCCCGACCATTCCAGGTTGGATTGAGATCCGGGTTTTTTTTTTTTACAATGTAAGAATGGAATCACCAAGTTTGGTTAGGCAATGAAATGTTCCTAGTGTGCCATAAGATTTTGTCCACGTTTTATGGTGCTAAATTTAGACTATTGGAGATGGAGTGACATCTATATATGTACGTACATGGTCTAAATTTAGCAACATGAAACTCAGCCTCATGGAAACAAATGTACTTGTGGTCCTGTACAATATATATCCATCTATATATATACACACACACCACATGCAATATATACACTTTTTCTCCTACTAATAATTAGGGCTTGTTTGAAAAGGTTTCTATTCCAAAATTTCCATCTCATCTCATTCTATCTTCTTTTCAAACATCACTAAAATAAAAATACTTTCAAACTAATCATTACAATTTTTCCAAACTTTCAAACAAAAAATAAAAAAAAATTCAAAATTTTCAAATCCCCAAACAAAAGTAATATTAAAAAACTATATTCTAACAATACTTTAACTTTATAATATTTTTTCTTCAACTTTTTCTCCATCTTTTCTCAAAATTCCATAAAACATCAAATTATCTCACTACCATTCACAAACTATCTTATTACTATTTACAAAATTCTCTTTTCATCCCACTCCCCAAGGTTGTCTTTAGTCTCCCCTTATTCCAAAGAATGGAAATCCTATCTAAGTACTGTATGATGCAGATAAGTAAAGTAAAAGAAAACTTATCCAGTGGACTAGTACCCAAACAAATATTTCCTGTTATTTCCAATTGCAGCTTCTATTTTTGGTAGTCTTACCAACTAAAAAAGACAGAATAATAATAATAATAATAATTTTCAAGTAAAAAAAAAAGCTGGATTTTGGTCTTAAACAGAACCAAACACGTGTAGTAAATGACTCAAATCAATAATAGCATCAATCATGAAACTCTACCACCAAAGATTTCCCAAAACCCATCCTGCAAACCACCAGACTTCCATGCGACCTAATATCCCGAGCCCTCTTCCCATTAGCTCATTTCTCATCAAAATGTCACAACCCCAAAAACCACATTCCATCATCATTTTACTCCTACAAATTAAAAACCCTTCCACCAAAACAGACAAGATACAACTTCCCACAAAAAAAAAATGAAAATAGATGAAATTCCTAGGGGTTGGCTCAAGTGGTAAAGGCCTTGGTCTCAGTGTTATGCTCCCTCCAATATCCAAGGTTCAAATCCCATTAGGTGCAAAAAATCGATAGGGCCATTGGACTGGGGGATTTTCTCCTTAAATTACCCAACGTGCACTTGTAGGAAACTTCTTACCGAGGGCCTGTACACCCCCGAGATTAGTTGGGACGCTATTCCCGGACATCCGGTGCCAATAAAAAAAAAAGGAAAGAGATGGAAAAACACATCAAACACATTACTTCCTCAACAATAGCAACTTCCCATCTCTCCCAACATGAATGATTCAAATGATTCAGTCTACTATAGCAAATGATTCAAATCAATATAGCACAGCAAATGATTCAAGTCAACACGATAGTGGTTTAGTTTCTCTAATAAAGGATCGAAAATGAAAATCACACCATCATGCAAACCATAAGCCTTGAGGCTAAAAAGATAGCAGTAGACCAATTAGCAAAACTAGAGCAGAGGACAAACCGATATGGAGAAATACAACCAATGGCATTTTTTTGTCAGAAGTGCATACCATTTGGAAAATACAAGGAGAGCCCAAGAAAAAAGGGAAAACATGTAGGCTTAACAAATATGCAAATGTATGCAAGAAAATAAGCATATAAAAGCCAGCCAAGGGGTAGGATTCAATGGAAAAAACGTGAATGGAATATAGTGAAAGCTAATTGGGATGCTATCATTGATCAAAACTCTTATGGAAATGGGAGGTATTAGCATCTATGTGCTCAAACTTAATGTATATGGTCCACCCAACTACAAGAGAAGCAAAAGGGAAATTTAAAACTGCACATAAACAGTCCATATATGTGCAAAATAGTGATGACCAGGCCTAACAAAACCCGGGCACAATGTTTACTCGACCAAGACATACATACATAGAACAAGAAATTTAAACCAAACCACACCCTAGCAGAACATGGAAACATGGCAAAAACAGCAACCAACCTCATTTCAATAAGGTTTGGAATTACTTTAACAAAACTAGAAGAAAATTACTAAGTGCTCAGATCCATGTAAAATCTCTGCATGCATACTTTTCTATGACTATAAGACAATATTGCTGTTAAATGACTAACGCGTACAACACTTAACAGGCCAGGACAAAAAAATCAGTGGAATACTGCACTATATTATCCCCATAAATTCAAGTACTATGGGAAGGTTTGCCACCACCTCCAGAAATTAAGGATGGCATTCCATCCCAGAAATACTAGTATCGGTCTATTCCACCAGAAGCACTAGAATATACCAACAAAATCATTATAAATAAAAATTGAAATGAAGGGGTTAGAAAATTTGAACAAGATGTCGAAACAAGAGGATGGACAAACCGGGAGCTTGAGGATCCGAGCCAAAGATGATGTAGAACTTCAAATTGGCAGGCAAATGGAAGGTCGAGTAGGTAAACTATGAGATCTAGCAAATTGCACAAGGAAGAACGGAAAGAAGATGGAGAGAGAGAGAGAGAGAGAGAGAGAGAGAGTATGTTTAATTTCACCTACATATTGGACATTAACATACATCTCAAACCTGACAATTAAGATCAACCCGACCTTAGTCGGGTGAGTCGGGTCCATGGCATTTCTACACAGGCCAGGGGAACAGCACATTATAGGAACATGGTCTCCTCTCCTCACAAATGAAAACCCATTTCAGTGTGTCATTCTGAACTCAAGTCATCAAGCCCCTTACAACTTCCATTTAGATGAAAACTCACTCAATTTATATGGATCATTACCATTTTTGTTACACTATCAAATAAAATAAATAGTTACTAATAAAAAAAAAAGTAACGGAAGAAAATTAATCATGAATTGACTTATTTTCTCAGAAGCCAAGTCAAAAGGAGGAGGAGGAGGAGACTTACACCGGGTATCACCGTAGGACTGGAGCTGGAGAAGTCTGGTGGTTGAGCTAGAGGGAAACAGTCCTTTTCCTAGTGCTAGGTTTTTGAGTGAAAACCCATTTCAATTGCATACCTTGTCTACTCAATAATCCTGATAGAGAAGCGCATTGGAACGGCCCAACTGTTTAAAGGAGAAAAAGAGCCCTCCAATAACCATCATACACGTAAGAAAGTTATGAAATTGCACAATACTAAGGGTGTGTAACAAGTCTGGTTTTAGACAAAATTTAAGACCAAATCTGTGTGTATCAGTTTTGTATTTACCAAAACCGATTATGCCCCGATTACTCTTCTAAACCGGTACTTTCAGTTTTACAGATTTTCGGTCCGATTCGGTCTGGTTCCTTTTTTTTAAAATGTAAAAAACATGTTACTTCTTATGATAAAATGTTATTAATAATTTAATATATATATTTTATGTTTAAAACATATGATCAATTAAATTTTTATCTTTAAGATTAAACTTTTATTTTATAAATTATAATAATATTATCTTATATATAATTATATTAATAACATATGATCAAACAAATTACAAATGTTCATATTTAATATTAACATTTTATGTTATAATTTATATTTTATGTTATAATTTATAAATTATAATATGAAATTATTTCATATATGATATATAATTATATATATTATATATAAAAATTTCATATATAATTATATATTATATATAAAACTTATATATATAAAATATTTTGTATAATATATAAAATTAATTTTTATATATATATTTTTTCTCAACTGGTCCAGTTTGGTCCCAGAAATTATGGAACCGAGATCGGACCAGGTCCGGCCGGTTTTCATAATATAGGAACCGGTCCTGAACTGGACCAACTAGTCCGGTTTGGTCCAATTTCTCAGTTTCTCGGTTTAAACTTATACCCCTACACAATACACAAACACACTTGATTAAAACTAAAAAGAGAAAAAGACTCTCACTATCTACCCTCGAACTTGTACCCCTTCGGGGCCTTTCCCATCGGAACTGCTTCCCCACTTCACAGCTCCATGAACGACGGCATAGAAACGTTCCAAACTTGCAGAGAAATTTCTACAGAACACAAATGAGAGAGAGAGAGAGAGAGAGAGAGAGAGAGAGAGAGGGAAATAAGCATGATCTTTTGTTATCACATATTGCAACCATGAAAGGCAAGCAATAAAGGCCAAAGGTTGAAGGAGATAAATGCATTCAACTTAATCAAAGAGCAAGTACACGCTAGTTTAAATCGGAAGAGAACAAGCACTTTAAATACGAAAGTAAACAGTACCGCTATTACAAAATATGAAAAGTAGAATAGTACATCTGAAAACAAGAGTCTTAGGCTGCGTTTGGTTCCCAAACTTAGCTGAGCTCAGCTAAGTTCAGTCTAATTTTAAGTTGAGTCTAAGGTTGCGTTTGGATCGTTGAATTGAGTTCAGCTGAATTGAGTTTTTTATGAATAGTAGTGGAGGGAGTTATGTGGGGCTCATCTAAATTGAATTTAAAGTGTGTTTGGATGTTAAAATGAGTTTAGTACTTTTTATGGGAAGTTGAAAAAGGTTGTGGGTCACACGTATAAAGATGTGTTAAGTTGAAAAAAGTTGTAAGTCTCACGTGTAAAGAGGTTTTGAGTTGGAATGAGTTTAGTAATTTGAGAGTTTGGTGTTTATATGTTAGAGTCAGCTTAAAATTATACTGCACTCAGCTGAGTTTTACAACCAAATGCAGCCAGCTTACACAAACCCACCACCCTTGAGAATAATTCTTAATTACATTATAAATGAACCCAAAACAATCTCAGGGTAAAAGCAAAAAAGAAAAAGGAAAGAGGCTCCAAGCCTATTTGTAAATTCAACTGCAATTGGTTTCGCTCCCATTGAACCTTGACTCCGATGAGAAATAAGCACAGGTACAACTGCTCATCCTTCACCCTGCATAATATTTAGAGAAAAGAGACGCGGAAAAAAAGTGTTGGCGTCATTTTTTTATATTGTTCCATGGTGAATGATGCCTGTGAGGGTTGTGAGTTTGGAAGAGGAAGATGGCATGGGAGGGCTGTGAGTTTTTCTTTGGGGGTCGAGCTCCATCCATGGTGAATAGGGGGCTTGAGTTGCCGTCGAGGATGAGTGTGGGGTTGAGATCTCAGTTACGAGTTAGGATGGAGTGGAAGATGAATATGATGGAGGCACGGGGGGGTTGGGCTGTGATGAGTTGATTAGGTGTAGGCATCTCTACAATATGTAAAATAGAAGGCTAACGTGGAATAATGCAATTGGAGGGCTGTTTATTGAGTAAGATCAGCCGGACCGGCTTCCAGGTTTTCTTATCCCGATAATTATAAGGAAAAACCTTCCCACCGGTCGGTCTGATCTCCCTCAAATAACAGCCCTCTAGTGAATGTTTGCCACATAAGGCTCACACTTCTCAACTCATATACCTGCATAATAGTTGATAAACACACTGAAAAGAACAAAATTTTCCTTAGCTCTCCCTCTTTACACCCCCTTCCCCTTAAAGCCCTCCTACCCTCTCCCTCTCTCGTTGACCCTCACCCTCTCCTAGTGCAAGCCCATATCCACCATTCTCAAGTTCTCTCTCTCTCTCTCTAAACTATAAGCTTCTTGGCAAATAAGTTTGTTAATGATTTGGAAATCAGTGACACCATTTGTAAGTCAATTTTCTTTTCTTTTTTTTATAGAGAAAATCATTAATGGAGGTTTTGGAGTATTTTGGATAGCTTCTTAATGGGTTCGATTCTTCTTGTGTTTTTTGCAAATCTATCCAACAATTTTCAACAAGTCCAAGGTTAAAAAAAAAATGTAAATTAACATCGTAAGCTTTTATTAAAATCATCAAGAGAAGGAGTTTGCTGAGAATGAAGAGAGAGATTTTATTGAGAATGAGGAGAGGGAGAGCTTGCGAAAAGAAACTGTGTTGAGTGTGAGGAGAGAGAGCTTGTAAAGAGAGAGTGTTTGCTAAGACTGAGGAGAGAGAAAACTTGCAGAAAGAGACTGCACTGAGTGTGGTTTTATCAGATGGGATCAACTTTATTATATCTAGTGTAGAATTTCTTACGTGGCTTGTTTTTATTGGGGGTTGTTAAATGCCCAAGAACAGCCGAACCATTCCAGAGAGGACCTCATTCTATAATTAAGGTTTAGTCTGGATTTTCAGAATACCTCATTATTATTAATTATTTTGTTATTATCTTTTACATATTTTTCACTTCTATTCAATACTATTAATATTTTATCATTACTTTTTCGCTATTGTTCACATAATATACGAGAATACCTCAGTATCTAAACGCAACCTAAGTTGACCAAATGTAGGCCATCCTGCCTGGTATTTAAATTGAATGGCATTCTTTCCTCTTTTTTAGATGGTGTTTGGTTACACAAATAAGATGAAAGTTATAAGTTAAAGTTAAAACTTGAATAAAATATTGTTAGAATAAAAAAAATTTATATTATTTTTGTTTTGAGATTTGAAAAAATAGAATTATTTTTTGTATTTTTTGTGAAAAAATTAAGAAAATTGTAATAATGAGATGAGATAATTTGTATAACCAAATAAGGCCTAGTCCATTCTTTTATTTCTTTAATTTTTTTTTAATAATTGGAGCTTTATTGGGTTGAATCTGTGAGCTCTATTGAAACATTGAAATTTAACAAATGTGTTTAAGCAGGAAAATTGAATCAATTGATCATGTTTATGAGAAATGATGTTTTTATTTTTTATTTTATCACCGATATAGTATATTTTAAGAATCAGTTAAAATGTGTCATATAATTTAAAATAAATAATAATAATAATTAAAGATTAAGAGTAAAGTTCTTCGGCAACTTTGATCACATCCCAAATACCAAGCAGGTTGGAAACTCTGTAAATATTGTACAACAGGCCGTGAAAGTAAAAGCTTGTCTAAATTATTCATTGAGAAGACCACGTAATCCGATGGTTTTTAATTATCAGCTACAGTTGTTTTTAATTCCTCTTTATCTATGCTACAAAAGCAGAAGTTCTGATCATAACGTTTTTAAATAATAGTGAATTGTTTGTAAATAGTAATAAAATAGTCTAAAAATATCTTAAAACAACTGTGTTTCCAAGGAGACCTAAGTGTGGTCTTTGATTTACAACGCAAGTTCTTGCAAATTCTGCAACAACTAATCCTGCTCACATTTTTTGACAATTCTTCATTTAACTTTCCTAATTATCTTTCGTGATTAGCAGGTCCTGTTCAACAACAATTTTTCTGCTGATTGAACAGTAGAGAAGTCTCGTTTGTTTTCGCAGATGAGATGAGATGAGTTGAGATAAAAGTTAAAAGTTAAATAAAATATTGTTAAAATATTTGTATAATAGCAAGATTTCACCTACACATTTATGTTTAATGTCCAAACTACCATAAAGAGCCACCATTAATATATCTTGAGAGATGAGAAAAGCAAGATATGCTCAAACACAAGTCCATTTATTATCAATGTATCTAATGGCTTCCAACAGATGTTCCCTTTTCAGGGGTTGTTTACTTAAATGAACATCCATTCCAGCTCAAACACAATTTGTGTGACCCGTTAATGCAATGATGAGAATATGGACACCGTAATGCTTCTCAATTTTCCTTATTTGCTCTGCAGCTTTATAGCCATCGAGGATAGGCATCTGTCAAACAAAAAAAAAATCGTATATGATTTAACTGAAAAAACTTGAAGACAAACCTTTCTTCCTGTTGAAAATATGCCCTATACTTGAGACTTTCTTCCCACTCAAGAACAACTCCTTACAAACATGCTAATAATAAACCTCCAACAATTTTATCCAAGAAACTTCAAGAGACAAGCATTGGGAAACAAATTCCTATTTCAGGTCAAGCAACTAAGATGCCATGCAGCCTCTACATCCATGAAGCCCCCCATAACATCCTTTCATCCAAGTACTCCAAGAATGATTTAACACTACTTTTACTTTCAAACACAATAATTCTTCAACCATTGAGAAATAAATAAACTATTCACTGACCTATTTTTTGACAAGTTATTCACTGACATGGCTGATTAGGTGAATGCAAACATTAATTAGCCAAGGGTTCCCTTCCCTGTCTCCAAGAATGAAGTCAGTAACCTTAATCTAGTATACAAACCCCACGTAAACATGAAACATCATCACTAGATCCAAGTTTCTGGTCGTCCCAAAATATAAAGGAGCCCTACAGTCTACCATTTTCTCTAGTAATATTGAGAAAACCTCCCAAGAGTTATCATTAATTGCCATCTCAATTTCATCATGGAGTACATACTACTGCATAAGGCAAAGATATGCAAGTGAAATGTGAATAGCCTACATTACTTACTATAATTAAATAGCCCTACAGTCTACTGCATAAGGCAAAGATTTCAATGAATAGCCTCCTAATTCATGGTAAGTGATATACCTGAAAACTAAGTGCAAGAATGTCAATGCAGGTCGTGTTTTTTTTTTTTTTATAGAAAAATACAGATAACTCTCAACTTGCCCAAAAGAGACATAACGTGCTGAAAACCATATGAAAGGATGATGTAATATTGCATATGTCTGACCAAAGGTATCACAAAGTACACATCCTTATCTATTTGCCTCCATGTGGCAACAAGCTTGTCTAGGCCAACACATCTTAGCTCTTATCTTGGCAGCAAGCAATATTAGGGCCAGTAGTAGCAAGCATTTCTGAGTCCCTTCACTTAACTAAACCTACATAACTAATGTCTATGTCTTTTAGTTTCATTTTAAAGCTTGGTTTTGAGATTTTTGTAACCTCCAAACTTTTGGTTCGTGCATGTATTCATCTGCCAAAAGAGAGGTTAATTAATAAAATTGGGGTGATATCCTCTCATAAAAAAAGCTGGTCTGTATTTTTTCAGTAAGCATGCTCGGTTTCTCCCTTGTTCCTACATGCATATGAATACAATTTGGCCAAATGCTATCTTTTTCTCATAATGAAAAGCAACCTCATTTGAAAACTTATGAACATTGGCATTGGTGTCTCCATATACAAATGCAAAATCATATTATTTGGAGATTGCCATTTCCATTCAAGAAAAACTCCCACAAAGGATTATGCATCTTTAAGCCAATTTTTTTTTTTTTTTTTATATTTTGCAATTAAAACCCGCTACATAAGATCTACAAATATACACAAAAAACTAATAAAATAAAGGATGAAGGGTGAAAAGCAGATATGTAAATATGTAAATATGTAATGATATTGTTCATAGTAAGCTAAATATTTGCATATAGCTAATCCAATGCAGTAGAAAAAGTGTATTTGTTACGTAAATATGTGTTTGCATTTGCATATGCATACACCACTGCCAATGATCAGTTCCTTTGTGCAAATTATGTTTTCATTGGTAGGGGTCCGAGGTTTAATAGAGGATCCATGCGTGTCAGTTTTATTGGTTCTCTTTTCCCCATTTCACAGTTGGCAAATATACTCAAATTGCATTTTCAACGATTATACATAACACACACGATTTAAGTTAAAAAATGCAGTGCAATTCTTCATTCAATAAACTATTTTCCACCAATCATTACAATCTTGAAACAAAAGCATGCACATTACATCAACCGTACTCAACAAACCTTCACCCAAATGAACTTGGGTTGGCTCCAAGACCGGCAATTAAACCATGTAAGGAGATAGAGGGAGGGAGGGAGGGAGGAACTTCTCATTCGAGGATGTCGTCGGTGGAGTCGTCGAAAGATTATTTTATTACATAGTATGCATCCAGCCCAAGTTCAAGATGTCAAAGCCCACAATCAAATCATTCAAGCCTAGCATGAAAAAATATCAGATACGGATTGCTCAGCCACAACATAGAAGGATGGAAAAGGATAATTGACTTTAATTGTTATTTCATTTATTGTAAATACTTTCTTTTAATAATGAGCTGTATTTCTATTGCAGGAATATTTTTCTGTTAGTTTGTTGAGATGAACGTGAATATGAGGACTGTGGCACTATACATTCCAGTATGCAATGAAAACGACTCTACACTGATTTGCAACAACTCTCGTGTGAAAACCTCTCTGCACATTTGTGTATTTTCTTCTCTCGTTTTGGTTCCTTACATGGTACCATAACTTGAAAGCTAATTTCCATGGGTGATCACCACGAGGATTCCGCCACTTCTTCCCCCACCCACTCTAACTGTGGCGCTCTCGACCCCCACATGTTATTTTAGTGGAGTTCGTGACACGGGGATGTTGATCACACGGATCACGCATCCCAACGACAAGTGATCAAAACGTGTATGATACGCAATGTGTGTACAGATATAACATTTTGCAGCGGAATAAAAAGGCTTATTCTTTATTAGTACCAGTAAGATAAAAGATCCTTACAAATATATACAGTCATCCGACAAGTAATTTAAAGAAAACAATTAACATAAGGGGAAACAAATCTCATAACGCCGAATAACATAAAGATAACTCATGCCTCCAGCGAAGCCGGTCCTTTAGGCTCATACCCAGCTTCTGCGTAAAAAATCTACAGCACTATAAGACGGAACCGTAGGGTAAAACACTACATGAGATTATGACATCTTAGCAAGTATTTAACCAAAATAAATCTAAGAGATTTAAAATGCATTAATATCACCAATACAACCACGTACAGTCAAAGATCAATTTTCTCAAAAATGCACATTTAACTATTCACGCCAAAAATCCCATTTTTGGCCCACATATATAATTTTATTATTTAATATGCATGCACTACGGCCTCCTCTATGGACCATATGCATACCCTGGCTCTCATCGTCATATCACTGGTAACGTCCGTGCATGAGACTTCGTAACAAACGATGCCCAGTTCCGCGCTTGACGCGTACATGGCCAAGCATCCTCTAACCCCGCCAGTGAAAGGCCACGGAATCGGTACGAGAGCGTTACCTTCTCGCCCATTCCCGTCGTCGCCCTGTGACGACTCAGAGGACGTCACGTCAGTCTGTTACGCTTCCGAGTGACCAGAGGAGTTCCACCGAGATAATAGCCCATCTCGGCTTGGGGTCGTGATACACACGCACCCACTTAACCAGTTTCAATTTCCAAACAGACTGCATGACTCCATAGCATAATTAATTAAAGACATTAAATATGTATGATTACAATTATTGGATGACATAGCAATTTACTCATTTATTAAATAACACTAAAAATTACAATTTTACAATTTCACAAACACTACACGTGTAATCCCATCCTCCAATCTGATCCAAAACTCAAATCCAACCTCAACTACAATTTAATCCCAACACTTCTAAAAATGCACTTTAATTCCATTATCTCAACAAAATATAATAAAATTCTAATTTATTTCCAACCCTTCTAAAAGTACAATTTAATTCTCAAAAATACAATTTATTTAATACAATTTAAATCAAATAAATTACATTTTAGAAATTTACTTACAATCGAAGACGGGAATAAATTCTGGAAGAACACGAAGATGAAAATTACACTTTCAGCAAAACTCCAAAATTCCTAAGATCCGAATGAAGCTCACGGCTTCAATGTACAAACCGAAACACAGAAATTCCAAATTTCCAACTTTCGGATCTCACCAACACAGATTCACAAAATTATAATCTAACAACTAGATTTTGAGATGAAAATCAGTAGTTTTTCTTCCCAAAAATTCGAAGGATTCGGCCCTATATTTATAAGCCGAACAAGGCGGTTTCCCCTTTGAAATTTCCATCGTTGATTGGCTTCAATGGGTGGTAGCAAGTGGTCGTGTGGCTCACGGGTAGAGAAGTCAAAACCAGCCGTGCAAGCCGTGGAGGAGAGATTGACTCTGGTGCGGACGTGTGGTGCCGTGAGGAACAACATCTTGACAGCACGAACTCGAACTCGCATGCCGAGTGACACACAGTAAAAATGAGGATGAAGGAGGTGGAAGCTGGAGGTGGAGAAGAGAGGAAGAGGTGGCCGGTGATGAGAGAAGGAAGAAAACGTGGCCATGTTTTGGTTGATGGAGGACTCGGCAGCTGCTGGAACCAAAAGAAGGAAGAAAAAGAAAGAAGAAGAATGCAGAAGAAAGAAGAAGAATGTAGAAGAAAGAAGAAGAAGGAGATGGAGCATGATGCTGGAGGAGAAACGATGAAGCCCTAGGCTTCATCAAAACGCACAGCATCACTAACAGGGAATGGACCGGGTTGCAGCTCGAGCGGGCCGGGCTTCACGCGTGGGTTGAGTTTGGCTGCTGCAGGGGCCCTATCTTCACGCGAGCTGGGCCCGATTTCACTCAACACACACACACACACACACACACACACACACGGGCTGAGCTCTCCTTCGGCCCACCAGAGAACCACACATACTTATACACAAAATAAAACACTACAATTAAAAGCCCAACCCGAAATTTTATTAAAATCAAACAAAAGAAAATAAAATACTTCACAAAAATAAATTCACAACTAATAATAAAATTAAATAAATTGATTTAATTTAGCCAATACTAACAAATAATATAACTAATAATTTTAGGGATCTCACACTAACTCTTCCTCTCTTCATACAAACCCAACCACAAACATCTTCCGTGCCAACACCGTGGCACGATATTTAAACCTCACAAATCCTAGCAACCCATTTCGACTAGACAACGGCGACAACCCCGTCGTGATTCTCATCACCAACCTTCTCACTACAGATAACTACGCCACCTGGTTGCGAGCAATGCGCCGTGCCCTTCGTACCAAAAATAAGCTGGGTTTTATCACCAACGACATCCAACGCCCCAATGACCCTGCCGATCCTCTCACTGAACTCTAGGACTACTGCAAAGACATGGTAGTGTCATGGATTCAGAATTCGATCAGCCCATCCATTAAATTAAATGTTGCATTTGTAGATGACGCCTGTGAGCTTTGGCTTGATCTCTAGGATCGATTCTCTCAACAGAATGGAACCCGTATTTTTCAGCTCAAGAAGTCCCTTGCAAACATTCTCCAGGAAAACTACTTTGTAAGTGTTTACTATGGGAAGCTCAAAACCCTTTGGGATGAGCTTTCCATCTACAACCCTATCCCTATTTGCAATTGTGGCTCCATGAAAATTCTTGTGGATCGATATTAGTGTGATTGTGTTTCAATTCTTAATGGGATTGCATGATGTTTACTCCAATGTTCGTGACCAAATAATGCTTTTAGACCCTATGCCATCTATCACTAAGGTGTTTTCTCTAATTCAACAACAAAAAAGACAGTACCATCTTGTTAACCATAATCCATCCCCTGACTCAATGACTTTAGCCATCAAGAAACCATTCACTGCCTCCAAATTTCCACCCCAATGATGACCTAACCAGAAAACTAACAGACCCTATTGCACTCACTGTAAAATCAAGGGTCAAACCCTTGAAACTTGCTTCAAAATTGGCAATGCTAAAGCTCTTGTGTGTTCCCACTACCACTTGATTGGTCACATAGTTGAAAAGTGTTACAAATTACATAGCTATCCACCTGGCCATAAATTTTTCAACAAGACTCAATCCCCTACTGTGTTTGCTACCCAATCCACCATTTCACCCTCCCCTAACCTCAAGGCACTCAGTGATGATAAAGTGGGTTTGACTAAGGCTTTGTATCAACAACTCATGGCTCTACTTCAACCAAGGGATGCTTCCATTGCTGCTCAGCATTCAGCTAACCAGATTCAGTCCAACTTCAACCTTCCCTCCACTTCTGCCTTTTTTGGTATTTCTCTATGCCTATCCACTCACACACACAAACCACGTTGTTCTACTACTTTTCCTTGGATGATAGACACGGGTGCGACAGACCACATAGTTTGTTGCCCCTCTTTGTTCACTTCTACCACTCACACCATTTCTCACTTTGTAAAATTACCCAATGGAATTGATGTTCCAGGCACACAAATAGGTAATGTCCAACTCACTCCTTCCATTTGTCTCACTGAGGTATTATATGTTTCATCTTTCACCTTTAACCTGATTTCAGCTAAGAAACTTGCTGCTTCACTTACTTGCTACCTTGTTTTTTTCTTGATGTTTGTTTCATTCAGGACCTTGTCTCTTGAACAACGATTGGGAAGGGTGAAGTGAGAAATGGCCTCTATCATCTCTTACATACTGCAGTTTCTTCTTCAAGCCTAGCTGACAAAGTTTCACAATGTTCACAAACATCTTTTAAAATTTCAACTTTTATTTTGAGTGATGTTGCTAATAATGATCTTTGGCATTGTTGCCTAGGTTATCTTTCTTTTCAATATCTCAGTTTAATAATTGACCCAATTGTAAAGAACAATATTTCATCTCTTAATAGAAAGCCTTGTTGCATTTGTCCTTTAGCTAAATTGCATCGTCTTCCTTTCCCTACTAGTCACCATAAATCTTCACAAACATCTTTTAAAATTTCAGCTTCTGTTTTGAGTGATGTTGCTAATAATGATCTTTGGCATTGTCACCTAGGTCATCTTTCTTTTCAATATCTCAGTTTAATAATTGACCCCATTATAAAGAACAATATTTCATCTCTTAATAGAAAGCCTTTTTGCATTTGTCCTTTAGCTAAATTGCATCGTCTTCCTTTACCTACTAGTCACCATAAAACTTCTCATTCTTTTGAAATGATACATTGTGATCTCTGGGGACCCTTTTCCACCAATGCATATGACGGATCAAAATTTTTCTTAATTATAGTTGATGACTTTACCCGTACCACATGTCTGTATCTCTTTAAACATAAATCTGAACCAAAAAATGCATAGAATCATTCACTAATCTGATTGAGACTCAATTTAACCTCAAAATCAAAACCTTAAGACGTGATCATGGGAGTGAATTTCACATGACTAATTTTTTCAATACCAAAGGTATTATTCACTAGAAAAGTTGTTTTGCCACCCCCAACAAAACGGAATTGTAAAAAGAAAGCACCAACATTTGTTGAATGTTGCTAGAGCATTAAGGTTTCAGGCTGGTCTTCCACTTCAATATTGGAATGATTGTGTTCTCACAGCCACTTACCTCATAAATAGGACACCCAGCCCACTTCTTCAAAACAAAACCCCATATGAGCTCTTATTTCACTCACCTCCAAATTATGCCCACATGAAAATCTTTGGTTCCTTATGTTTTGCATCTATGGTAGGAAAAAGTTTGATCCTATAGGTCGCATTTGTATCTTTCTTGGCTATCCTTTTGATATCAAAGGTTACAAGTTACTTGACCTTGACACCAAAACCATTTTTATTTCTAGAGATGTTATATTTCATGAATCCATTTTTCCCTTTCATTCTTTGTCAAATCCATCACATTCCACCACTGACAATATTCTGGTTTTTACTAAACATTTATCTGACCTGTTTCAATTTTCAACTCCTCCTTCTCCTTCCATTCCTTCCCCTCTTCCAAATTCTGCACATTCTCCTCCCCTTCCTTCTTTTTCTGATTCCACCAATAACTTAGCCCCTTCTCCTTCCACTTTTCCAAATTCTAACACCTCTTCTTCCTCTTCCAATCCAACACCACCTCCTCAACTTCCTCTTCGCAGATCTACTAGGCAAAGAAGAGCACCACAATATTTGCAAGACTTCCACTGCAAGTAGGCCTCTTTCAACAATCCCACCCAATTGTTGTCCGAGAGTTCTACAGGTCAATCTGGTACTTCTCATTCCCTCACTAAATTTCTGACATACCAGAAATTTACTCCTTCATTTACTGCATTTTCCACCTATATTTCTACTGTTTCTGAGTCATCTACTTACAAGCAAGCAATACAACATCCTGGCTAGTGTAAGGCCATGGAAACTGAGCTATATGCCTTAGAGCAAAACCAGACTTGGGTCATCACTGATTTGCCACCCAATAAATAGCCTATTGATTGTAAGTATGTCTACAAAATCAAATTTAATTATGATGGCTCCATTGAGAGACTGAAAGCAAGACTTGTGGCAAAGGGGTTCACACAACAAGAAGGTATCTATAACATCCCAGATTTTAGTTTATTTTTTTAAAGAATGATTATTTTAATTTGTTAAAAATTTATTCTCTTATTTTAGAATTTTTGGAGTTTGAGAATATTATTTTAGAATATTTTAAATTATGAAAATTATTTTATTGGGTTTTCTTATTGTTAATTATTGTTTTGGATTTAAATTGATCTTTAATTTAAATTGGTTTGTTTGTGGGTTTTAAAATTTCTATTGTTTTATTAAAACATTTCACTGCGTTGATTAATTTTAATTAATGATTTGCAATTTAATTCCTCTTTATTTTAAAGGATGTTTTTGTCAGAGTTTAATATTTTACTTTAGTTAATTTTGAATTAAATTGATTTATTTTTTTTAACTGTTTTAAAAATAGTTATTGTTTTATTTGAATATTTCACTGCGTTTGGATTATTTTATTTATTTAGTGATTTTAAAATCGTTTTCGTTGGATCACTTTCGAAACCCAAGTTGAAAAGACTGAATCTCCTTTTTCTTCTTCCTCTTTTTCTTTTTCTCTTTTTCTTTTTCTCTTTTTCTTTTTCTTTTCTTCTTTTTCTTCTTTCTTTTCTCTCTCCCCATGCCCGACCCGGACCTCTCTCTCTCTCCTCACCCACGCGTGTTTCGGCCTCTCCATCGCAGCGCCGCCGTCGGCCGGCGGTGGTCGACACCGCCGGTGCCGTTCGGTCCCTCAGCCACCGGCGATCTTGCCCCATCAATTTCTGGCCGAATCTCGCCGCCGTTAGCCGCCAATTGTCGTTTGAACCCGCGGTGGTTTTCTCGCCGTTCCGGCCACCATCTCCTAGCCACTTCATCACCGGCCCACTAGGAAGCTTTTCCACCCACTTCCGGCTCCGATCCGTCGCCGGAGTCTTCCCATCGAACTCAAAATCCGAACCGACTTTTCTGGCCTTAAAACCGCTGTTTCGGCCGCCACCCACGGCCAACCATCACTACCATTAGCTTCACTACCCTCAATAGGCCCTACCCTATCAATTTCAAGTCTTAGTTTGACCCCGTGTATTTTTGGGTTCACTGTGAATTTCGGCCACAGTGTTTTTGCACTGTGACAGTTGCTATTTTGGTGCTCCCAGTTCCTCCGTGATCCTCCATAAATTATTTTAAAGCACTGTAAGTATTTCTCCAAAAGACTTTTAAGATTTAAATATATTTTTACAATAACCTGTTTTATAAACTGTGAATTGGTTATCTGTTTAGACTGTTGGTTATTTGGAAATTATGGATATCTATCAGTTATTGGTATTTGGTCTATTTCATGGCATTGTGCACACATGCGTGGGTGTGTAATTTTGAAAAGGCTTTTCGGGTGTGTGTGTATCACCCCCAAGCCGATATGGGTTATTATCTCGGTGGAGCTCCTCTGGGCACTCGGGAACGGAATATACTGAGTGTCGTCCCCTGGAGCTGTTGCTCGGGACTTGGACGGGATGGTAGTGCTCTCGATCCGACTCCGTGATCTCTCGGGCTGGCAGAGATCAGAGGATGCTTGGCTATGTACGCGGTGGGCGCGAAACTGGGCATCGCTCATGTTTATTACTCGCACGGCCGTTACCCGTGGAGTGAATAAAGAAGCCAGGGTATGTGGATGGTCCCTAGGGGAGGCCATGGTACATACGGATTAAAATTGGAATTAATGTATTTATTCCTGTGATTTTAAATTGTGCCAAATGGTGATTTTTTGGCGTGCGTGCAAAACTGTGATTTTCGAGAAATAGTTTTTTTTCGGGTTTGGTGTTTTGGTCATCATGTGCATGCATAGTGGCTGTTGTATTTATATATTTGTTATCTTGGAGTATTTTTAGGTTTTACTTACCTGTGTTACCATTTATTGGTACTGCAGATTTTGATGCAGGCTTTGAGGAGGCTGAGCCCGAGGATGCGGCTCCGCCTGAGGAGTAGGGACATTTGGTTATATTTCATGTGTATTTTTATTTAGTGTTGATTTGCGAACAAGAAATTGTATTATGTTGATTGGTGGATTTCAGTACTATTTTTGTATTGTATTAACTCTGGTACTTAGTTATCTGACTTAACCTTTCCGCTGCATTTTTCTTTTATATTTGTACACGTGTTGCATTTCACACACTCGGCACGTGTCGTTGGGGTGCGTGACCGTGTTGTCATCATCCCGGGTGTCTCGATTTCCGTGCGTGTTCGTGCATGGAAGTTGGGGGCGCCACAGTATCGACTATACATAAACTTTTTCCTCAATTGCAAAATTAGTAACAGTTCGAGTACTTCTTTCTGTGGCAGCAGTAAAAGGTTGGTTCTTACATCAATTTGATATTCATAACGCTTTTTTTCATGGTGACTTAGAAGAAGAAATATATATGAAGAAATCTCCTTATTACAATAAAGGGAAACCCCATCAGGTATGCAAGCTGGTTAAGAGTCTTTATGGCCTTAAACATGCCTCAAGACAATGGTATTCCGAGTTTTCTACTTCCTTAATTGCTTTTAGTTTTGAGCAATCAAAAGATGACTATAGTCTCTTCACCAAAGTTGATGGTTCTTCATTCACTGCATTATTAGTATACTTTGATGACATTATTGTTGTTGGAAATTGTTCAACATACATTGCTTCTCTTAAATAATTTTTACATACTCACTTTCATATTAAAGACCTTAGTTGCCTGCGTTATTTTCTTGG
This sequence comes from Cyclocarya paliurus, assembly GCA_029856935.1. NCBI lineage: Eukaryota > Viridiplantae > Streptophyta > Magnoliopsida > Fagales > Juglandaceae > Cyclocarya > Cyclocarya paliurus. The sequence goes on along the minus strand of CM056946.1, from coordinate 32,260,666 downwards.
TTTGGAAGTTGCAAGATCTTCCAAAGGGATACACATATCTCAAAGAAAGTATGCTTTAGACATACTTTCATATTCGGGTCAACTTGGTTGCAAACCACTCAAGCTGCCTCTTGAGCAGAATTTTAAACTGAACAAAGCATCTGGACAACCCCTTTCTGACCCTAGTTCATATAGAAGACTCATTGGACATTTGTTTTATCTTACCATCACACAGCCAGACATCTCCTATGCAGTCCAACTTTTGAGTCAATTCATGGGTCAACCCACAACTTCCCACCTCTTCGTTGCCCACAAGGTCCTTAGATATTTGAAAAGTGCCCCTGGTCAAGGCATTTTATTATCATCTACATCTCAGTTACAGTTTCGAGCTTATTGTGATTTTGATTGGGCTTCATGCCCCGACACACGCAGCTCCACAACAGGTTACTGTATCCTACTTGGTAAATCTCTTGTGTCCTGGAAATCAAAGAAGCAATCAGTGGTATCTCGATCCTTAGATGAAGCTAAGTATCGATCTATGGCATCCACTTGTTTTGAGCTAACTTGGCTCAGATTTTTACTCACTGATTTAAAGGTACAACATCCATAAGCTGCCTTATTTTTTTGTGACAATCAAGCAACCCTACACATCGCTACCAACCCTATTTTCCATGAGAGAACCAAGCACATTGAGCTTGATTGTCACCTCATCCGAGATAAGATTCAAGAAGGTAGTATCATCACTTCTCACATTGCTTCTCAATCTCAAGTAGCTGACATCTTCACCAAGGCACTGCCTACATATCTTCTCCACTTACATTTGTCCAAGATGGGAATAGTGAATCTCTATTCTCCATCTTGTGGGGGGCTATTACATAGTATGCATTCAGCCCAAGTTCAAGATGTCAAAGCCCACAATCAAATCATTCAAGCCCAGCATGAAGAAACATCATATACAGATTGCTCAGCCACAACACAGAAGGATGGAAAAGGATAATTGACTTTAATTGTTATTTCATTTATTGCAAATACTTTCATTTAATAATGAGTTGTATTTCTATTCTAGGAATATTTTTCTGTTAGTATGTTGAGATGAACGTGTATATGAGGACTGTGGCACTGTACATTCCAGTATGCAATGAAAACGACTCTGCATTGATTTGCAGCAACTCCCGTGTGAAAACCTCTCTACACATTTGTGCATTTTCTTCTCCCTTTTTGGTTCCTTACATATTTCAGGGAGGTCTTCTTCTTCATGGGGGGCATGTACTACTTTTTTCTCTTCCCCTGAACCCCGATATGTATGTATTAAATAAAATTAAACATAGGAGAACTTAGGGCTTCACTTCTGACAGTTAGTAAAGAGAAAAAGAGCACTGGCATTCAATAAGCAAATTCAAATAGGAGCCTTGGCTAATAGTATCATTAAATGTGTTGCATTAGATTATACAAATAGAAAACAAGATGACTTTTAGTAATAATAAATTGACTCTTTGGATCATATTTAATAGTCACTTAGCATAACCAAAGAATAAAAAATATTTTTTTCCTTGCAAGCTCTCTCTCTTCCCTCCCCTCGGTTTTGGCTTCTACTTAGCTCTTCCTGTTTTTTAACCATTTCTTCCCACGTCTTCTTCCTCTCTAGCAGCACTTGTGTTTTGTTGTCCTTTTTTCTTCTTTTTTTCCTTTTTTTTTCATGTTGCATTTATAGCAGTAATTGTTAAACCCAGTTTTTTTCCTATAGCATTAAGAGCATTAATTGTTGTTTAACTGAACAATTGTATTAATTTTTCAATTAATGTTTGTATCATGAATGGTTGTATAAATTTATAATATTTTATTATTATTTTGACTAATAGATGGATAATCCAATATACGAATAAGCTTTGAGTGGATTAATTAAATGTAAAATCATGTCATATTATATAAATTTTACATTTACATTTACATAATCCAATATCAATACTCTAAGAAGCTTGAGGAGGAAGACGACTTTCCACTTTGGGCTTTTTGTTGTTATTGAGCAGGAAGGAACTTGGGTTTGGGCTTCGTCTTGGGCTCCAGAATCATACAATTTCTATTAGAATTTTTTTTTTTTTAATGTACAATTAGAATTAAAGATTGACGAAAGCATATCAGATCATTCATATATACATACATAAGTACATATGACCTTGTAAAGGGACTGGCTATGAGTATGGACTATATTCAGAGGTAACAGCTCAGCTCATCGGAGACAGACAGGAAGGAAGCTAGGATTTCGGGGCAGAGAATCATCTCTCTTAACCGGAAACTAAAAGCTTCGAAAACTCAACCAAAATCCGGATAGTAAAAGATGGGAAATTTATTTGTGAAGAAGCCCAAGATCACGGAAGTGGATCGAGCGATTCTCTCTCTCAAGACCCAGCGACGCAAGCTCGGCCAGTATCAACAACAGGTCCCCCCCCCCCCCCCCCCCAAAAAAAAATTCCTTCATCTTCTTCTCTTTTTCCTTTCCCTTTCTAGTTTCTGACAGTAAAGTTTTTGGGGAATTCTACAGGTTTCAATTGGTTTTTTGCATGGAAAATTGAGGAACTAACATATAAGAGTCAAGTAAATAAAAACAATTGGAAAATATAATGAAAGCATAGTTATTTGTGGAAGAATAAGAGAAGTTGTAGAATATGCATTAATTTACTAGTTTTCTTGTTGGGAAATATGGGGAACAAGTTGCAATTGTATTTAGAGAAAACTAGTATGGAAGTTATGATTCTCGGGAAGATGACCTTGACCTGATAGATTCATCGGCCTTACATTGATTAGGTCCAAGAAAAGTTTGAACATTTCGTTTCATCGGCTTTTAGTTCCATCGCTCTTTATGTGATTCATTGATGGAAGCATTGTTACTACAATTATCCGTATTGTACTTATTTGTTCCCTAGATTAATCGGAAGCAAAGAAGATTGGCTTGACATGTATTTAAAAGACGTGCGCTTTACTTAGATCAGACACATTCCTCGCCTTTCCTTCCACTTCACACTTGGGTTCGATGAGGCCTTTGCACTGACATGCATCTGGTGCTTTTAACAACATTGACTTGCATACCTAGGTTTTGGACCTTTTTTTTTAATATAATCTTGTTCTTAAGTCGGAAAACAAAAACAAAAACAACACTGGCTTGCAGACATGCATGCATTAGCTATGCATTTGAATGTATTTGTTTGAACTTTAAGCTCCTCCTTTGCAGCTCCTACATATATGAATTTATTTATATAAGTTTTTGGTGCTTTCATTGAGTGCTATTTTCTATACTTACTTATCTAGCTTTTTAGTTATTTATTTATTGCTTTTTACTCTGGACGTACATTTTGTCCAATTGGTTTTGTTCAATCAAACTGGCGTGGCAAATGAAATTATGCTGAATGCTGGAAAGATTTGCATCGTCTCCAGCTTAGTTTCAATTATGCTCCATTGTTTTGTAAAACATCAGTGAGAAATTAAGTATAGACTAATGAAACATTATAGACTTGTTGCTGCAAGTTATATAGGAGTTAGATGTGACTTTTTTATTTTTGTGTAATACCCTTTTTCATCCTAATCTTTGTCATCCCCAATTACACATGGTGATGTGGCAGATTTCAAGTGGTTACTAGACAAAACCACTTGAAGTATGACACATTGTCAGGTGTGACTGGGGATGACAGGATTTAGAATGAAGAGTAGCATTACTCTTATTTTTTATTTATTTGTAAAGATTTTTGAACAATCTGGAACCTTCTAAAGGATCACTAATGAAAGTGTAGTTTAAACTCATATGCATATTCGTCTGACAAATTGCTTATGCTGATTCCTTTTGTGATCCACCCCTTTCAGCTTGATACCGTCATTGAAGCAGAAAAGCAAGCAGCAAGAGACTTGATTCGTGAAAAGAAAAAGGACAGGGCCTTGTTAGCATTGAAGAAGAAAAAGGCACAAGAAGAATTATTGAAGCAAGTTGATGCCTGGCTTATTAATGTTGAGCAACAGGTAACTATACCAATCTGCAGTCACTTCTTCTGTTCAAGGTTTTTTTCCTTTCTCTTTTCCTTACTTTTTTCCTCGGCAATTGTTCACCCCAGGAGTTCTACACTGATTTGGTTACTTTGCTAATGCGATAGAATGGGCTTGGATTTGTTTCTCTAACTTTAAATGAATGACCAGCTTTATGTTTTGGAGCTGCTCTTAAACTTGCTTTCAAGTTTTATGAGATTTTAAACTATTTTGAGAAAAAAACAGAGATACTCAAACTTACATTTTGATTCAGTTGGCAGATATTGAACTGGCAAGCAAGCAGAAAGCTGTTTTTGATAGTTTAAAGGCTGGTAATAATGCAATAAAAGCCATACAAAGTGAGATCAACCTGGAGGATGTTCAAAAACTAGTGGATGATACCGATGAAGCAAAAGCTTATCAAGATGTAAGCTTGAAACTGCCTCTTTTATTTTTTCTGTATCTTTATATTGCATGGTTGAGAACAGCATATTGCTTAATGTTGGATCTGGTAATTCTAAACAGTACATATCACCAACAATTGAGAAACGTTTTCTCTCATCTCTGTAGAGCTTTAGTAATTTGTTTAGTTTCTTCTGCTGCTCCAGCTTTGTTAGATTTAAGGACTGTATGTTTATATGGGTGAGGTTTTAAATCCAATTATTTTGGACTCTCTCTCCTTCTCCTTTGAGATAAAATTGTAGCGGTAACATTTTGGCAAGTCTTTGGTGCTTCTGTATACTGTTTATCATTATTTAGGTTAATTTTAGAAGCTTGAAAAGTAAGATAACCAGCAACATGATTGCTTATGATACAATGTCTCCTTTCTTTTTGCCTTCTTTGTTTCTTTTCTTTCCTTTGCACGCATTTACATTTCCCCAACTTAATACCTCATCTTCCTATTGTTTGGAAATTTAATTTCATTTTTAATGTATGTACTGCTGTGATTCTTTTGAAGGAAATTAATGCTATATTGGGGGAGAAATTATCAGCAAAAGATGAAGAAGAAGTTTTGGCAGAATTTGAGAACTTGGAAAGTCAGGTATGTATATTTTTCTATTCAGACAACGGGTCCATAATGTGCCTGAATTTTGTTTATATTGATATAAACTCTACAGTATAAATTATATATATGTTTCGTCCTGAGTGTTCATAATTTTGGCCATTTCCGGTATTGAAGTTGTGTGAATTCATGTCTTTCTTGCTGTTCAGAGGTTATATTGCTTAGACACTTCACTCTTTCGCCACTCTAAATCTAGTAGTCGAGCATTGTTTTGCGGCATTGTACTCATTTTCCTGCGATATTACGGTATAAAATTTTAGAAATGGCACTTGGTGCGTGTCCCAGATATTTGGGACAAGCCTGACTTGTGGGGCATTCAATGACTGATGTAAATATTAGGTTTTTCAATTGACGGTGAAGAGGCTTTCATGATTCATGCGCTGTCTTATGTTGATGCTCCAATGTGTGATTTATAAGATTAAACAGTGGAATTATCTATTTGCATTCTTTCCAAGGAGTTTGGTTAATTTAGTTGATTTGTGCTGCCAGTTGAATTTATTTGAACTGATTTTATTTCTATTTGTAGCTTGAACTTTCATTTCCAGACTGTGTTTACTTTTGGTCTTTATTTTGGGATTTTTACTTTGCATGTTTGCATTGCCATTGCCCCTTCAAACCATAATCGATTTCTCTGCCTGTTCAGATCACCCTTCAAGATCTGCCTGATGTTCCAACTAAAGCACAATCTTCCGAAGAACACAACGAGAAGCTGAACCTTCCAGATGTACCAACCAAAGCACCAGTCGCACCTGAAGTGGTTGCAGATGATACTGAAGTATCCACAAAGAGGAAAGGTCGGTCTGTCTCTCTCTCTCTCTCTCTTTCTCTCTCTCTATATATATATATACACACACACATTTTCTAACTACAAATGCTTGATTTTTTGTTTTGAAACGCAGTCTTGGAGGAACCATTGCCAGCTTGATTGGGAAAAACGTGGAATTGACATTGAAGTTGCCATCATGTCAAGTTGTTTGCCTACTTCAATGAACCATCGCCTTTTGACCTGCGTCAACGCATCTGGTACTTACATTTTTTTTTTTTTCTTTTTCTTGTGGGGGGAAGGGGTATGGATTCTTGCAATTGCGTGAGATGTTAATTTGGATTTCTTCAGCACAAACATTGGATTGTACAGGTGTATATTGGCAACGTTCTCCATATATAAAGATATTGCAAAATTTGCCATGATCAGCCGATCTTCCATTACGTTTGAACACAAATTACAATATATGATGGAAACCTTTATCGGGACACTTGAGGAAATGATCGCTGCCTTTTGTTACATTGCCAACTGGTTTCTGGTTGAAAAGATGCTGATATTTTTTTGGAAAACAAGTAGTTCAACGCTAACCAGTAACCACAATCCTTAAAACATTTAAATGGGAGAGACAGAAATCCTTAAAAACAAAAAGAGAAATTCAAAGGGTATAGGGTTCAAAAGGTTTCACCATTCCTGCCGAAAAAGTGATGACAAGAAAAGTAAGTAAGACGGCTCCAAATCCGGTTGGAAAAGTCTTTAATCGAGAGTTGATTAGCGCTTCCAAGTTGCAACCACTTCTTTGTTTTTTTAAAATCCAAATCCAAATCCAGTATCTGATGAACTGGGTTATCTCTCATGCCTTTTTGGTCTAAACCCGAAAGAATGTCCCAATTGAATGCAACAAAATCATATCCCGTCTCATTTATTCATTCTTTTCTATGCTCTTGCTGCTTTTTAATTTTAATGCAACTAAGGAAACCACAACTATAACCAAGAAAAATGTAAGAAGGCGACGACACTTCCAATGGTAAGGTAAAAAATGACAAAGTTGCCAGAACTCCTTCTAGCACATACGCAGCAACTTCTCAAAATATCATATAACAAAAATACCTGATACAAGCTTCTTTCTTTGGCCAGACATAGATGGTTATAACCAATATCTGAAATTGTTCGGTGTAAAACTTGTGACTATATACACAATTCACAGGTCCACATGTAAAAGTTCCCCAGAGTTTGAGCTCAGGTTGGATGAAATCAAGGGTGCTTGGCTAAAAAATCTTGATAGGATTAGTCGTGCTATATTCTCAGCTGCAACAGCACTTGTCTCCATCGTGCTAGCTGCATTCTCAAAAGCATTCACATAGTACAAATGCCGACCATCCAAGATAAATGGTGCAAATACTTCAGGAGCACTGTAGTGAGGGTAAGCACTCCAATCAATCCGAATCGTCTCCTGCCTCACACTGGCATGCAGCAATAAACAATTAATATCAAAACAAAAACAAAAAATCGAAAACATCATGTAAAGAAAGATCATTTAACCTCTCCACTACATCTTTCTAGAATGTAATTAGGTGTTTCTTTAGTATACTTCCCGTGTACACGGGTTTCACCTATTTCATTCAATGAATAAAAGTGTCTTTCTTGGTTATAAAAAAAAAACTACATCTCTTCCATACCATAGATGGTTTATAAAGATCCAAATCTTTAAGTCAGTATCAAGAGTTGACGCAATTTCCTTTCTAAATTATTGATTAGCCACTTTGCTAACTAGAAGCAAGAAAATCGACAGAAATTAACTTCCGACATCCTCCGTATCAAGAAAGAAATCCAGATCCTCTGAAAATTTCTAATTTTAGCAACTTTGTTAAGCACAAGTGGGTAACTTCTGTATTGGATCACATGGAGTCAAATTGAGACAAATCGAGTACCCGTGGACTCAAATTGAGACAAATCGAGTACCGGCACTGCCAATATTCTCTCCCCCCCCCCCCCCCCCCCAACCCAAAAAAAATAAAATAAAATAAAGAACAAAATCAGAATAAGAAAAGAAAGAAAAAGGGAAAAAAGTATGCTATAAAACACCCATATGTTAGATGTTACCTAAAGATGCTATCCAGTAATGTATCTGCCATGGGTTGACGGGAAAATATCTTGTAAGTCATATCTTTCTCACCATGTTGCCTTAGAACTGAAATGCTTGAGAATGGAAGGTCAGAATCCTCTATCGTGCCTACCAGTTCTGGGATTTCTGATACAGCATTTAGGCCAAAATACGCCTTTCCACAGCAGTACATCCAAGATCATGGGGTAAGTACTTAAATCATGGATCATACCAAAAAAAGGGATGATGAAAAATATTAGCAATTGTTAAGATACTCACAGGATTTAAAAGGCCCCTCACAAAAGTTGCATGGGTGTGCTGTAATTCTCTCTTAGGAATTGAAATTTGAGGGAAAAACTGAATATTCAGCTCATCCATAGGTGTAGCAACCACCGTAACTTCACATGTGTAACTATTCCCTATTGTGGAGTTAAGCTCATAATATTCTCCCAGATAAGAGATAGATTCTATTTCTTCATGGAGGTGCAATGCAGCATCTGAGCGATTAATTAATCCAGCAGCCATCTGCCAATTTCCTCCTTCGATGGCCCACAACCCCCCACCAGATCCTGCCAATGAAACTGCACCAGCAAGTCCACTGATAGAGACACTCTGCCCATAATTTATTCTTGTGATGACCTGAGTAAATTAAGATAATTCTGAACTGTGATTGATGTTGAAAAATCTAAGTTCTCCAGTTCAAAGTCAACTTCTCAATCTAAAGTATCATAATTATAACCAAAACCGACACCTTTCATTATTTTGAGAAGAAGTAAGATGCTAAGATACTCCGTGCAAGGAATACAAAAAGGATGCCTCTCCTTCAATATAAGATCTTCAGTGTAGAATGTTATTGCTTCTGGCCTTTTAAATAGTTCAAAGAGCACATACAAGTCCCTCTACCACATCATCTCAAATTCCTATGGCACCTTCTCACGATAGACAGTATATACCTGCTAGTTTTCTTCACGTATTTCTGAGCTATCAGAGCTGAGCATTTATTATTTCACAACAAATGTAGGCAGAATAATTTTTTACGAAATTGCTCGTTTATTTTTAAGAACTTCTAGTTTCTTAAGTAGTCCATCTCAAAATCTTCACTTCACCTATACTCAACCTGTAAATATGTTCACTGGTTGTCCAGTAATGTTGATAAGTCGTTCAAAAACTTGTTTTCTTTATCAACATCTAAAGGTTCTCATCGTACAATACAATTGTTCTGAATGTGAGCATGTAAAAGTTCCCGAAATCAGTCCAAGAATACCAAAGTCAACCAATGCACAGAAAGAATAATGCAAGAAACATTGAAGTAAAATAGTGAACGTTCTTACAGTGACAAGCTCTTCTATCAATAAGGGAGAAAACCCCGAATCAATCATTTCCTCCAGCAGAGTCTGGGTCGTGAGATTGTACAAACCCGCCCATTTTAGCATCCCATCCACAGTCTCAAAAACTGGTCTGGATTCAGAGCTTTCATAGTACTTCAAGAACTTGTCCACGGTACTCTACATCACGAACAAACACAACAGGAGACTAGCTTTATGAACGTTCAGATAAGTTTTTATTTTTATTTTTTTGGTCATTTAATTAACCAAAAACGACGAAGTAGCCCATCAATTCAATACTTGCTTGTCCAGCAATTGGAGATAAAAAGTAGTTTTTCTCTCCTCTGAGCAAGAATCGAAGCAAGAGAACAAACAAAAACTCATTGAAATTTTTCAATCTTTGTACAAAAAGGAACTTCCATCTTTTCCTCCCTTTTTTTCCCATAAAACAAACCAAAAGTCAGAAACAGAAAGCGGGTCAGTTAAAAAAAAAAAAAAAAACCTCGATGAAGCTCTCCATTCTGAGTAGTGAAAACCCGTAGCGCAGGAACATGAGCACCGAATTGGCGAGCGAGACGATCTTGTCAACGAATGGGAGCTTGGAACTAAAGCTTAAAGTTTTGAACACGAAATTCTTGCCGTCCCAAATGCCGAGAGAGAAAGAATCCGAAGAAGAGGGCTTCTTGATATTCAACCCGAGGGACTTAGTGTAGTTCAAGGCGTGGAAATTCTTGGGGTGGAGAATGGAGGCACCGGCCTCGAAGGTCTGGCCGGAGACGTTGACAGTGGCCATGCGGCCCCCGACGATGCCGTTACGCTCGAAGATTCGGATATAGAAGGGGTGGGAGGAGTAGTGACGGAGGAAGTGAGCGACGGAAGAACCGCCGATTCCGCTGCCGACGATGCAGATAGTGGGCGGATCATTTGGAGCTGGTATTGGGGTTGGGAGAGGGGATTGAGGTAGGGAGGAAAGTGATGGACAGAGGAGGATGAAGGTGAAAAGGGAGAGGGCGAGTGGTGACAGCATGTTGTTCCTTCGCAGCCGATGATCTCTAACTCTCGAAGTCGTCTGACTCGTCTCCTCCTTCCTCGTCGCTGTTTGGTGCCGAAAGACAATAATATTTTTTTTTACCTTGTATACGATAAATTATCTTGTAGCGTCGGAATCAACTTCCAGGACGACGTCATCTTATTAAAATATATATGTATACGAAAAAGTCATATCTAATATTAAGTGAGACGAGATAATATGATATATTTTAAATAGTAATTAAATAAAATATTATTAAAATATATTTTTTAATATTATTTTTATTTTAAAATTTTAAAATATTAAAATATTAAAATATTAAATTATTTATTATATTTTTATATTAAATTTTAAAGTAAGATAAGATGAAATAAAAATTTTATACAAACGAAACCTAAATTTCGAGATCAGTGAGAAGAATATTAGTTTAATCGTCAATCAGTTATTTAAATAAAATTATCTAAAACACTGACAGAAAATGATACAATATTTGTTGAAAACAATGTTTCAACTTTCAATCCTTTTTCCATTTCTTTCTTCACAGTTGTTATCGTTTAGCTTAGCCTCGGTATATCATCTTCTTACGAAAATTTATATTTTCAATTTATTTATTCCAAAAATTAAGTCTTTGGATTATGTTATACACATTTTTCTATTTTTATTAAAATTGAAATGGTATTTAAAAAATAAAAATAAAAAAGAAAAATGCTAGGGACCGTTAAATTAGACTCCCAAATCGAGAGGTAATAGTTTTTTTTTTTTTAAATTAATGATTAAAGAAGTATTTAGTAATAAATTGGTTGGTTTTTTTTTTAAGAATATATATTTAAAAATGTTTAAAAAATATGTATAAAAAAAATTTTTACTCTTATGGGTCCAGCCATCGGCACTTTTATCGGTACCGGTAGCCGGACCCATAAAGAAATATCGTTAATCTGTCATTTTCCAATTTTTCGCAGTTTGCTTCGAAGAACCAATGAATAAAAATGGATTTTTATGGCCCAGGCAACTGCAATAATGTTATATACAACATTTTTATCTTATTTTCATGCTATTATGTAACATATAATACATTTATCACCATTGAATAATAAAAAAATATCTAATAAAATATTATTTAATGATGATAAATATATCACATCTTACGTAATAGAATGAAAGTGAGAAAATAATATAATATATAAAATTTTCTTTTTCCTAAAGCAACTAAGGAACTTTGTTAAGATCCCTGGCGGGTGATATCCTTTATATAACCCGGGGTGCTCGCTTGGCAAATGCTTCTCGTCATCCATAACAGTCTGCAATCTAAGCTCTCTGAGCACTTCATATCAGAATGAGATTAAGATACATACATAGGAGATTGACTCCATATTTATGTCATCTGAACTTGGCAACATTGGGGAGCACTAAATGACAGGCAGTATAGATGAACAAGTTCAATGTAGGAGTTTGCTTTCAAACTTAGCCTGACTATACAATGAATCAGAGCCATGGCTGCACAGCATCGTTTAAATCCTTTGTCCGGTAAATTAATGCCCACAAATGCCTTAGTATAATTTTTATCCTGTCAAATGGAAATATGGCACCATACCTCAAGAGTGCTCATTCATTTGGTAACTTGAGAAATAGGAAATGACATCACATTTTGATATTATCAATGTAGCATCAATCGAATTGAGCAGAACAGCTTCGCTTCAACAACTTCAAACCAAACTCAAAGACTCAAAGAGGCAAACTTATAACTCAGCTAGCTAGCAGAGATATCTCTGATTCCAGAAGTATACTTGGATATTAGCCAGTCCATTTGCTTTTATCCCAAAAGCCCAAAGATTGAGCAACGTTTAGCATCCAAGAGCAGAACCAAAACTATGATCTCTTCTGTTCTCATAATCTACCTGCTTTTATTTCCCATACACCTTCTGTTAGAAATGATAGGAAGTAATCAGAGGTAGGACGTGTAGTAGAGGACTGAAAAATAAAGAATTGGTGCATATGCGCAGGATATCATCTTAACTTGTACTTTCAAAGAAATTTGAACAAGTGCCTCTAGGGAACAGACAATAATTGGACATCATTTCTTGATAAATTAATTTTCAGGAAACGTGATTACAAAACACCAGGCAGTGAAATATTTATTTTAATGATAGACTCTTACCAACATTGCAAATAAATTGTCAACAGTTTCTCAAATGGATACAAAAACTGTTACCAGCTTCCCAAAACTTCTTCCAAAGAAATCACAACAAATCAAAAATAAAATTTACCATAAAACCAGAATTAAGAAATCTTATATGTGTAAACTATAATCAGTAACAAATTTTTATGTTCCCTAATAAAATCTGAATTTCACACACCACTCTTTAACTCATTAATTGTCAAGAATCTTCGCATTTCAATCCTACCAAGTGAACTTGCATCAACTATGGCTACACAGACCAAGATAGAATGTAAGGCTTGTGAGTGATGAGCCGTTATGGAGCTTTAAGGAAAGTCGAATCTAATCATCCTGCAGTCAAGATAAGGTAACCTAGCTTGAGCTCAGAATTAAAAAAAAACTATTCCCAGCCACACAAAGCCACACCCACTTTGTCCTTTCGGTACCCCAAAAATAGCATACAAGTGTACTTTGGAAATAGACAAAACTGCTTTTAAGTAATTATAATATCGAGTGGTCAACTAGTACCACAATAGTACTCATCCTCTTTAGATTAGGAAGATATGTCCTCAGAGGTCCTGCATCAGCAGATCCCATTCATGTAAGTAAGAAAATCATCAGAGTGAAAGAGGCAACAGATAGCAAGATGCAGCAGAGAAGTTGTCATTGAAGAAGAGGTGATTTGCGGCATACAATTTTAAAGTTGATCTAAAAAGTCTGATTTGTATAGCCTTCACAAATTCAAGGTCTTGCATCATGTCAAAAGTCTAACTACATAAGCAATTAATCATGTTTCTCATGTTGTTTGCACAAGAATAAATCCAGCTACTTGGCGTCAGCCTCGCCAGCTGTGTACATGTCCGCACTACCTCTGCTACTCATAAAATCCTTCTCAAGTCTTTCTGATTGAATATGTCCACGTCATTTTAGGATAAAAAAAGAATATTCAAGAGTAAACACCATGAAAAAGCCCATTTTTTATGTAACCACCATGAAAAGCTTTTATGCACCATGACGCAAATTTTGCATGAAAAAAATAGAATTCTTTAAATCAAGTACTCTATATAAAATAACTACACTTCGACAAGAAGACATTATCAATTATTGAGAGAGAGATAAAATAAAATGTGAGGTCCACAACATAATTATTCATCTAAGAGGAAAGCCAAACCTTGGTGAAGACAAACAAGTTGAGTTGTTTGGGAAGCCTGCAAACACGTTTGAGTATGACCGAGTCAAATACGAAAAGTTGGCGATTGGAGGTAGTGCAGGCACTTGTTCACCCTTCTTCAGCAGCTCTTGCAAGTCGAGTCTCTGCAAGGTCAAGACTGCCCTAGTTTCCTTCCAAATGAAAGCAAGAAAACCATTTTGAAATGCAAAGAGGGAACCAGGCTTTGCACCGGGATACCTGAATCCATAACCATTTGCAATACCCTCTCCCATAAATGCATGCTTTAGATTCACAGGAATAGAATCTACATCGGAATCGAAAGGAAATGGATCCGGTGAAGGCTCATCTATATTCACTATAAACATTGCTGAGCCATTAGGATGCAGAACGTAGTGGGTGCCTTCCAATATTTTGGTTGCGATAAGATGCCGCTGCCCTTGGGACTCCTCATAAGAGAGCAGTAGAAAGAAGAGAGCCTTACCAGGTTTGTCTTCTGTAGGCCTCCCAGGAGGCCAACCAAAAGTCCCTCCCCATAAACCGGCATACTCATGGTCAGCAGTTGGGGCCCGCATGGGCAACTTGTAGAGGGCAAACTGACTGTCATGCATGTTTGGCCATGCTCGATAAGAAGATAACTTGATAGTGGATGCATGTAATGTAAGTCTTATTGCATCACCTGACGTCAAAAACTCATGAAGTTGTGCATGCTTATTCCCGCCACTTGAAGAACCATTCTTTGAAATTGCATTGCCAACATTAATTGAGCTGGACCTCCCCAGGAACTGTTTAAGGCTATTCTTAAAGTAGCCACGAAGAGTTTTTCTCTTGGCACATTGTACGTGACCATCATCATCACAATTAAGGGAATCGCTAAAACCACATGGACGATCGAGACTCTTTCTAATCTGGCTCAATTCCAACTGGGTAGGATCAGATGGCAGTTCAGGAACTGCTTTCCAATCAATTTGACGACCACTGAACTTATACATTTCCATAAGCAGTGATCTCCGTTCCAATAAGAATGCCAGATCTTTCGGAAAGTTATCTTCATCATCTCTTAACCCTGGAAATAGTGGCCCATTTGCAGAATCCGGAACCTTTTGACGAACTTGGCTGGTAGCAACATTCAGCAATTTTCTTCTATCACAAAAAGCCAGTCGACCAAATGGCACCTTCACCTCATTCGGTGCAAGCACCCTTTGAGACCTTGAAATTCCAATATTTGACCTACAAACTTTTCTTAGATCCTTATCTGAATGGTGAGCAAAGCTCTTGCTATGCAAAAATTTACCCTCATTTTCTTCTTGCAATGCCTCCACCTCAAGCAATAGCACATTGCAAGTCTTCTCAATAGGTTTGACTGAACCAGGATAAAAATAGTCATTTCCCTTCTCCCTTCCATGAAGGAAAAATGTGGCGGAACCATCATAATTACCAAGAACTTCAAACACGGGCGCCCATAGGATGGGACCATCCTCAATGCCTAATGGACCAAGCTCTTGTGGGATTATCCGGCATCCAACAACTGAAACAAAACCAGGCAAGACATAGACCACGTTGCCAAGCTCGGGGTTCTGATGAACCCAAATTCCAATCAATGGATGAATGCAAATGAGGAAGCGGCAAAGTGCCACGTAGGACGAGACACCCTTTCGCCACTCGATGAGGTCTCTATGGGCCACGACCCCTATCATTTCACATTGGGTGAGCCAGACCTTTTCAGAGGCAACGAGGGCGCACAGACTCCGGCAGCATAAACTGAGATTACATAGATCCCTCGGAGAGAGGGACCGGGATACTATGGCAAACACATCATCTGGCAGAGCAAGGAGAAAGCTCGAGCCACAGGGTTCAGAAAACATTGTAATTTGACTAACAATTGGTGGATATTTGATCAGAGTTCTATGTTCTTCACTGCCTAAATTGCATAATTCACTACAGACACAACCCAAACTCAAATCTTAGGTGAAGAGAAGACAGACAATCAGCAGAATTGAAATAGGCATTGAAACTCCTCGAAATCCACTCTTATTTTTCATTCAGTAAGAGAAAAATGAACAGAATCAGACCTGGAACCGAAATGGGCTTGCCTCAGACTCCTCAATTATTGCATCTAAGAAGCATAAACAAAGTAATACAGACCAAATATGAAATGGGTTTGTCAAAGATTCTCCAAAACTCAATTGGGTTTGTTCCAAAACTCAAATCGGTTCCATCCATCAGACCTGCAATCGACGACACTCGAGAGGTAGGTCACAGTTCACAGAGGAGGGGGGCGGGGGAGTGAAAATGTGGAGACGAATGTGAAACGTAGGATGAGATGAGGTCAAGTCATCACCACTCAATCAAAGTTCAAACCTCTTTTTTGGATTTTTTTTTTTTTTCCACAAGGCATAATGGCGGTGGAGAAGAAATAGTAAGACGAGTCGAAGAGAGCTTTGGTATTATCAGTGTGGGGTCCTCTGGCTCTCTCTCGTGTCCGTCTCTGCCTGCCAACCAATATTGAAAGAAATTGAGCTTAAAGTAGAAGCCAAGCCCCAAAAGTCCAAAATACTCCCCACCAAGCCCTCCCGTAAAATACATGGCAAGAGGGAAAAGGAGAGGGAGAAAGATGCCGAAAATTAAGTCCAAAAAGCCATCACATTATTCTCAACCTGCAGTCCAAAGGGTTCTTTAAACTGTGTGGAATTTAGCATTTGTTTTCTTACTATCTTAAAAGCGGGCCATCTTGCATGATTGGACAGTAGACATCTGGTACAATCACAATTTTTTTTAAAAAAACAAATTAAATAAAATATTAAACTTGTGAAAAATAATATTTATAATTTTAATATATATAAATTTGACGTGCTATCTAGAAGTCCTGTTATTTTGCACACCCGGTGACATGTCACTATTCTATTTTAAAAAAAATAAGGATGATGTTACTGAACCGATGTTCCTACCAACAATCCAACCGATAAGTGCATTTAAGAATTTTTTTTTCTTTTTACTTTTCTTTTATTATTTTTTTAACATCTTTAAATATATATATTTATATATAAAAAATACATAAACTCAATGATATTCACTTACTTAATCACAAAGATTTAAAAAAAAACAAATAAAAAGGGTCAATCATCAGTCATCTATCAATTCCAACAGCATTATCTAAAAAATAAAAGACGCACGACATACAAACCAAATGAAAGAAGGATCACAATTATTTCTTCTTCAAACAAAACAAGATGCACGGCTTATTCACAATTTATTTGTGATTTCCCATGACTTCCTCCCCAAATTTCTTTGTGATTCCATTTGTGATAGCTTTGTCTAACTCTATTTGTTTTGATGTGACCCCCGGATTGAATTTCATGGTGACATTTTCATAGGGTTGTAATTTGGATGTCGTTGCTCATTTCAAATATAAATTTTGATATGATTTTAACTAAGATCCTTGATTACAGCTTTTCAAAAACTCCAAACACATTGATTACGATATCGACTAAGAATTTTTAGAATCTATTTGAGTCTTACATTATTTACCTAGTCATCATTTTTTTTCATTAGATTGTTCACGATTATGTGCACGACTCTTGCAGCTAGAGCAACAAGAAAATTACAGAAGAAGGGGACTTGTGATCAGCATTAAAGAACAAGACTCAGAGAAAGAGACTTGAAGGGGGAAGAAGAAGGGGATGGAGAAAGAAATGAGATAAATAAATATGAAAGTAAAAAAATAAAATCACATGTTTTAACTGGTGTGCAAGAGTGTGGGGCTTATGCCTACAATTTTTCTATATAAATTATGTATATTTAAAAAAAATGAATAAATTTGAAAAAGTCAATATGTGAAATTTACATATTCTAAAATTATATTCACTATTAGTTTGGAAAAATAAAAAAGATAATGAGAATTATTATCTCAATTACTTTTATTTTTCAGAAGGGGAAAAAGTAATCTGGTTCGTACTCTGTGGGCCACAAAATTAAGAAATGAAATTGTGAAAAAAGTGGGTACGAGCTCTTCCTAAAGATGTTGGCTATAAGTGGTAGCTGCGGACAAAAGTAAAGGGAAGCAAAGGGAGAAAAACATCTCTCTTAATTATTGATTATTAAAAGGGAAGCCCAAAAAAAAAGTGTGTTTTCTTATTTTATTATGTAAAGTCATCATGTTTCTTTATGGAGGATTGTGATTTGTGCAGTTCTTTGTTCTGGTTCTAGTTCTAGTTATTAATTAGAGAATTGTTACTTCCACTATATAATATTCTATAAACAAAATTTCTCATTTTTTTTATTTTTAATAAAAAGAAATTAAAAATAAATCAGAAATGTACGATGAGAAGGTGTAATACATAATATAAAATAGATAAATATTTTAACAACAAAATTTTTTTATACAAACAAACTCACAAGCAACAATAGTTCTCAAAATTATATAAGCAAAAAATTCTCAATTCCTCTTGTTCTCTACAGCTGTACTCATTTTGAGCTAGGCTTAAATATTCAAAATTCAAGAGCCTTGCCAAACTAGGTCGATCAAGTTTGATTCATATATGAGGCTAGAAGAGGCATGGGATGGAAGAGGCCAGTGGAGAGAAGTTTCAAAGCCAACTTTGATGCAACCTTAAATGAGTAGAACAGATTATGGGGCTAGGAATAGTTATCAGAGATTGCAATTGTGAGATGATTGCTGCAAAATGTGCAAACAGAAAGCTTAGAAACTCCTCTTTTGTTGCATAATGTTTTGCAATGTGGGAGGCAATGGAGTTGTGTAAGGAGTTGGTTTTTGGGATGTCTGGTTTGAGGGAGATGCTAAGGAAGTAGTCGATGCAATCAATAAAGAGGGTGGTGATGATTCCTGGCATGGCCAAGTTGTTGAGGATTTGCAGCAGAGTCTGAAATAGTGTGGCTAGTGGAAAGTTGTGCTCACTCATCATGAAGGAAATGAAGTGGCTCATCGTCTAGCTAAAGTTGGCAATTCATTGTAATAGTGATTAATACTGGATAGAAGAGGGTCTTGAGTCGATTAAGGTCTTGTTGGCTAACAATAAGATATATAGTGATTCTGTAACTGACTGTTCATGTATACAAGGAGGTATTTTTTCAAAAAAATTAAAAAACGTTTGATTCATATATTATTTTAGAATAATGTTATACACCACACTTGCATCCTACTAAATAAGATGTGACACATTCGATAATAAAAAAATATTCAATAAATAATCATTCAATGGCAATAAACGTGTCACATCTTACGTAGTGGGATAAAAATAAGATGGTAGTGTGGTGTATAGAATTTTCCATTATTTTAATAAGCTCATATTTGAACACATTTTTCAGTTTTTTTTTTAATCCATGTTTATTTCTAGCCTTCTGATATTGTTAAGACTACACCATTTGAATTTGTTGGATATTCTAAATTTTTTTATAATAATTGGGAAAGCATAATATTTAATACCTCAAATTTGGAGTTAGACATTATCTCGTGGTGGGTGTACATGTTATTTTAATAATAATAATAATAATAAGGTCTTGTTTGAATTCGAAACTCATATCAACTCATCCAGTTTATTATTATAATTTTTTTTAAATTTTTATACAAAATAAAATAAATAATTTAATTTTTTCAAATCCTAAAATAATAATAATATTAAAAATAATATTCTAATAATATTTTATTTAATTCATCTAAAACTATTTCAACTCATCTATGAATCACTAAGGCCCAGTTTGGATACACAATACTCTCATCTTATCTTAGTCATTACAACTTTTCTAAATACTTATATAAAAATATAAAAAAAAATTTAATTTTTTTAAATTCTAAAATAAAAATAATATTAAAAAATATATTTTAATAATATTTTATTTAATTACTATTTAAAACATCTTATTTCATCTTATCTCAACTGAATTAGTGTGGAGTGTATGTGAATAATTAGAGGTTGTGAAAATTTTTTGATCTATCTAACCCTACCTAAAAGCACTAGTATTGGCTTGGCCAAATGCATATCCAAACTTTAGCCAATATCACACATTTTTACATTTGCATATTCTATTTACATTCAATTCCTCCATTGGATTATTCATTTACTCTCTATATAATAATAAAATATTATTAAATTAATAAATTTTTTATTTATTTTATTTGTATCACATTTTATAATTCTTCCAATTGAATATTAATAAAAATTATATCCTAATTAAATTTATATTAAAAAATTTATATTTTTAAAAGTCATTTAATATTAATAATAAAAAATATTGATTAAACTCATCTAAAATTCTATCTAAATTTATTAATTACAAACCAAATAGTATTTTTATTGGAGTAAGAAATTAATATTTTAATATTTTCTTGAAGTGAGAAATTAATATTTTAATATTTAATGAATCAATAGTGATTTTTTATTTTTAACCAATTACTGTAACAAAAGTATTTTTTATTTTAAATTTAATCAATCTAATATAAAATATTTTTAATACATATTATCTAAATTTTAACTTATCTCTAACTTTATCCAAGTCAATGCCCTAAATGTTTCCTTTTTGTCAGTATAGAGACTGTCGTTGTTTTCCCCCTCCTGTATGTGATTAATTAATTTTACCTTGGAAATGACAATAATAATCAATTTTTTAATCACTTGTGTTTCGTGCGCACACGAGCATCCTGAAAATATTCTCTTTTTAGGGATAATAAATTATAGAAATGACAAACTATTGTCCTTCCTTCCACAGATCCCACGTACACAAATAGTGAAATTACTGTTCATATTTGCACCATTTAATTCTTTTCATTCTATCGTTTTGATCACTGCTGTAAATACATGCAATCACAAGTATTTTTTATTAGACAAATATTTTGGACACAAAGATATTCTATAAAAATAAATTTATAAATTAACATAATTTTATATGATACATTAGAAAGTTATTTTTATTGTAAAATAAATTTAATAAATTATATAAAATTATGTCAATTTTTAGATTTATTTTTATAAATTTTTTTTATAGCTACAAGATTTCTCTTTTATTATGTAGTGGCTAGAAGAAGAAAAAAATCCTCTTACTTAAATGTGCTTTCCCCTTTTAGATATTCGCCCTTATAACCGTGCTCTTTATTCAGCTAATTTTTGGACATATTGGGAGGATATTCTGGTTCGTTACTATACTTTTTGAGTGGAGTTTGTTTGCCACTAAGTGGCCCATGATTCTCTTAATTTGTTGGACCTCACTAGGTTGGAGTTTAAGTGGGCTTCATGGGCCTCATAGCCCCTTGGGCTTCAGTGATATCTGCTCAACAAAGTCTTTTAAATCATCCAATACAAACTGTGGTGATACATCCTTCACATTGTGTCATCAACCGGTAGGTAATAATGCAAAGCTTCTCTCAAATCGAAGCCCAAGACAACCTCGGGCCAGGCCATTGTTTTAAAGCCGTATTTTTTTTTTTATACATTTGGAGAGGAGAGTTTTATATTGAGGTTGAGAGTTTATATCGGCCACACGCTTTTGATATTTTAAAACCCTATTACAATAAGGACAAAATGATGGAATTTAATGGCAAAGTTGGTGAGGTGGGGGGATCAATACTAACCATAGCCATAACCTTCCACAAACACCAGACAATTGATAGGCACATTACACGTGACTTGATTCTCAAGTATTGCAAATGCCAAAGAGAACGTGGGTATCTATCCCCTCCCTCAACATATGTAAATGAATGGTCGGCCGCGCCGCCCATGTATACACGCTGATCTCGCCCACATGTTTGTTAACATTGCCTTTTTGTTCTGTCTCTCTTTCTGCTCAGTGAATAACAAGGCTTGTTTTATCAAATTGCCATGTTCAAGCTTTTTATTTGGGTGTGCGCCGTTGTAAAGGTGTCGATAACATTACATGGGATATTGGGAATGGCAATGGAGAAAACAATGCTTTTAATTTTGAGACATGCTACGCATCAGCCCCTGTTCACGGCTGATGCGTAGCACACCCTACGTGCTAAGCATTTCATTTTCTTTTTTTTTTTTTTTTTTTCACGCCTTCAGCCCTCTCCAACCCGATTCCCTCTCTCAACTCACCCAGTCCCGCCACCTGCAGTCGCCGGCCACCACCATCGTCAGCCTCCAACCTCACCGTCGGTACTGCAGTCACCGGACACCACCATCGTCAGCCTCCAGCCCCATCTCCTCCCTCGCCGCGCCGCGTACCGGTTCCTAGCCGAGCAATCGCATCGCGCGGTTCGGCCTCTCTCCGCCACTGTCGGCCACCCAGCAGCGCCACCGACCACCTCACCGGCTCCCCCTCACACCGGCGACCAGCCAGCCACCTTCAAGCCTCTACGCGGAGCCCCCACGCGCAGCCCCCTCTCCACTCCCGAAATGGGTCTCACACGGATGTAACTCGAAATGCCGCCGCCCGCCGCCGTAAGCCAGCCCAGCCACCACCATCGAGCCGCACGACCTCCCAGCAGCCCCCACCGTCGTACCCCAGTCACGGCAACGCCGTCCATCGCAGCTCAGATTTTCACATGATTTCGAAATCGGGGGGAAGGGGATCGGGGGGAAGGGCCGAAGGGGGGCTTCGTGGGACTTGGGGATAAAATTGTCAATTTGCTTAAGGATAAATTTGTCAATGTATTTGCCACGTATGGTGTGTTCCGGAGGATGCATGAACAGGGGCTGATCCCAAGATTTATTCTTTAATTTTTATCACGTTGTAGATTGGTCGCAAGTCCGTTTCCGACATTTCCTGACAGCCACGGCTGTCCAGCAGTGTAGGATGTTACTGCATGCAGTCAACGGAGGGAGCGATAAATTCTCATTTTATTTTTATCTCATTAGATAAGATAAGATGTGATATATAAATGAGACTGACTTAATATAATGAAAATAGAATAATAATATAGTGTATAAATTTTTTTATAATTTAATAATAAATTATCTAATAATAATAAATGTATTACATTTTACATAGTATGATGAGAATGAGATGATAATATAGTATATATAATTTTTTCACCGAAAAAATATTAGAAACTTTTTATTACAATTATATTATATTTTTATTTATTTATTTTTAAAATATTTATATTTTTGTGAAATTATTTTTACCAACTTAACACATTCTATAAGTATTAACCTCTGCTTAAAGGGAGTTATAAAAATGGTGGTAACCAATACACGCGGCTTAAACGATGGGGTCATTAGTCAACCGAAAACCTTGTGTTTTTATGTCAAAACATTGGTTTGATTTCAAGATTGAAATTTAAAATTTTAAAAATCTATCGTCTCATCTTTATAGTTTTTTAAATTTTTATATAAAATAAAATAAATAATTTAAATTTTTTTAAATTTTAAAATAAAAATAATATTAAAAAATATATTTTAACAATATTTTATTCAACTTTTTATCTTTATTCTCAATTCATCTATAAAAACAAACGAAACTAATACAAAATGTAAAATATTTTTAGCAAAAGTGAAGAAGAGAACTACTCGTTTCAAGAGAGGCCTTTTAATTCATATACTAAATAATCAGTCTAAATTACACTGAAAAGGTCTCTGTAGATGACATTAATCATTAAAAACAACCCTTTTATAATACGAAAAATTATATTTTCAAATCGATGTGTAGAACATACCTAATAAAGTATTTATGTCATAATTTGATTTTAAATAAAATTTTAAAAATATGAATCTGACAAATTAAATCTTATCATTTAAATGATATACTCTAGATACCAACTCACAAATATAATAGCTCTTACAATATCATCATAGTAGAAACGAATCCAAGCCAAATTTAACAATTAAGCACGTAGGGGGACTCCACATTGGGTCTCAATATATATAATCATATCAATCTAAGAACAGGGAAATGAAGAGACCCACAAAAGGGAGAAAAGAATTGCATGGTAGGGCCAGTACTGGTACTATTTCCGTATTTCTTTTGCTCCACTAATGGACCTATACTCCTCTCAACCTCACTGGCATGCGGAAATAGTACCTTTAGTGGAGCAAAATGTACTATTTTTTAATAAGTAATCATATTCTTTTTTAAAAAAATATGTAACAATTATGTACTCTATAATTATATCTAGTATTACTCATATATATAATTGACATAAAGATCGAATAAAAGTGCATAATTGTGGACCATCAGTAGGGGTAAAAAATTTTCGGTCCAAACCAAGAAAACTAACCAGACCAGATCGAAAAGTTGTTTGGTTGGTTTAGGTCCTTCGTCTATGAGGAATTTGGTTTTCAGTCCGGTCCAGGACCGAAATCGACTGAATTAGATTGTTATAAAATTTTAAAATATTATATATATAATATATAGTAATTATTTAAGTTAATTATGTAATTTTTATCTAATCTATTATCATTGACCAATGACCATATAAAATATTAAAATAACATATGCTTATCAATTAACTAATATATCATGTGATAAATCATATGGTAATATATGTTATTATATGTATATACATATTCTACTATTTACACTGAATTAAAGTAATTAGGTAATTTTTTTAAATGCATAAATTGCAAGTAAACATAAATAATATATAGACAATTAAATTATTTCATATTCATTAACTGTATATTAAATGTTAGAATAATAATATAGATCATTGTAAATACTAATGTACTAAGTTAGTAACTATTAACATTAGCACTGTTCAACCGAACCGTTCCGAACCGAAAAGCAGCGTTCCGACCTGACCCAATACTGCAGCTTTCCGAAACATTTATTTCCAACCCGAATAGATTAGCCGATTGCCCGACCCGTAAAATTCGGTTATTAACCGATTAACCCGAAACAGTCATGGCCCAGACCAGCACTTCCATGGAAGGGTGAGAAAAAAGGAATGTGGTGGTGGGAGGGCGCGTACAGAGACTAAGGAGCATTTTAACTTGCACAAGGCTATCGAAAGGATCATTCAAAGGATTTTAGTGCTCGCCATGGATACTATCGAAGGATCCCAAAACTAAAACTAGTTTTGGATTTTAACAAACACCTACGTAGTTTTCTAGTCTGACCTCTGTAAGAGGGTACTCAGCTTCTCACCAAAGCTCCAATTTCATGGACCCAATATAAATGGTCAAGCAAAAATCACAACATAAACAAAAAATCAAAATAGGGAGAGACTCAAAATCCCAAATCCAACAACTACCATACAAACCCTAATCCTAGAACCTCATAAAATTAACCTACCTAATTAGATAAAATCACCTAGTATTTTTCCTTACCTTCGATCAGTGTTTTCGAGGTTTGTAGAGAAAGCTTCCACGATCCAACAACAGAGAGACTGAGTTAAAGAGTGAGAAATACAAAGAGAGAGAGTTGCGAGACTCAGAGATGCAAGAGAGAGAGCTGACTGTGAGAGAGATGCAATCATGCAAGAGACTAGAGAGAGCTGGCTCTGCAAGTCTGAGGCGTAAACTTCAGTCCTTCAAGTTCGAGGCTTCGAGCGAGAGAGGAGGGAGGCAAATGGGAGACAACCGTGTTATATACTTTTGGCAAAAACGACGTTGGTTTTGTGTGTTAATTCGGTGTCGGTTAATAACCGATTGTGATTTAAACGGTTCGAAAAGTTCCGCTTCCGAATCAGAATTAAACGGGCCGGTCAATTTCGGGTCGGGTTGGGTCGGGTCGAGAAAACGGAAGCGAGCTTCGGCCGACTTTTTTGTTCAGTCCTAATTAACATCATAGATATAATTATAATTAATTATTTTTTTAATAAGTTAGTTACTTAATTCACATTAAATAGTTCACTTAATTTTAATTTTATTAATTTAATTATTTTTTGTATAAATTAATTTTTCAAAAAGAGGAAAAGAGGAAAAAATGTTCTTAACTCATATGGACCAAATTGGACTGATTGGACCGACCAAATCGATAACTAATGATCTGGTCTGATCCCTATGGGTAATCGGTCTAAAAAAATAATAGATTAAAATTTTCAGTCCATAAATCTCCTCAGACTGAACCGGAATGGAATGGACATTACATCTCTAACCACAAGTCTTCTGCAAAACAAGAAAAAAAAAAAAAACTTAAAAAAATTTAAAAGCTAAAACCGAACAAGCACGTGGTGGGCAGATGTTGAACTTAGGATCCTTTGGATAAACGGCTGGAGCCATGTACGTTTTTCCGCCGTATACCAACGGGTGGGTGCAGTAGCCGCCCCACCAAGATCTTGCTTACCTAGATAGATTAATATGGTAGGCTCCACACAAAGGTGGGAAGGGAATGAATGTGGGTAGGAAATGTGAATTTATGCTATTTGTCTACCATTATAATCACGGACGGAACAAAATCTAGTTTGGGGGTTAAGTTTAAAAAAAAAAAATTTGAGGGGACGAAATACTAATTTTTATATAATCTATTTTATAAAAACACATTTTAAAACTTAATTTTCATCAAATTTTAAAAATTTAGAGGACAAAGTCCCCTAAACTTTAAGGTAGTTCCGCTCCTGATTATAATCATGTCTCTCCATTTATTTTTCATTCTCTCCGTCGTATCAAAAGTCTAACAAAATAAAAATCAGAAAATGTAATATCCTTATGCAATTCTTTTTATTTAATTAATTATTAATGTCCTTATATTACCTTATATTACGAGAGGTAATGTCCTCACCTTATTTTTAATTTATAGAAATATTATTTTTTTATCTTATATTTTATTTAGATGATATATTTTAAGTATTTATTTTTCACTTAAATGATTGATATTTAAAAAAAAAACCATATAATGAAAATGTGTGACATGAGTATAGTTGGTTTTTACTGTTTGTAAGTGGAAAAATAAGAGTAGAGCTCTATTGAAGACAACGTGCAAAGTCAAGACTCCACTGAAACTTGGCTAAGCTGCAGATGTCAGTCCACAGTTGCGGCTTAGACCGGCGAGCAAGCACATGCAGTGCTGACGCCGTGTGCCGACCATGACCCCCACCCATAGCTCTAGACTCTATATACGTCGGCGTCCCATTTTATATTCGGGACCAGATGTAACCGGATATTTTTGGTAGCCTCATCCCGTCACCCACTTTAGTTGCCATTAGTATGGACTGTGCTAGCGGTACGTCCAGTAGTCTATTTTTGTTTTTTTCTATTTTTTTAATATCTTTAATTATTAAAAAATAAAAAAAATATAATTTTATTAATAGTTACTTTTTTTATCATTAAGTGAAAAAAAAAATAAAACTAAAAATAATTTAGCAGTAACTTGAGGGGTTCCACATTTTTCCATTAATATTAATGCTATTGTCCTTACACAAATTGTAAAATTTAAATCTCTTAATATTGTGTAAAAATATTCAAATAGAGTTCTTCTGCAATTAGTTATATTTCCTGTTTTACAAACACACGTACATATAAATATTTATTTAACATTAATATTTGGTTTTATTACTTTTTTAAAGAAGAGAGTACTCTACTTTTATTAATAAGGAGCAATAGGGTGTACCTAAATAATTGTTCTACCATTTCAGCACAGCCGCTGTAATTTAATATCGCATTGATCATGGAGTTTTCAATTTTTCTGATATTTGTGGGTATTTATGTTATAGGCTTCCTTTAATTTTATAGTTTAGATGAGATGAGAGGAGATGAGATGAAAAGTTTTATTAAAAGTTTAATAAAATCTTATTATAATATAGTTTTTTTAATATAATTTTTATTTTAAAATTTAAAAAATTCAAATTATTTATTATATTTTATATAAAAATTAAAAATAATTATAATAATTATGTAAAATAAAATAAAATAATTTAATTTTATCTAACCAAATTAAACCTTACATTTTTGCCATTCAATCCTAAGCCCCAAACAAAAAGCCTAAACCATTTGCTTTTGATAGCTATTGGATGGGAAGAGGCAAAGGCCCACAAGCACCCAAATTAGGAGGCATTTACACATGCGCATCTTGGTAAACAAACAAACCAACCGTCCAAATAAATCAGTCAAGTTTTTCTATTCATCATCAAATGGCCCGTCAATATTCTTTATATTCAGTAGCAATCAATTTCTTCAAAACCATGTCCCACTCTTTAATTACCTAATCGATATGACTCTCCATCAATTATTACTTTCTCTATTCTTTCTCCCACGAATGTTAGAGTATTTAGAATAGATTTTGTAAAATATAAATTTATATAAAATATAAAAGAAAGATGACTAAAAGTTACATTCATAGATTACTGTTCATTCATCTAAATAATTTTTTTTATTATTTCTCTCTTATTTCATCATCATTCCTTTTTATCTTATTTTTATTTTAACCCTTTTATTACTTTTATACCGGCCTCCTTCTCTTATCTCTCATATATTCTCTAGCACTCCGTTTATTATTCTTTTGACTTTTATGCATGCATAAGTTTTAATATTGTTAATAATAAAGGCATGTATTTTTTTTTATTTATCATTTTACTCTTTTTTATAAGTAATTTAAAATATTACATTATACATAAAGAAATATTGAAAATATCAAAATATATGATGTATAGATAAATATTTGAAATATATGATGCGTAGAGAATATAATATTTGAAATAAATAAATAAAATATTAAAACGTATAATATTTAAATGATATAAAGAAAAAATAGATAAATTGATGTATGACGTATTGTAAAAGTTAGTATGTAAATTAGAAAATGTAGATTTTGGTGATATATTTTAAATGATAGGATAAATAAGCCATTGAGAATGCTCTTATGGGCCTTTATTTTTATCTTTTAGAAATTTTTTATTATCAAGTTAATGTGTATAATACATCTAATAAGTACATATGTTGCATGATTTGATTTGAAAAATAAGTTTTAAAATATAAATCATACAAATGAAATCTTACCATTTAAATTATACGAATTGTATGTTTTACTAATCGATTTGAGAGTAAAATATTTATTCATATTTTGCACTCTCTAATCATTATAAATTTTGTATTTTACATCTTGAACTACACGAGAATGGATGATGCGACATAATTTTAATTACTAATTTTTAATAAAGGGTTTTACGTGAAAGTTTTTTACAATTTGAATATGTAATATGCCAGTTTTCATAATTTGATAGATAACCTGTAAATTTTCGAAAGATTAGAAAGTGTAAAACATCCTTGTATATCTCATTAATTAATACACTGATTGCACTTGGCAGCCTCCACATATCAAAATGAATTAGGGTTCGTTTGGATACTGAGATGAGATAAGATGAGTTAATATGATTTATAAAATATAATATAATTATTAGTTAAAATTAGATAAGATGAAATAATCTGTATCCACACGTCCAAATGGTCCTTAACTTCTCACGATTAGATTATTCACCAAACAATATATTAAAGTAGCCATTGAAAATAATTGATGTAATGGTTTGAGAATGTTTATTATATACTTATATATATATAAATATTTTAATCATAAATAAATTATATAAAAATAAACTGATAAATTGACATAAATTTAATAATTAAAAGAAATTATGAAAACAATCAATAGTCTTCTTCTATTCTAGGCTTCTAGCTTTAACTTCACTTGTATAATTTTGGACCGAATATCAAAGTAAGACCATATTATGGGCAGTAATGTTCTCTCGAAGAAAGTCATGCATAGTACCGTACTGGACAATGCTTTCAAAAGTGCTTTTCAATATCAGAGAGTATGGTGTGTTTACTGGGCACTGTGCGTATTGACCCGTGGATAACGCGTTAAGTAGCTCGTCTGTAAAGTGTAATGCTTTATTCTACCTTTTTAGTCTTCTTATTATTTTTTTAATGAAACAGTAATCCTTTAATTAGTATACTCGGAAAGAACATTATGCTCAAGCAAACAAAAGGTTAAAGGCACACTTTATGTGCTATCAATAATGATGGCAATGAATCAAGTGTAATGGAGCAATGATCGAGGCATCAAATGCCACATGGGATATGCATAATTATATGGACCCCAAAATTAATAGTAAAATCCTTTTGTTCCAAGTTTTACATTGTACAATACAGGATTTGAGTGATGTTTTTAAAGCATATTAAGGATATTCAATAAAGTAAGATAATCGAGCATATTTCTAAAAGTCAATGATTTTAGTTAGACTGTGAGTATTAAAGTGAAATGCGCTTTAAATTTATGTATATAGACTCATTCAAGGCACGCGTAATTCTATTATTATATAATAAATAAAATTGAAATTTCGACACTATAAATGTGGTTATATACAGTCCGACTCCAATTTTTTTTTTTTTTTTGTCTCATATGCATCTCATCACATCACAATGAGATTATAGAGAAAATAAATATTGGATGCAGAATATCAAACTGTTGCACTATTCTTTTTTATCGACTACATTTATGCTTTCTATAAATTGTCTACAATGATTTGATTAGGAGTGTTTATTCGGATTTCGGCCCTCGAACCAAGGTTTCAAACCTGAACCGAAAACTGAAACATAATTTTATTTTATTATTATTATTATTTTTTAGTTTAAATGTTTTATTTTATTTTGTTTTGTTTTTGTATTTGTTTGTTTGTTTGTTTTTTTTGCTTTTATTCTTTTTCAGCTGCTTTCTTTTTATTTGCATAATTTGCATGTCCAGTGCCATTCATCATCTCTTTGGCGGCAAGCTTTGGCCAGGACATAAGTGGGGGCTTATCAAGACATAAATCATAATGTTGGGAATGAGTAGTGACTATTTAAATCCATGTATTTTAAAACTTGTAAATGGTGAATCACACTTTTAAACTGAAAAAAAGGATACCGGATGTACGTAAACTTTACAATCCAGGTTCTCGCTCAGATTTGTTCCGAACCAAAATTCGGAATTGAAATCTGATTTTCTAAATTTCAGACCAAACTGAGAAAAAATCTAACCTAGATGAATAGTCATAGATTTGATATGGGATATTAGCTCATCATTCTCCAAATCGAACGCTTTTTCTAAAGTAAATCCTTTTTATGATCAAAATCTTAATTCGAGATAAATTGATAATGCCTTTTCATTGTCAAAATTAAATGATTAATGATAAAGTGATTGGTAGGATATCCTTAAAGCCTTTGCTTTTTCATTCTATTGCTCATATAAAAGCTTCTTTGAAGGTCGTACACCAATAAGATGGTCTAATAAGTTAATTTTTGACAATATATAGGCTTATCAAGAGTGATGACATGCATGGTATCGAAGAGACGGCAAAAAGAGAGATGATCACCATTATTTATTTTGCTAGTTACTAGGATTAATATCAGTTGGAAAGTAGTGGTGGTTGATGACGCATCCCACTTGATGTTAGGTTATAGTCTTACGAAGCTAGACATGAATGCTGACAATGGCGATGATAGGTGGTATTAGCGGCCATAATCACACTTCGGCATTATCTCAGTAAGGATCAGGGACGTGAGGGTTATAAGTTTGGACCAGTCGGATAGGTCTAGAATAAATAGTTAAATTAAAAATTCTTAGGAATGCCTTTAACAAATTGATAACAAAAAACCAAGTAAAAAATAAGAGAGAAAAAAATAAATTTTAAACTTGCATTCTTCCATATAGATACCGGTAATTTTACATGAATTTCTTCATATGTTACAATTAAGAGAAGAGATTGAACTATAGAAACGATGTATAGATGAATCATAAAAAGGAGGTAATATATGTAAATCATAAACTATATTTTGTATTTTATTGAATAATGTATAGCAGTAACGTCATATATTTAAAATTTTTTAAGTAATGCAATTGCATGTGAATATATATATATATATATATATATATATATATTCTAATTTAATTTCTTGAAATAAAGCATAGAAATAAAATGTAGTCACCATAAATTTTAAATGAGACGAAATTCTAATTTGGTGATATATAAAAAATATCTATTAAAAAATTATTAAAAATTTGCAAGGCGTCATTTAAAAGCATTGACAGGTGCTAATTATGAATTGTGGACGATAACAAGGACAAAAATGATAAAAAAAGAAAAAACTAAAGAAAATATACAGATTAGACAAAATTATAAGGTTGACATGACCGTCTTTGGAGTGTCGAACCCTTCTCTATTTTTCGCGAATATGTCGGTATGAAGTGAGTTTTGTTTATCTATTATTCTAAATTCATGAGGATCTTTAATCGTTCCAACAACATGAATTGATCAGCCTGATCTACAACGCTCATTTAATGGAATTAGACTAATTATTTGACATTATTATTGAATTTGTTGTGATTTTCATTTTCGGCTAAGTATCTCTGCTTCGTTTAAGATGTTCGTTGGATTATCAACATGATCTATTGCCATTATTTGATGCTAATCCAATCCAGCCAATACATCATCGATCGTGATTAAAATTGAGAGAGAGGTATTGATATATCTCATTGTCATCGTGGTATATTACAGAGGTTCAATAGCACAGTCCAATGCATTAAATTATTAAATTGCATTTAAATATTAAAATACGTGGTTTATTCCTCTTTAGTATCGAGAGGGTGAGAGAGAACCTTTTTTTTTTTAAATTTTTTCCCGTTTATAATGATGGTTCTATCTAGTGTGGTAGTTGATCCGTGAAAGAGTCTTGGAAAGGATGTTACTATAACTATATGCTTAGAGGATAAATGTTTTCATTCTAAGTTTTATCTTTAGTCACACTTGTTAGGTTGTATATTTAAGAAATAATTCTACTTATAAGCGAGTCTGGAAGACACAGGTTATGCTTGGATGTTTTATCTTCTTCAAAATTTTCATCTCATCTCATCTCATCATTACAACCTTTTCAAATTCTTATATAAAATATAATAAACAATTTAACTTTTTCAAATCCCAATACAACTTTTTCAAATCTTAAAATTAAAAAATAATATTTTAAACTTTAAAACAAAACACAAAATTCTCATCTCACCTCCCAAACATATCAGTTTTCATACCATTGATATGATATAATTTCAGTTATAAGATAAATTTAAAAACTAGAAATTTATAAATTAAATTGTATCATATGAGATGATGTATTATCTACGTTGACTCTTAAATAGAATGAAATCTATTTTAAGTGACTATTATTTAATATATAGTGTATAAAATAATTAAAATACATCATACCAAGTGTGACTTATGATAACAAACTTTAGAATGAAGATAAGTACCGCTCTCTATATATCATCTTGAATCATAAAACGTATTCGAATAGGTTTTATGCAAAAACACAACTTTTTAAGGAAGCAAAAACTATGGGAAGGAGATTGAAGGATAGAATTGATTTTCCCGCCTAAGATTAGAAAGTGAGGGCATAATATTCCATAGAAGAAGGAATATTTTACCTTTTCATCGGTATAATCATCAACACCACTCGCCTAATAACTTCTTGCCCCAACACCCCTTTATTAATATATTCATATTTATTTATTTATTTATTTTCTATTTTAATATATTTATATTTATTAAATGAAAAATAATTCCTATGTGATTTCTCTTTGATCATTATGTTACGTGCAAACACCTAAGCCTCGCTCGATGTGTTCTCTTTTGCTCTTCGGTGAATCATATGAGATATGAGCTGGATTTCTTTCCTTTGAAAACCACGCACTTGCTAGGAGGTTGATACCTTGACGGCATATGATTTGATTTTTTCAAATAAAAAATTTTGGTTCGAAATCCTCCATTCCATTATATTAAAAAAAACCACGCACTTTTTATTTTATTTTATTTCCAATTTTATCACTTCCTTCCATCCAAATTCGTTTAAACATCAATTTCTTTTTTCAGGACATTTACACCACGTTGTAGCTAATCAAACATACGATATTTGATACATTAGCATCATATAAACACAAAAATACGTACAAAAATAATAAAACATTAAATTTGGGCGAGATATTTGCATTTAAGATGTGATCAAGGGCCTTCCTTTCTCATCCGACCATCCTAAGTTTGTGTTAAATTTGGATAAGAAAAAATCTACATACTACACTCCTATCCAACATCTATCCTATTATGATGATTAGATAATATTTATTAATTTTTAAAACTTTCTTTTAAAAAAATAAAAAAATAAAAATTTAAAGATGATAAATATGACACATTTTATATAGTATAATGAAAATAAAATAGAGGTGTTATTTGTAACATTACGCTTTCGTTAGTTATTTATTTGTTTTATTAATTATTAAGTGTATTACCTAATATTTAATTTATTATTAAGTTGGTGTTTATTAGTTGCAACGTGACTCAAAACATGTCGTTAGTGGGTTTAAACGTAATGAGAAATTGACTGATAATAATATCAAACTCAAAGAATTAATTGATTAAATCAGAAATTAAAGAGTGTTTTTGGAAGATGTTTCAAAAATTGAAGAACTATTTTAGTATGTGATATTTTATCAAAAATTAATAAAAGAGAAAAAAGAAACTTGCGGACCATATTAAACAATATGGGGCAAGCCTCATTGTATCCTTATTCTTCGAGATAATAATAAAAATTGAGATGAGGATTGAGGAGTTGTATTAATGTGTTTTTGGATGTTGAGATGAGTTGGGTTGAGTTGAGTTGAGATGATAAAATATTATTAGAATATTATTTTTAAATATTAAAATTATTTTAGAATTTGAAAAAGTTGAATTATTTATTATATTTTGTATTAAAATTTGAAAAAATTATAATGATGAATTGAGATGAGTTGAGATGAGTTAGAATGAGTTTCACAACCAAACGAAACCGTAACTTTTCTATAGACGCACGACAAGAATATAAGATGCGTAACACCAGATAAGTCCCTACGAGTCAGTTCTTCATTATAATGGTTGGTTCTCGCTCTAACAGGCTGACATTTCTCAATTCCCAATGAAAATGCTCTTAGTGGGAACCAACAGAGACAACGCTTCTACGCATTGCTAATTGCAGAGAGAGAGAGAGAGAGAGAGAGAGACAGAGAGAGAGTCTGTGAGAGAGACTATAGCAACGACGACGGAGATGGGGTTGACCGGAGACCGTTCGGCCAAAGAATCGGAAGACGGCGACGGCGAATGTGCCGGTGGTGGTCGTATTGTGGTGGTGGGGGTCAAGTTGGACCCGTGTAGCCGGGAATTGCTCACGTGGGCTCTGGTCAAGGTGGCACAGCCTGGCGACCATGTCATTGCCCTTCACGTCCTAGATACCCTTACCGGTGAGTTCCACTCTCTGTCCAACCGGTCTCTCTCTCTCTCTCTCTCTCTCGCTCTCTCTCGCTCTCTCTCTCCCTCCCTGTAGGTTTTGGTGAGTTGCGTTGGATTGACATTGATGCCAAATTTTTTTTTTTCGCCTTATGTTGGATGTTTCGGTTGTAGAGGGCACAGCGTCGCTTATCTCGCTCGTGAAGACGTTTGATTCCGTGCTTTCCGTGTACGAAGGCTTCTGCAACTTAAAGCAGGTCCGATTCCACTCTTACATTGTCGATTTTTACACTCATTTTGTGTCTCTGTGTTTGGTTGCTGAGAGAACGCCGGACAGAAGGTCAATACGTTTTCTCGGTAAACAAACAGAGTTGGTGATTATTTTTTTTAATCTGAATTTCGGATTTTTAGTTGGTGGGGTTGAGGATGCTGAATTGGGTGAAATGTGCAGGTTGATCTGAAGCTGAAGGTCTGTAGAGGTTCGACGGTCCAGAAAATTATTGTCAGGGAGGCGAAATTGTACGGTGCGGCAACGGTGGTTGTGGGAACTTCTAAAACACATCAAACAATCAGATCATCGGCCTCGGTCGCCAAGTACTGCGCCAGGAAATTGTCCAAATATTTTGCCGTTTTCGCCGTTGAAAATGGCAAAGTTGTGTTCCAGAGAGTGGCAACTTCTAGTAACGCCAATAAATTGCGAGGTCGTAATTTACATTTATATATATAAATAATATACTGTGTGCGTATGTATGTATTTTGTGTCAGGATTAATGCTCATATATGTTTATATTTCAAATTGATATAAAAGTAATATTTGTTTTTTGTGTTTGGTTTAGTTTTCTTGTGTGGAAGAAATAGTAATTTGCAATGAACTGTAGGTACTTGAGTAGTAACTAGGCAAGATTGTAGAACTAAATAATACAATGATGGCGCAGGAGGAGTAAATTTGAGCGAGGGTCCCGGGAGTGTGGAAAAATCCAGCGCGGTTCTGAAGAAGAAGACCCCAAAGGAGAATTGCTCGAGTTGTGCATCGAATTCTCTATTGCCAGACAATTGTGGAATCCAATCTACCGAAGAGTTGCCCGGAGATGGTGTCCAGGACCATTCGTTGGCTTTGGTACCGTACCAATTAACTGTGACCGATGCAAATTCAAGTTCTGTTGTTGTCCAGGACTCACCGGGTTTGAGATCTGGGTGGTCAATTCTTCGGCGGATGTTTCTACCCAAGCAGCAATATGTGGAGAAATCTGCGAAAAGGACTTCTGTGTTTCAGTGGGTATCGAGATTACCGAGCTGGCATTCTTCAGCTGTGGTCTATCCTGATCAGAAGAAGAGTACTTCTTATCAGGATGATGATAATTATTCTTCGCTTGACGAAGAGAGTGGTGCAATTGTGCCATTCGGATCTGCTGCTGTGTGTCCTCCTCTTTCCCCTTGCAATGCCTTTGGTAGTCTTCCTAAAGAATTGTTGGGTTTACATGAGAAATACTCATCCATCTGCAGGCTGTTTACGTACCAGGAACTCTCGTCGGCAACCTCTAGTTTCATGCCTGGTTTGTATGCTTTCCTTATTTATGGACCTGGTTACAAGTTTCCCTTAAATTTCCGAGTTTCTCTAATAAAGTCTGATTTGTATCTTTCAGAGAATATGGTTGGTAAGGGTGGTAGTAGTTTTGTTTACAAAGGGTGTCTTCCTGATGGCAAGGAGTTGGCAGTTAAAATTTTGAAGCCATCTGAAGATGTTCTCAAAGAGTTCGTTCAGGAAATTGAGATCATCACAACTTTACATCATAAGAACATAATATCTCTTTTTGGTTTCTGTTTTGAGGACAACAACTTGCTATTGGTCTACGATTTTCTTTCAAGAGGAAGCCTGGAAGAGAACCTTCATGGTAAACTGTTCTTTGGGTTCATCTGCTTGGAACAAGAGAGAAAATTATGTTGTATTCCCCCTATTTTTTTCCTTTTCTTTTTTATTAATTGTAGGTACTCTCTGATTTAGGTAGTAAGAAGGGTGGAAAAGCATTTGGTTGGCAAGAGAGATTTAACGTGGCCATGGGTGTCGCTGAGGCGTTGGACTTTTTACACAACGGCTGTGTGGAACCTGTGATCCATAGGGACGTGAAATCCTCCAATATCCTTCTTTCTGTTGATTTTGAGCCACAGGTACTTTGATTCTGTAACTTCCCAATCTTTCTGTGACATTGTATGATTCTTTTTGTGCTCATTTCCCTTCATCGTGCTTCTCCAGCTCTCAGATTTTGGACTTGCTAGTTGGGCTTCAGCGTCATCCCATATTACTTGTACTGATGTTGCAGGAACCTTTGGGTGTGTGATCTGTTCCCCGGTTCCTATTTTTCTCTTATTTTACGTGTATGGTCTAACACTCACTTTTGTGGCAGTTACTTGGCCCCAGAATACCTTATGCATGGCAAAGTGAGTGACAAAATTGATGTCTTTGCATTTGGCGTTGTACTTCTTGAGCTTCTTTCAGGTAGAAAGCCAATTAACAGAACACATCCAAAAGGTCAGGAGAGCCTAGTAATGTGGGTAAGTTCTTTCCTCTGTCCAAAACTGTGTTTTCAGGACTACTGCTAATTGCGTTTCTGAATATTTGCACCCAAAAAAGAAAGAACAGATCTGAATTAGAAACAAGCTCACCTTTTATTTTGATTGCCTCGGTTCTGAAAATACTCTTGACTCATGTCAAATTATGTGGTTGATGTGATATTTAGGCACGGCCAATTTTGAACAGTGGGAAGTTTCCCCAATTGCGAGATCCAAGCTTGGAAAACGACTATGACAATGATCAGATTGAGAGGATGGTTTTGGCTGCAACCCTTTGCATTAGACGTGAACCTAGATTACGGCCGCAAATAAGCCTTGTAAATTTCCTCAATACTGCAATTTCCCTTTCCTAATGACGGTGTCTTCATGTTGAAATGTCCTGAATCTACTTGTTTATTTATCATTTTTTTTTTCTTTGCCTCAGGTTTTAAAGCTTCTTCAAGGTGATGAAGAAGTAACAAGGCTGGCAAAGCAGCAACTTTGTACATCAGAAGAAGTTGACGTTTTAGATGGAGAATCATTTGTTGCTAACATCCAGTCCCATCTTAATGTTGCACTGCTAGACGTTGAGGATGATTCACATTCTAGTAGTAGCAGTGAGCAAAGTATCTCAATAGAAGACTATCTGAAAGCAAGATGGAGCCGCTCATCAAGCTTTGACTAAGTTTATCTGCAGAGGTTTGCAATTATGCAAGCAAACATTGTTCTTTTTCTGCATCCTGTTTCTTTTATCCCTTTTGTATATGCCTTAATGTTTTGTATTTCCAATTTTTAGTTCAGTCACTTAAGACTGGGTCTTGGAAGAGGAGGTTCTTTGCAAGAGGTTTGGCCCCCTCCTGGACTTGGTAGTTATGTCACAATCCTTGTTTCTTTGAGCTGCGATAAACGTATAATGAGCATATATTACCTGTCATTGCGTTCATGTAAAGTGGTGAACAATTGGATCTTTGTGCAGCTCCCTAGCTAGAGCTTCTCTATCTTCTGTAACAGGACTTTTTCTTCTCTTTTTTTTTTTTTTTTTCTATCTGATGTTGTGAGCCTCGTTACGCTTTTTTCCACTTTATCAGTATCCAATCTTTTCGGTGTTTGTCCATCGGTCATTTGATTGAGTTCCTCTGCTGAAGTGCATAGTTGGGAACCCTTTATTCATTGCGTATGCTTTTCCACCTCCCTTGATATTCTTCTTTTGGATTCCTTCCCCACAAATGTGTTTTCGGGTTAAAGCTGTATCTCTAAAAGGTGGCCATGGTAACTTTCCTGACCACCCATCACAAATAATATTGATTTGGGAAATTAACTAAATTTGTTGCCAGATACGGTGTTTAGCTATGTTTTTTTTAATATATGGAGTCGGTAATGATCATTTTCATTAGGGAAATACTCTTGCTATAAAGAGATTACACAAAAGCAATCTCACAAATTGACGTGGATTGATGTTCATCAGATTATAAAATTATTTTTATTGTAAAATAAATCTAACGGATCAAATGAAGTCATGTTAGTTTGTGAAATTATCTGTATAAATCTTTTGTGGATGTAGTAGTAC
The DNA here is from genome assembly GCA_029856935.1 of Cyclocarya paliurus. Taxonomy (NCBI): domain Eukaryota; kingdom Viridiplantae; phylum Streptophyta; class Magnoliopsida; order Fagales; family Juglandaceae; genus Cyclocarya; species Cyclocarya paliurus. Next base: position 32,221,836 of record CM056946.1, on the reverse strand, counting down.
TCATGGATATCACATTTTCCCCATCCAAATCCATTTTTTGGGCCAAATATTGAATTAAAATCCACGTACACAGCAAACATAACATTTTTTCTTCCGTGGCAAAATCCACGTTCCCATATGCTTACGTTGTTAAATATGAAGCCAGCTGTTACTCTTCCACGCTACATCTTCGTGTTAACGAACTGAGGCGTCCTGTTAGGATAATTGCCACGTCAACAATTTAAGAACTTCATTTTCTGGTTAATTTGTTATCCATTATTATGAAAAATATACACAAAATTGATGAAAATAAACAAACTCTCTAGCTGTTGGTCTCGAGTTTTTAGTTTTTTAATTTTTAGCGATTGATGCGACATCCCCTCAGATTAGGATTGTCCTAGTTATCAAAATAAGTGCCACGTGATTATCTTGTCAATCTAGTGGTTATCTAATTTCTTTAATTTCTATTAAAAATGTTCTTGTCCTACTTTCTCAGGAGTTGGTCGAGATCAGACTCTTCAGTTTCCTCGAGTTTTCTCAGGAGTCTTACGCGCTTGAATGAGTGCTGCATGCCATCCCATAAATTAGGCTTCCCTTTAAATAAACAGAAAAGGACAACAATTCTAGGAAAAAAAAGTGTGTTGTGTTCATACAAAGTGAAATAAAAACCAACGGTCGTTAATATTCTTCTGTTCTTCGGCTTCATCTAAGGCCCTATCAGTATGAGTTGCTCCCAATGAATTCTCTCACAGCCTCAGCATATTGTTTTGGCTATCTACTCGTTTCGCTGTGCACTTTTGACTTGAATCACGTACTCCTCCATGGTGCAGTCGTTCATGACTTGTTGGCCTAGCATGACTTCATATAATTGAAATCTGCTTATATTACTCGGACCGCACACTGCACCGGTAACTCGGGCGTTTGGAATCAGCTTCACCATTCCATTTATTGCAGTCTCCACCGTAATACCCCCTCTCACATCCTGGGTGGTTGTGATGCTCCATGAATCAGGATCTCTTTCTTCGTACATTCAATCCATGGACAATGGCAGGAACCCAAGGCCAGCAAATTGATTGTGATTGAAAGGTGAAGTTGAGGCCAAGCATCAACCTGTTATAATCATGGCAAATAAAGCTCAAATTCATCTAACTGCATTTTCACATGCCGAATGGGCTGGTAACCCTGTCCCGCCACAGAGGGGGTGTGAAGCATAAGAGGGAAAAAAAGGCTCAAGCTTTGCAAACAAAGTTACATGATAAGCACATTAGCTGGTGCAGACATCTCCACAGACTCATTATAAACTTCTACAAAAAATAAAAATAAAAGAAAACAATCACTTGCATCAGGTGGTCAGAAGCTATTTTTATTTATTTTTTGGTAAGTAAGGTCAGAAGCTAATTGAAGGGTTTTTTTTTTTGATCGGTAAACAAATTTTTATTGATCAAAAGAGAGACAAAAATGCCCAAGTATACGGGACATATACATGAGCAAGTTTATGTCTAGTTTAGAGATACAAGAAAATCATGAAAAGGCCTGCCATGAAAATCAATTACAATCGACCAATGGAGTAAAGTATTGAAAAACAAAATTCTAAGTTCTTCCATTGATCTCTCTTGATCTTCAAAGCATCTTGCGTTCCGCTCCCTCCAAATGCACCACCATAGACAAATAGGTAACATCTTCCATATGGATGCAATTTGAGAGTTGCCCCTAATACCTCTCCAAGAGGCTAAAAAATCACATACCCTTTCCGGCATCACCCACGCTAACTCCAGACGTGCTAAGACTTCGGTCCACAAGGTCATGGCAATCTCACAATGTAGTAATAGATGGTCAGCAGACTCACCGCTCTTCTTACACATGTAACACCAATTCATAACTATAATGCCACGTTTCCTTAAGTTATCTATAGTAAGAATCTTCCCCAAAGAGGCTGTCCATACAAAAAAAGCGGCCTTTAGAGGTGCCTTTGTCTTCCAAATGCTCTTCCATGGGAACGAGACTGAGTTGTGCATGTTCAAGGAATGGTAGAAAGAGCGGGCCATAAAAACTCCCTTCTTAGAGGGACGCCAATATATCTTGTCTTCACCTTCCCCCAACACACCAGTGGAGTACACAAGGTCAAAAAAGGCCGAAAAGTCATCCATTCCCAATCTTGTGCATCTCTATGGAAAGTGAGGTTCCATTGGGAAGGGCCATTGGAAAAGATAACTAAATCTGCTATAGATGCTTCTTTCCTTCTTGCTAAGCTATAAACTTGTGGATAAACATCTATGAGTGCCTGGTCACCGCACTCAGTCATGCCAAAATCTTACCTTAACTCCGTTGCCAACTTTGAAACAAGTATGTGCTGCGTAAATGTCCCACCCTCTTCTAATATGTTTCCAAAGCCCAACTCCATGAGGTCCACTCACCTCATTAGAACACCACCCTCCCCATGATTCCCCGTGCTTCAAAGCAATGACGGTTTGCCACAAGGCCTCCTGTTCTTGGTGATATCTTCATAACCATTGGCCAAGCAAGGCTTGGTTGAAAGATCTCAAATTCCGTATACCCAAGCCTCCTCCTTTGATGGGGGAGCATATTGTGGCCCATTTCACCAAGTGAAATTTAAACTCATCCTTGATCCCTCCCCAAAGGAAATCATGTTGACTTTTCTCCATGCGATGAGCCACCTTAGCGGGGAGCGGAAATAATGAGAGGAAATAAGTTGGTAAGTTAGAAAGAGTGCTTTTTATGAGAGTTACCCGGCCCCCTTTAGATAAGTACATCCGCTTCCAACCAACTAATTTCCTCTCCATTTTTTCTAGTACATCATCCCCATATAGATTACTATTTGAACGCCGCGCCCAGCGGAAGGTTGAGATATTTCATGGGCAACTGAGTTATCTTGGATTCCAAGATGGACGCCAGACTCTCCACATTGGGTACATGTCCCACTGGCACTGCCTCTGATTTAGCCAAATTCACCTTTAAATCTAACGCGGCTTCAAAGCATAATAATAGAGCCCTCAATGCTCGAATTTGCTCATGTCTGGCCTCACAAAAAATTAGTGTATAATCAGCAAACAATAGGTGAGAAATGTTAAGCGAACCTAAACTTGCCTCTCCCACTGAGAATCTTGATATGAACCCTCCCTCTACCACCTCTGAAATCATCTTATTGAAAACTTCCATCACAAAAACAAAGAGAAGAGGAGAAAGAGGGTCTCCTTGTCGCAAACCACGGGAGCTTTTGAAGAAACCTTTTGACGTGCCGTTCACCAATACAGAGAAACAGGCTGTAGAGATACAATGAAAGATCCAAGAACACCATTTAGAACCAAAGCCGCATCTTTCAAACATATAAATTAAGAAACTCCAATTGACGTGGTCGTAAGTTTCTCTATGTCTAACTTACATAGGAGTCCCGGCTCTCCCGATTTAATACGACTCTCCAGACATTCGTTGGCTATAAGTACCGAGTCAAGGATTTGCCTACCTTGAACAAATGCATTTTGAGGTTTCGAAATCAAGCTAATTGAAAGGTTAAGAGAGGCAATTCTAATTTTGCTTGATCCAAAATAGAGGGGTCTCCTATATTTCTTGTAATTAGTATGAATTTCATTCAAGTTATGGCTTGGTTTGGATGGAGAGATGCTTCCATCCCATCCCATCTCATCTCATCTTAATATCTAAACACCACAAACACAAACACTTATCAATTTCAAATTTTCAACTTTTTTATCTAATCATTACCTAATTATTACAACTTTCACAAACATTCAAATAAAACACAAAAAATAATTCAACTTTTTCAAATCCCAAAACAAAAATAAAATTAAAAAATTATATTCTAACAATATTTTAATTTTATAATATTTTTATTCAATTTTTTCATTCCTATTTTCCAAAACCCGATAAAATTTTTTTAACTTAAACAATTTCAAACTCATCTCATCTCAACTCAAATATCTCACTACTATTCACAAACCATCTCAACTCAACTCACTATCCAAACCAGGCCGTACACTAAAAACATAAAGCATATGAGTGAATAGGAAGGCCTAGGATGGAGATCATAAGATTAATGAATCAGGCAGATTTGAATCACAATACATGCAATTTATGGTGCTTCCTTGTGCAAATATACATAAGAATCAACTTATACACGCTATTCAGTCATGGGAGAGAGAGAGAGAGAGAGAGAGAGAGAGAGTAAAAAGAACACAATATAACTCCTAGTATGAGAACCTCGAACTGGATGCATTGGAAACATCTTTGTAGGCAGCAGCTACTAGCACTGAAAGCCACTGGGAAAATTTTCAATTCTACTCACCACCAAAACTTAGATTTGTGAGAACATTCTGAGAACAAGTAATTGGTTCTCAGTTTCAAACGTAATTTGCTTTCCCACCAAGGAGAAAAAAGGTAAGGAAAAAGATAGAAGCAGCACTCTATACTTGAATCTGATAAGTACCAGAGAATTATCATTAACTTGTACCAATTGTCTGTGCATTTGTTTTTTCCCTCCCATTTGTTTCATTGGAATAGTAAGAGCTCATTTAGAAGAAACATCAGTTAACCCCTAGGGGTTGGTTCAAGTGGTAAAGGCCTTGGGCTTGGAGGTATGCTCCCCCCAGGTCTAAGGTTCAAATCTCCTTGGGTGCAAACAATCTCTAGGGGCCATCGGACTGGGGGATTTTCCCCTTGAATTACCCGAGATACATTTGCGGGAAACTCTTTGCCGACGGCCTGTGCACCCCTGGGATTAGTCAGGACACTGTTCCTGGACACCCGATGCCAATAAAAAAAAAAAAATCAGTTCAAATGCATGGCATAGCTGACTTGGCCAAATCATTGGTTTAAGTTCCGAGTTTTACTAATCTTATAGTTGGTTAACAGCAATAGCAATCGGCATCAACTCTGAACCAATTTTGATGATTGAAGGCTTCGAGCACAATTATTTTATCACAGAAGTCATGAAAATATTGGGAAGATATAATTAATTGCCAACGTGCACTTGCCATGAAGCATGTTTTCTATCTTACAATCACATTCCATTTCAAAATATTAATACCTTATTATCCTATAACCAAATTCTAAACCAACTTTCCAATAATAAAACATGAAAAAGGTCAGGATTACCTACTGATACGAACACTTGACTCAAATCCACAAATAAATAGTGCATCATCTCCTATACGGCTTCAAATGATAATTTTGGAATTCTGAACTGAACGTTATCGACTCTTCATCAAGTTTCTTCTTCAATCTTCTCCAAGTTCTCAACATGTCAGATTGTATGAGGCCCCTGTAAAGTGTCTCAAAAGTAACCTTTCGAGGAAGAAACCCCCTCTCTATCATCTCCACAAAAAACTGGCATGCCTCTCTCCATTTCTGTTTCTCACATAACCCATGAATCAACATTGTGTAAGAATCCAAATCCGGTCCAACCCCACTCTCTCTCATATCATTCCATATGTCTTTTACAGTCTCCATGCGATTCAACTTTAAAAACATACCCACTAATATGTTATATGTGTGCATACTGGGCGTACACAAACCTTCCTCCTTCATCTTCTTATACAACTTTAAAGCACTATCAGCATCCTTTCTCCCCCTATACTCCTTAAAAAAACAATTATAAGTAGCTGCAGACAAGCTAACCCCATTCCTCACCATTTCCCCAATCAAGTCCTCCGCGTCCTCAAGCCTCCCACACGAACAAAGACACTTGATCACCGAAGTATATGTTGCCACACTTGGACAAATCCCTTTCTCCTTCATCAACGCCAACTTATCAAGCGACAACTCAGGCTTGTGCGACCGACTATACACATGAAGCACGATTGAAAAACTAGTTACATCTGGTTCAATCCCTCTCTCCCTCATTTCATCAAATACCTTCTCCGCATTCCTTATTGTCCTCTCAAACCTTTCCTCCGGGTGCAAACTTGCCCGCCTACATATCCCATTCAACAACACATTGTACGTGACCACATTTGGCTCAATCCCTCTACCCATCATGTCCTTCAAAAATTTCTCGCCCATATCAATCCTACCATTTTTGCACCACCCATATATCAAAATGGTATACATCTTCGTATCCGGCAAAAACCCTTGTTTCTTTTTGTTAAAAACCTCGGTTGCGACCTTAACGAACCCGTACTTGCAAAGGGTATCCAACAGAAAACAAAAATCTTCATCACTTGTCTTGGTTTGAGTAAAACCTTCAATGTCATCGAAAGTACGAATGGCTTGGCGTGTAAGACCTGCGGATATTAGTCTACGGATTAAGATCAAGAACGTGGTGGGAGTGGGGGAGAGGTTGCTTTGATCCATTTCGATAATAAGTTGCCAGGCTAGGTCGAACTGGCGGACTTTGGCTACAAGGTCAATGAGGAGGTGGTAGGAGGTGGGGGTGAGAGGTTGGGAAGGAAGGGACTTAGAAAAGTTGAAAAGGGCGAAGGCAATCTTGGATGAGTGTTTGACGCGAAGGAGGGTTTGGTGGAGGAGGTGAGGGGTAAGAGCGATGCCGTGGAGCTGCAGAGAAGACTCCATGGCATGAAAGGGGTTATAGTGGTGGAGAAGGATCTTCGAGATCGATTCGGCATCGTTCGAGGGCTCGAGGTTGGGGAGGTGGAGAGACGAGAAGGGGCGAACTTGGGGTCGGAGGGAAAGGAAGCGAGTTTGAAGCTTCATCCTTAACGCCATTGACGGCTGGTTTCTTTCTCACTCTCTCTATCCGACACATTCAGGACAGGTTATGCAAACCATATTCTCGTTTCCAAACATCTTCGTATGATTATTGCTTAGTGCTGTACACAAAGTGACTCGGGCTGCAAAGACGGTCCGGATAATAGTTTTTTTTAGCATTTTCTTTTTCATATTTAGAAAGAGCCATGCTACCCAATAGTCCCAAATTCAACACTTCCCGTACATGATGATGAGGAAAGAAAAAATAGAAATTGTTTAAAGCAAAATCCGTCTTCATAGATTCATATGAAACCCTAAATCCCAAATTTGAAACCATCTTCATAGAATCATCGGCCTGTTAGAAACCTATTGCTGAAGAATTGAAAAGGAAGAATCGAGAAGGTGGAGAGAATGAGAAATGTGTTTTTAAATATAAGAGTAGAAAAAAAAATCACATTCATATGCTTTTAAGTGGTGTGTGTGGGATGTGAGGCTTATATTTAAAATTATTGATTTAGAAATACAAGAATAAGACAATGAAAAAGTTCTATCCCCTCCTAATTATTTTTACAAATATTTGGTAAAAATATCATCTTCAGCATTTGATTTAAATAATCAAATACGTGGTGTGTACATGTGAAGTAAAAGTTGGCACTCATCATGAGAGGTTTGTGAAACTATTTTGTAAGAATGTTAATTCTCATTTTTTTTTCTTTTTTTTCCCTTCCATTTCTTGCTTTAAGCTTAGCACAGAGTTTTTTTTGACATAAAATGATTTTTTAAATAGAAATAGTTTAGCTACAAAAAGATTTTATAAAAGCAAATTTATAAATTGACGTGATTTGAAATAGTACGTTAGATTGTAAAACTATTTTTATTGTAAAGTAAATTTAATGTATCATATAAAATCATAATTACAGTTTATGAGTTTAATTTTATGAGATTTCTTTATAACTGTTACACTTTTATTTAATATTTTTGTAGTTATTAGTGTTTGGTAAGGCAATACATGTAAATCATAGAGCACGATGGAGTAACCATATATAAAATGTAGCCTCAAAAGAGGAAAAAGGATATAAACCCAAAAAGTGGGAGGAAGTCACTACAAGAAATATGGCCTTTCTCGGTGTCAAAAATCGCTGCAAAAGAAATGATCATACATATATAACAAAATTTATGATATTGTTGTAATTGATCAACATTAATTTCTTGCCATGATCAGTCATAGAGTATATAGACTTTACTAGAATTCCTCAATGCTTACCAGACTTTATTGTTAATAATATTAAGATTTCTTTTTATAAATAAATCTAAACAATATTATTACTATACTTTTACAAATTGATGTAACGACCTATATATGGAAGGTACAGATGGTACCAAAATCGTCACTCCCAGTGGACACAATTTGGGGCAGCAAATATGGTACTAGACAAATTGTGACGATTGATCGGTCATAATAGATTGAGGAAATGAATTAAGAGAAATGATTTGTATAGTTTGAAGTTGGGTAAGTCTCGCCTAATTTCTTTAAGAAAAAATAAAAATTTTCACGTGAATTTTTGCAAAAGACTATTTAATTAGCATTACTCTTCTTTACAATAACTTATAAGAAACCATAATATTCTATACACTCACACCAAAAACAGACTAATTCTATCGATCATTTGATAATTTTTAGCGTATTATAGATAGAATAATGCTACTTGTCCCGACAAATAGGTCCCAACAAGGGTCGCAACAATTTTTTTTTTTTATGTGTAAGGGTGTAAAAAAAATGAATGAAAAAAAATAAAAAGGCCAAATGGTCTTATGGGGACCTATTCTTGGGCTATATAGATAAATTTGTGCACACAAGCATGCATGTGGGATAATTCTTTCAAGAAAAATTCCATTCATCGTCTGATCTATACCATAATTCACGTATATGATTTTTTTTTCCTTACCAAAACAACCAAGGAAGGCAAACCAGTGTCACCCCAGCAATTGGAAGCTAAGAGGTGGATTGAGATTTGGGCAGGACCATCATGTACACAATAAGGCAGCCACCTCCGGCGACTATAGAGATGAATAAAGCTGAGCAGACGAGCCATATGAATGCACTTCTGGTACCTGAATCGGTTGCCGACATCTGGATGATCTGTCTGAGATAAAAGATTAAAACTTCGTGAAAGCTTGGATTGAGGTTAGTGTGTTTTTCTCCTGATGTCTCTGTCGTTGTGGGGAGTGGGTTGCACGTCCGCGGGCTCTTTGACTCAATGTAGAAGGATTCTTTAAAGTACTCTACAATATAATATTGATCGTGAAGGCCTTGACATTTTGCATCTATTCTTGTATCAATGGAGGCAACATCAATTATTTAGTAACTCTTGAAAATGAACTGGCACATGACTCTGCATGTCTATTTGCTTGTAAGGATTGAACTACATGATCTGCTGGCACGCACATGCACACTTGTAATTAATCAGGACAGCCCTCTTTTTAGCCATAATCTTGGGTGACGAAGAAACATACGCCCTGATCAGAGATTTCAGTTTGCCTAGAAGAATTAAACACTTGTACGTGATCATCCATACATGACTAATTTATAAAGTTTTATAAAGGTACACTAAACAGTGATAAATAGAAATAATGCACATATGATCAACACTTTACTTCGGAGTCCAGACTATGGCCTTGTAAGAATCAGTAATATGCATGATGGAAACAACAATAATATGTCTCTAAAACCTCTACAATGAAAAAGATTAGAGCGAGATAAATGCTGGCTGGGCTTGATTTTCCCCCCCTTTGAAATGAAGAAAAATGTCCGCAATTAAGTACAAAACCTAGGACTCAATGGCTCACAAAAAAATAAAAAAAAGAGATAAAAGAATAAGAAGTACTATAGAACTGTTTAATTTGCATTTGACAAAGAAATAGTATCCAATTCGATACTCTTTGACGAACATGCATACCCGTGAAAATGTATTTAGGAATTCTACTTTCTCCATTAATCACTAGAGAACCCAATTTCCCGGCCATGAGTATAAGAAAGATTGGTCATGAGAATTGATGAGTCAGGGCTTAAATTTTTGCCGTTCACTTTTACCAGTGCCATGACAATGTGGATTTGGTACGTATTTGCGTGTAGTTTCGAGATCCAGGCTGCAGGACCCATGCACGGGGTCGCAAAAGCTGCAGTACCTCTGTTATCTGTGTGACCATGAAGAATGTAGGTGTAGGTACACTCGAACTTAGAAGGTGAAAACTTCATGTTGACTGTTCATGAGGGAACTTCTTCTTTCAGATCATAACCACATGATCCGAGGCAACCGTACGTAAATGCTGCATCAAGGCAAACCGGCATATTGCTTACACACACACACACACACACACACACATATATATATATATATATATGCGATCGATCAAGATGCCATTGATGAGGTTAATGGCATTTCGCTCTCATGTGAATCCACGGACGAATCGTTGCTAGAATGGCTTGAAGATGAGTTACTTTTCTTCTGCTTCTTCTTCCCTTGTGAGCTGCCATGATCATCTTGCTCGTCCAATCCTATGATTGCTTCGAATTGAGCCCGCCTTCTTGCATCACTTTCTGGAGACCTCACCGGTGGCCGCTCTACAGCTCTAGCCTCGATGGCCATATTATTATCCGCTGCATTCACAACATTAATGGGACCACCACCACCTCCTCCTCCTCCTCCATTGCGATCAACGCCAACGTCTCTAAATCCACAGGACCGAGAGACGACTCGATAAAAGCATGTCAGCATCCAGAACAACCAAGGAAGGCAAACGAATGCCACCCCAGCAAAGGGAAGCCAGGAAGCGTGAGGTGAATGAGGCTGCATTACATATAATGCAAGGCAGCCGCCTCCAGCAGCTATAGAGATAAATAAAACGCAAGTGATTAGCCATATGAACGTGCTTCCGGCCCTTGGATCGGGTTCAGGCATTTGTGTGTCACCGATCAGATATATAAAAGGTTTTAACTACCTGGATTTATAAGATCAAATTCCTCTTTTTCATCATCCATTTCGTTTCGCTTGGATTAATCGTTTGTGCGAGAAGAAGATAATTGGTTCAAGGTTAGATCAGAAGGGTCTTTGAGAATCGAGGTACGTGAAGATCAGATTTTTCAGATGGTGGACGTATTCAAAAGTTTGTTCACGTAAAATATGGCTTTAGTACGAAACAAACCTATGCACAGAATGGAGAGAGAGAGAGAGAGTTAATTCAGATTGGTGGTTGATGTCTAAATTGTTGCGCTGCAAAAGCATTACACATGATGGATCAGCGTATCCTTGAAATTATCTTGTAAATTCTTGCAATACGCAGATCAGCATCGCACATCACAGTTGATCTAGACATTTTAGGTCACATTCTTAAAACCTAACCATTTGAGTCTTTTGCAATGTGTACATTCACGTGGGAATGAAACATACATCTCACACTTTGATGTACAAACTATCAAAATTGATACATTATTTACTCAAATTACCAAAAAGTTACAATCCACGCCTTCCTTCCATTAAGATCCAACCGCCCAATTGCCATTTCATCTATATCATTCATCTATGAGATGTCAGAATTAGACAAGTGTTACTAGCAGTTTTTATAGTTTTAAGTACAATGTAACAATTTTAATAATGAGTAATGCTAGATACAAGTTTAGAACGTGCAAGTCTTATGCAAACATTTAAAAAATAAAATAAAATCTACCATAAAAAATGAGTTACGGTGCAAGATTTAATGCTTTATAAATCTGAAATGAAAAAAAAAAACATTGGGAAGCCAGCCCATACATAAATGATAAAATAACTATTTTAACGAAGGAGTGATCACGATATTCTGGTACAATCACCTGCAGACTTTAAGCATGTATATATACATATACTAGTTACAAAGCGTCAATCTTTGTACTAATTACCAAGCATACAAGATCTATTTGCTGATATGAAAGCAAAAGTAGGAATCAACAAACACTTTCAAGGCATTGCTTTTTTTGGGGTGACCAACACAATTAGTTTGTTGAAAATATAGCAAGAATTCCAAGAATTTGCAGTAATGCAGTCGACTTTCAAAAGTGACTTTGAACTACCCTTCAGTTTTGTTGCTGCAAAATTTGTGTCAAAGATGAATAAAATTCCTCAAGTGTGGACGGCTGAAGCACATTAGATGAATTTCATACTATCTTACTGCTGAACAGCCGTCTTTAGGAAATTGCCCTTATGGTTTCAACTCAATTTGGAATCTGATGTGCAGATACCGTTAGTAGCAAGTAGGGATATCTCAAGAGATGATTGTCTCGGTCAGAGGAACTTCAGGCAAATGTCGATCTGTGTCTATGCGGACAGAAGTCAATATCTGTTGTCTCTGTTGTTCGTGAACTTTCCTTCGATTGGCCTCAAGAATAATGAGGAGAGCAGTAATGTCAGCGGGGCTCACCCCACCAACTCTGCTTGCTTGACCAACGGTTTGTGGCCTGACCTGAAAGCAGGAAAAACCAATGAAAATAAAACAGAAATATATTCTAACAGAATCCTTTAAAATTATGTGAACTGATATTGTGGCTCACTAGTTCAAACACATGCATCTTCTAGTAACTAGCACATAAACAATCCAATACTTCCTTGGTATCATAGAGTACTCCCAATAAGAACAGTTCCAAACAATTTTTTTCCTCTCCCTCTCAAAAAAAAATCTTTGGCAGGTCTTTTATTATTTTTTTATATCATGAATGGATATGTTCATGCACCTGAACTCTCATGCATGTGCATCTCCAACAGTCTCCCTACTCTGAAAATTCGTTTTTCCCAAAAACACCAATGTACCTTCAATAGTTCCAAAATTTTGTGTCCAAAGACAATTCTTGTTTTTTTGCCAGGGACTATTTTTGGAGGCTCGGGGGGGGGGGGGGGGGGGGGTGGTGCGGGGTGGCAGAACCACTGCCAGATTCAATTAGGAGTACAAATAACCACACACCTTGGAGAGTTTCTCACGTGCTTCAACAGACAAAGTTGTCATTGCATAATAATCCAAGTCCTCTGGAAGTTGTCTATGCTGTTGATGGACCATCTACAAAATGAAAAAGGAAAATATGGCATAATGAATTAGCACACCAGTAAAATTCCCATCATTCAATGCAATGATGAAGGGACAGAGGAGATCTCAAATACCTTATAATGAAGCTCCAATATCTCTTTACTTTATTGTATCATTTTTTTTTTTTGCGGCGTAGAGACATCTGTAATGAAATGCCCTTCGCCACAGGTGATACAAGAAAGACCGATAGTCGGTGTTACACCCTTGGTCAGTGTTCTCCCCAAAGAAACTATGGCTCCCACATTAGAGTTGAAGGAAAATGGTGTAATGCTGAGGTCTAAAGGAGATGTAGGGTCCGTCGAAGTTGCATATAAAGGGTCGCCGTAGGTGAAGGAACTTGATATATTGTCGAGACTTGCTACCAACCTAGAACCTCCAATGGTGACCATGACCTCACCATTAGAGAGAACCAATGGAATTGTTGAGGAGGTATGGGATTTGAATGCAGGAGATGGTGGGGGGATATGGGTTTGTCATTGGTAGCTTGCGAGGATGAATGTTTAGGGCCTGGTGTACAGTTGGGAGCTATGTCTAGGGAAGATGTTGTCCCCTTGTTATCTCTTCCTCTGTTAAACAATATAGCTGGATCATCATCGTATTGAGTTTTGCAAAAGGTTAATGAGATACAGCAGTGTATGGGGATTGCATGTGGAGGATTTGACGACCAATTCACTACACTTCTCACTGTAACTGAGGCGGGTCACTCGCTTGAAACAAAATCCAGATTTAAGAAGAGCAGGGAGTTAAAGCGTCTTACTTGGGCAATCAACTACGATGCAAAGGGAGATAGTACAAGTCGAGGGAGGACTAGAGGGAGGGCATAACACCGTCCTCTGTCCTCGTAGGATCATTCAGGTGAAGTATTAATTGTGTGGGAAACAAGGGGTTGGGGTAGTTACAGTGACTTGCTTTGCTTTGGGGAGGCGTGTTTTGTTCCAATAGGTCTTGGTGTATATCGGATAGGTTTCTAATTTCTCCCTCTTGGGCAATGTTCATTAGGGGCTCTCTATTATGGGCTAGGTGTTCTCTCTTGTATACACCTAATGTACTTGGTTACGCCTATTGATATTAATATATTTTTATTTATAGTTTTTTTTAATACAAGTAAGAAATTTATTGAAACCATATAAATAGGCATAGTCCAAGTACACAGGAAGTATATACGAGAAAACGCCTAATTACAAACTAAAGCTGAAAAACAGCATGAAAGTCATTGGGAAAATATGCTATTTGCAATTATAGTATTTATAGTATTTTATATTCTTCCTCGAACTCTTTAAAAATCAGTAAAATATGCTATTTGCAATTAAATGCACTATTATCATTCACAACTTATAAACTAAAGATACTATTCAATAGGCCACATATTCATCCTTGTCGAGTACAAGATATGATCAATTAGTTTGTAACATACTGTCTTGCCAACCAATAATTAGTTATTCGGACAGACTATTGATATTAGCATCACATTGATAAATGTGCATAACACAAAAAGTAATCTGAAATTGTATTTATCTGGTTTCATTCTTTCATGCGCACAAGGTCAGTCCTGTATAAGATGTGTTACCACCGTATTGTGACTTGTCAAAACAGGAAGCAAGTCAAACTCAATATTTAAATAAACTTGGTCCCTCTCCGATTTTATTTTTCTTTTTTTGTTCCACTAATTCAATGCCCAGAAAAATGAAGATGAAAATGTTATTCCAGATGGGAAATAAAATGAGGTGAGTTGGTTCTGGATTTTTTACGAAAACCAAACCACAGATTCATTACTCACCTGTTGAAGTTGGTTTCGCTGGCGTGCAATGAAGCCTTCATACTTGATATCGATTTCAACACATTCTTTCTCCACTCTAGATAAGACTTCATTCCCAAAACCATGCTTATCAAGAACTTTATAAAGTATGTGTGGTTTCTTGAGAAGACTCTCGAGCGTTGAAGAGTCCTTTACAGGCTGGCCAGACAGGCTAGTAACATCAGCAGCCAGATCTCCTCCTGAGGTTAAAATAGAGAACAACAAAACCAAGTTCAGTTTACATATTAAATCCCTACAGTCAACAGGCCACCTAAACAAGTTAGTCAATATAATGTTCATTACGGATCAAGCTCAAAGGCTCAAATTTAATGCAAAAAAAAAAAAAAGTTTAATATATGAGTCATGTTCAAATGTTTGGTATTATGCTAACTGCAAGTACAATGAGTAGCCAAATGTTTGGTATTCCCATTTAAGATATTCTTGGATCAATAGTTCAATACCCTGGAACACCCGAGCAGTTGTTAATGACCAAATGAAAGCTTGAAGTCTGCTCCCCCTGCTGTGTTGGTCATTTGTTTTGAGAAAGTCTTGAGAGCAGAGAAAGAATGCTAAGACGATTCTCTATAAACATTTTATTGGAACCAATAAGAGGAGCTTTTGAATAAGCATAAAAATGTCATAACAAACAATTCCATTTTCTGGATACATACCATTATTACAACATATAATTTGGAAAGATGGAACTGTCTTTTTAGTCAGCCACATCATTTACTCCCCCGTTATATTACATGAAAATTGATAGTATCTGTAATAAAGTTAAAAGTTATTATGGGTTGTGATGGATACCCGCAGGGAAAGGTGTATTCTCGGTTCGCTCTTTTTATAAAGCTCTCTCACAAGAGCCCAATAGTCAGTTTCCTTGGAGAAGGCTTTGGAGACATAAGGCGCCCCCCAAAGCTGCATTTTTCGTGTGGACAGCATTGTTGGGCAAGATCTTCACAACCAACAACTTGAGAAAACGGAGGGTAATCATTGCAGATTGGTGTTGCAAGTGCAGAGGGGGTGAGTCAGTGGACCATCTCCTACAAAATTGTGAGACTGCAAGGGTATTACAGAATGAGGTGTTTAGCAAATTAGAGATGGATTGGGTTATGCCAGAGACAGTGGTGGCAGCGCTGACCAGCTGGACAAATATAAGAGGCATGCAACAGACTAAAGCGGTTTGGAAGATGATCCCTATATGTATCATGTGGTGTTTGTGGCAGGAACGCAATAAGTGGACGTTTGAAGACAAGGAGAGATTGTTGGAGGAGCTTAAAGCTTTATTTTATAGAATTGTATGTACTTGGGCCATTGCTGTTGACTTCAAAGGCATGGACCTACATGATTTTCTTGTCTCTATTGTGCCTTCTTAATTAGGGCATACATAGGGCATATAGTTGTTTTCTTCTTGTGTATTGTACTGGGCTATGCCCATTCATTGATCAATAAAATTTGTTTACTTATAAAAAAAAAAGTTAAAATTTATTAAATGAAAATTATAATATCATATTAAGTTAGTTATTTGCATTTAAGGCTAATCTTTTAATTTTCCTAAGATGTCTTTTTGATTTCTCAAGTCATGTTTTTCTTAGTTTTGTAACCAAAGGATTGATTAAAGGGTGAGACTTGAGCTATTACACCTATGATGGAATGACAACGAGGACATCAGAAGTTTAAAGGAGGATAGTAATACCCCAAATTGAGCATATAAATGTGGTAAATGGGATCCGACTAGTCGTTTGGAGTATAAGCACAAATATAACTTAAGCTTCTCTTGGATCATTACATGAAGAGAATATGGAAAAGAAAAATGAAATGAAGAAAGTGAATTTTGGTATCTTTTTCATTCATATTACCCGATTCTCCATCCATTTCTCACCATTTTGGATAAAACATCTTGGTGAGACCAAAGGGAACATGAGTTATGTTATCCATCTTTCTTTCCTTTTATCTTCATTGTTACAAACAAAGGTATATAAAAGAGGAGCCATTTTCCTTTCTTCTCTTCTTTTAATGACAAACCAAGCATAGTGGAAGATGAAGAAAGAAAAAGAATAAAGGTACAAACCTGAAATCCTAACAGTTTTCAACCGTTTCTTTTCCTCTGAAATGTGAGCTTGCTTATTCTGGTATAGTTTCCAGCGTCTATCATCTATCAACCCAATTTCACGGCCCAAAGGTGTGAGACGGCTATCAGCATTATCAGATCGAAGTAGTAATCGGTGTTCTGAGCGGCTAAGAGAAACAAAGAAAGAACACTTGAATAATAAAATTTTCGTGAACAAAAGACAGGAACAGTTTGTGTACTAGTTTGCCATTCTCAAATTAAGTAATGTGTCATGCACACGCAAGGTCAGCATGCTCTGAGAAAGCTTTCTACTTATGTTTCTGTCAAGTGACATTCTAGCATCTTACTTCTGAACCCTCAAGATGTATTCAGACATTCTAGCTTAGGCAATTTCTGGCCTCCATCTACAATCTTTTGCGCAAATTTCATAAAATGGCCCATGACATGACTGGTGCATAACAAAAAATGTCAAATATGGAACATTAGTTAGGATAATAGACGTCACTTTCGTTTACTGATCAAAGTGAATAAATAAATGTCACTTTCCAGGACATGCAAGGACTTGCATTTACATGGTAGTGCGATATGGATAAATATACCACACATGGAATAACCTGCGACCTAGCCCTCCATGCCTTACAAGGGGTGTAGTGCTTAACATAAATGATTTATTTATTTTTATTAAAATCAAGTATTCTACTCAAATATTAGCAATTATCAACATAAAAATAGTTCCCAAGGGCAATAAATAAATAAATAAATAACCATAGAAAATTATTGTAACAATATTTTGAGGTCATTACCTTGTCAACATTCGGTAAGGCTCTCGGAGATCCTTAGTGACCAGATCATCAATCAGTGTCCCTATATAACTGCTCTCCCTCTCAAGAACAATAAGAGGCTTACCATCTGCATGTCTGGCAGCATTGATACCAGAAATGATGCCCTAAGGAAAGGAGTAAATAATTCCAAAGAAGGTTTGTTACATACAGAAAATACCATACTGCCAAGAAGCATAGAATTCTTTCTCTACGAAGGCAAGAGTACAAAGATAAACCAATAACTCCACCAGTAATGTTTTCCATAATAGTCCAGGACAAAAAATGTTACAAAGATAATTAATTACCTGCGCTGCAGCCTCTTCATAGCCTGTGGTTCCATTTATCTGACCGGAGAAGAAAAGTCCACTAATTTTCTTCGTCATAAGTGACCTAGAGCATTGATAAGCAGGCAAAAAATCATATTCTACGGCGTAAGCAGGCCTCAGCATTGAACAATTTTCAAGTCCGGGCAAAGTTCTTAAGAGTGGTAACTGTAGTCTCTCTGGTAAACCAGTTGAGAAACCCTGTAAAGGAAGAAAAAAACCAGTTACAGGAAAATTGTTGACTATATGCTTCTACATTAGAACAAATATGATAAAGAGTTCTAAGAGTAATCTGCTCAAGACTCATGCCACAAAATAATTTCACTACATTAGAAATGGTTGAGTTCAACTGTCAAACGGAAGCTAATGCAACTAGATGAATTTGGTCAATGCCAGCAGAAATCATGTTGATAATCCCATAGATACAAAGCAAGGCTACCAGAATAGAGGATAAGAGTACCTCCTTGCATGCTTTTTATTTCTTATTTATTTTTTACATGTAACAAGTCTAATTAAAAAAGCACAAAATAAGGGGCAGACCTGGGGCATGGGATGCAAAAAAGAAAAACACTCAGGAGGTCAAAGAACTCCAATAAATTCAAAAAAATAAAATAAAATAAAATAAAATGTTTATATAGAAAATCTTAAGCACAAAAGCTTCAACCCCATTGTCAATGATTGACATTCCTAAAAAGTGTGCATTTCTTTCTCAACAATGACATCACATTAAACAATATGGAATCAACTTCCAAATTTCACCACTACAATGTCCACCGAAGTATCCGTTCCATCGATGCAATAATTCAACTAACATTCTTGACAAGACCCATTTAACCCCAAACAAGTGAAGCACAGGAGTGTGCATCTCCTTAGCTCAAAATCATTATATCCTCAAGTTCCTGAGAAAATTAGTAAAGACATGAAACCAAGGATCCTAAGTCCAAATCTTTGTATGGCTTATAGAATATGGTGTTCCATTGAAAATTGTCATTTAGATCAGTCCATATATTCTGACACTGCTGCATCTTTATCCTGTGCAAGTCTTCTGCCAACCAACTCTAATTCTTGAATAAACTGACTCCATCAGGTAAAGCAGGAACAGACTGATAAAGTTGAGAGAACTAATCAACAAGTGGAAGAATGGGACTTATTACAAATTGCAACCATGATCCTGGTGAGATATCTAATCACAACAGGTGGAAGCAAGGCCCTCATTTGAAATGGCAACAGTGATCCTGATATTTTAGGCATTCATTTATGATGGTGGTGTACATATCTTTCACAAAAGCCAAAAAGGAAAACAGGCAAAGGGAAATCTATTGGGGCCTTGAAATGAACGCCCTGTTGATGCTTCTATCAGCACAAGATGGACAAAGCACGAAGGCTTTCTTTCCCTTTATTCCAAGCCGTATCACATTAAACTAAGGAGCGAATTCAATTAACAAAAGATGACAAGGCTCATTGCCAACAACTAACCTTGTGCCTCGGTACACTTTTTAGGGGTTATCAAAAGGAAAACACATGCAAAACTTTAAGCCATTTGAGACTTATGAATCAAAATAACATATAAATAAATTTATATATATATATATGCTTTCCCATTCAAACAGTAGCAAACAAAAAAAGGTCTGGTTTGCAGGCTCACCTGAACATAAAGCTCTGGTACGTTTCGACCCTCTGGTTCAAGAAATATTTGATGAGACTCCTTGTCTTGAAACCTCACAATCTAATAATATATATATATATATATATATGTTAGAGAGAGAAGAAAAAAATACCAGAGTAAATATAATCAGTAAATTACACATACTTTTAAAAAATAAAAATTAAAGCATAATACAGGAGCAGGATAAGAATGGCCTCAGGCTTGCAGGTTTTCACTATTTTTGTTATAAGTAAGAAGTAATTTTATTAGAAACAAATGTATAGGCAAAGCCCATGTACACAGGAAGTATACAAAAGAAAACACCTAAATACATTCTAGGAAACAGAAAGTGACACCAGAAAATCATGAACAGGAGCTCCATTAGTCACTAAAGCAGAAAACCAAAACAACAAAGAAAGGGCTTTATGGCAGTTTGAACCCTAGACCATAGAGATCAATGCAGGTTTTCAGTATTAATCACCTGAAAGAAGTTTTTATTTTGTTTCCCCCTTAAAACATAAGTTTAGAAGATCAAGATAAGCCACCATTTCCTTACCCTGCTCCGGACAGTGCCAACATAGTAAGGAGAAGGTGATCTTCTTCACCAGTATTTATAATAAACTATTATTCTTGATGATGCAGAACTTATCAAAAAAAAAAAAATTCTTGATGATGCAGAATTAAACAGAGATATTTTCAGATGAACAACTCTTATTTTGAAACTATACTCAGGATATCATCACAAATGAGAAAAAGAGAGAAAGATTTTAATTTTCAGGGGTTATCATGACAGAAATGGCAAGTGATGACTGAAGTATAATATCTTTTTTGTCCTTTACATGAAACAGGGAGATCCATGGATACATGAATGGAGAACAGCAGACATTCCCGTGGGGAAAAATAATGAATTGGATGAGAGAACAAAAAATGTAGAGTGATAAGGTGAGAAGATTTATCAATATAGCAACAGAGACGTTTGAGCTCTACAAATATACAGAGATCTCTGCCTCCAAAAATAGTTAATGCGGTGAGAGAAAAAAATGTAGAGTGGAACCTGCAGTGATATAGTTGTTTTATGGCGTGGACAACAATAATGATCCTTTGCATTTGCAAAATAACATAAATGCTAGGATAAGAATGGCCAACTACATGCTTTCACATAGGTATCAGTTGGAGAATGAAAACCTAAGAAGAATGAGATTTCCTTATTTAATTCCTTTGTTAATCATTTGCAGAACAACCAAAAACTATACAGAAAGTAAGATGTACATGTAAACATTGTATCTTCATAATTCTTGTCACTCGGTGCAGCTAAATGTATCAAAGATGAAAGTATAAATCTCGTATAGGAGGGAAATCACGTTTCAAAACCTCATATAGATGGATATGGAACTGAAAAAGATTTAACTTTAATAAAGAACAAAGTATCATATGAAATGGTGAAGCAATACTCGGTATCAGTAATATTTGAAAAGGAATATGTTATTAGCTGATACTTTGAAGGAAATACACAAATTTAGCGTCCATTCCATAGCATTTGGAGATGCCAATTAGTCCATTTGGTGAATGACAAAAATGAATTTTATAAGATATTGGGGCATTACATAAACTATCAAGTTTACCTTATCTTCAATTGAAGGGCAGTATCTGGGTCCCTTTGCTTCGACCCATCCTCCGTAAGTGGGAGTTTCATGCAAGTTTTCTTTAATTAGCTGGTGAGTGCTCTTTGTGGTACGTGTCAGATAGCAGCACATTTGCTCCCTTTCAATATGAAAATCAGGATCAAAGCTAAACCAGCTGACCTGATAATTATTAACCCACATTAAAGACATGGAAATCAAGCAGACTTATCAGCCATCATCATTCATTTACTGCTTAAAAGAACAGAAAAAAAAGTTTACTTGCCCTCCAATATGAGAAGCATAAACTCCTTGGAGCTATAATATGCAGAACACCACATCACGACTTTAAGTTCAGTAAGAGGTTTGCCTAGTCAGGCAGAAAAAGAACCTAAGAATCATCTTGGATTCTGCCCACCCAATGACAGGTTGAAAAAACTTATCAATCTTGCCAAGTGACTAGTACCCTTAAACACACTAACATGGTGAGCGTACTGATAAATAGTTTGGACATGTAATCTAAAGGCATGTCAACTATGCACTAATAATGTGTTTTCACAAAGCACCTTGTGAAGAATGATCTGAAAACTTGCACAAAGTATGATTAATCCACTGAATCTGTTAAGAAATTCCACATCATCTACATGTGTGCTTGGTCATGAGACATACTTGCTGGGTCTCTCAAACTACTAGCTAAAATTTTTGGGTTGGATGCTCTAACATGGTATCAAAGTATGGCATAGTTGTTCTCGTACTCCCTCCATATGTGAGTCCACATTGCTCTGTGTATCAGTGTAGGCTGGGTCACTTGACCTGCTTGTCTCAATTTCGGTTTCGATTAGACTGGATGTCAGAGGGGGTGTTAAGGAGTCTCATATCGGTTAGGTGTGTGGTTGCTGTTTGGTTATGGACTTATGGGCATATGCACTCATAGAGCCTCTCCACCTACTAGTTTAAACATTTTTGTTGGATGCTCTAACATGGTACTAGAATCCAGTGTGTTTGTCCATGGACTCCATGTGCTAGGCCACTGTTTGTTAGGTCATTTGGACTGTTTGCCTCAGTTTTGATGTTGGGTGTGCATGCAAAGTGTGTTAAGAAATTCACATTGGTTGATGTGTGCTTGGTTATGCAGGTGGATATAGTTATTGGGTCTCCCTACCAACTAGTTTAAACATTTGGGTTGGATACTTTAACAGAACCTACATATGAGTGTTAATGGAAGGACCTCTTCATCTCCATGCTGTGGTTCCAATCCAGAAAAGTCTACCGAACGACAATCCACACGTGCTGGGGTACCAGTCTTTAGACGGTCAGTTTCAAAACCAAGGCGCTGCAAGTTCTCAGTAAGTCCATGTGATGCCGACTCACCAGCTCTTCCAGCAGGCATGGAAGTTCTACCAACCCAAATTTTGCCACTCATAAACGTGCCCGTAGTCAATATAACAGAAGGGGCATAGAAGTTCATCCCAAAAAATGTGCAGACACCTTCCACATTGTCATTATTTCCTATTAGGATATCTGTCACCATTGCCTCTCTAATAGAAAGGTTTGGAGTGCTGAAACAAGAATTAGATCACAAAGTTACCAAAAGGAAGGGAACAAAATCCCACACATATATGAAAGCAAGTTCAGGACAATGCTAATAAAAGGGCAGTTTATAGCAAGCAGATAAACATGATGGTCTGTTTCATTCATTTATCTATTTATTTTTTTATAATCCTTAGTTATGGTAAGAACGAGACACCATTTAGTTCCATTGGCTTGTTTTGGGATAAGGAACTCACAATATTAGAGGCCTCTTGTCAAATAGATGACATTTTGGTTTATCATGCTTGCAAGTATTTTGATTTCCATCAAGATGACCTCAAAAGCTGCTACAAATTTCGACGAGGGGAAAAACAAACACTAAAAACCTGAATAGAGATTGAGCATGTGAATGCATAATTACCCCAAAGTGGAAAAGAGGAAGATTTAATTTCATGATATATTCCACATTTCATGACAAGTTGAATACAATGCAAATCTTCACTTATTTGCATCAAATGAAGTTTAGGGTTCTAAAGAGGATGCTTCGAAGAAGACAGAACAGAATTTTGCACCACCAGGATCATCTCACACTTCTCTCTGATGCAGGATAAAATAATATAGGTAGTTATGCACGTTCAGCAAAAAGAAGACAAAATGATTGAAAGTCGGTACATAGATTCCTGGTGGAACATTACATCTTAAAGCACAGCATGAGAGTACATATTTCCACAATCTGAACTTTATGGCTCTAGATCACACAAATGTGTGGCGCTCTAGTACCGTCAATTAAATGGCAAGATGGGCCACCAAATCAGTCATATATGGTACAATGAGAATTCCTCTTGCCAAACACTAATTTAGAACAGTATGTGTAAGAATCACCTTAGCCAAAAAAACAGACACTAGAAAGAATACTGCACAGAGATTAAACACACGCACGCATGCACACATGCCTTTCCACTATAGTTCTCATTTGCATAGCATATTCCCGTTTATCGGTTTGTGCACGCAACGCTCGAACTGCAGGACCTCTAGAAACATTGAGAACACGCTTTTGTAAATAGCACCTGGGGATAAAATAAAAGTGAAGATTAGTTGCAAATAATACGAAGCAGGAACATAAATCTAAGAGACTAAAACCACATCCTAAACAAAATGTAATTCCCAAAGTACACATAATTGCACAAACTTGTATTAGGTATAAGGGATGAAAACTACGAAAAGAAAATCAGATAATACCAGAAAATGTGAGAAGAAAAATTCACCAACAAAAAAAAGAATGGAGAAGTTTTTTCTTTTAATAAGTTAATGAAGAATGGGAAAGTATCAGTAAGCATCAATGAGCTTCTATGAAATGGTTTCATGGGATTTTACACCACTGCTCACACAGGTGCTTCCCCCAAAGGCAGATCACTCCCCATCCGAAAGGGTACAAAGCAAAGAAAACACATTGTTGAACTTCCCCTTGGCATATTTTAATTAACAGAAACCTTACTGCTTGGTCATTGTCACTCTATTCAATGGCTCGAATTATACATTTACTTACATTGACATAGTTATCAAAGCCTACTCCTCTTTCCTTTCTCACTCATCCATTCTATCCACCTTTCCTTTCTTACTCATCCATTCTATCCACCATCCACCTTTATGCATATAGAATTTGGTCTTTCACAGAAAATACAGCCAAGAAAAAAATATTTCTTTAAAACTCATCTCTAGCAATCTTTTACAGTGCTCATCCACTGAAAGGCCTCCTTAAACTTGGCATCCTTTGATCATTAACCCATCCTAGTATCTGATTTGTCTTCACGACTAGGATCAACAGATGCTTGCAATAACACCAATATATAAGCCAAGTTTTTCCCTTCCCCTTTGATCATACTTTCCACCATCCTCCTTAACATATGCATATGTAGCATCTGATGCAAAATACAATTTCTGAAAAGTTCCTCTAATTTTATTTATACAATACCCAGTGTCATTCGAACCTGCACTTGAACCCATATATCAGCACATACCACCCTTAAAATCCCAAAGCTAGTAAAATGACTTTCTAATCATATTTTTATCTAATTAACATCATGATGATTTTCTTAAAGTCCAAGTGTTCACATTAAAAAAGAAAACCAGTAATTATGGGTTAAAAGAAACTCCATTTAAAAATCAATAGAAAGCAACAATTGAGCAAGACCCTTTTTTTAGTAAGAAGATTTCAACAACTGCTCTTGACCATAAGTCAGTGGCCAAAGTACATTCAAGAAAGCATAGCAACCAAACATTACCTATCAGCAACCTTCCCGATTTCACCACCAAGTGCATCCACTTCATGTACTAGTTGTGATTTTGCAGGTCCACCTACTGCTGGATTGCAAGGCTGAATTGAACTTCCTAGTAAGAATCTCTTTCTATAACTTTGAAATATGAATTTGACAATTAAAAAGCTGTTTATCGTGAATCTTGTGTGTGCAAGCGTGCATGTGTGTGTGTGTGTGAGAGAGAGAGAGAGAGAGAGATAAGCTCGCAAGCCCTGAGTTTCAAAGTCAGAGAGTTGGCTTGCAGAATGATGGTTTATGTACATAATTTTCCTTTATTGCCAAGTTACACATATTCACAGTGAGTTTGAGCCCACATCATCATCCCCCATCCAGAGGTTTGATGTGCATAACTGTTTGTTTTTAGATATTCTATCCCATGTAAATAATCTTGAACTTCGTAACAATATACTATTAAGCCTTACAGCCAATCAAAATAACATTTAAGGAAACAAAAATATGTGCAACATTGTCAATGGCACTCATTAGCTACTTAACAACAT
Organism: Cyclocarya paliurus; assembly: GCA_029856935.1. Classification (NCBI taxonomy): domain Eukaryota; kingdom Viridiplantae; phylum Streptophyta; class Magnoliopsida; order Fagales; family Juglandaceae; genus Cyclocarya; species Cyclocarya paliurus. The sequence goes on along the minus strand of CM056946.1, from coordinate 32,196,452 downwards.
TATCTTACATTCATTATATTTGAAATTTTGGTCAGAAGAAAGATACAATAGACACAGTTAGACTAAATTGCCTCTATAAGGAGCTCAAATAGTTACCTGCCAAGCAATTCGATCAATATTTAGTGTGAGAAGAAGAGTTTTTGCCCCTGATCGAGAAGAGGCAAGTGCAGCCTCACACCCTGCATGTCCTCCTCCAACAACAATGACATCAAATCTTTCATCTACTGCTCCAACATTATCCTTCCAGTCTGAAAAATGTTGAAAATGGAGTTTATGCCTTAGCAGGGATTTGGACATTCATCAACGAAAAGAAAATAACAGAGAAGTCGATTTAATATGAGAATGGCAAGGTATATATTTAAAATTAACAAAATAATGCAGAATAGATTTCTATGTGCGGATAAAGATGATGTACAATATTCGTTCCATAAAATGATGTACAAGAGTTTACAGAAAGGTATGCATTGTGTATCAGAAAAAGCTCGGAGTTCAAACAATATATTGAGTACAGCAATATATTTAGGTGCATAAATACTTTTAACTTGTCACTTCGCGTTAATATCAATTACTGCAATTTATTCTCCGAGTCCTCCAAACAATTCGCTTTGTTTCCCTGTACATACAATGTAAAATAAGATGAAGTTTCTATAACTCCTACCATCCTCATTGCCTTAGCTGATCACAGTTTTCCAATTGTGAGGCACCCAAACCACCAAGCAGCACAAAACCCAAAAGTCTTGTTATTTATTTCCCTCCTCCTCCCTACTTTTCTCAGCAACCAAACAAAACATATGTAATTACCCACCCCCCGGCCCTCCCCCCAACCCACAACCACAGACATGTTTGATTAAACTCATCAATGAGTATGACGAAGCTAATACGAACGTACCTGTACCACGAGAGCCCGAAACAGCAGAGACGGAAAGCCGGCGGGAGAAGTGGCAGCTGAAGAAGAGGGGGCGTCGGCTAGGCCTCCGGCGGAAGGTGAGGACATGAGACTTTGGAAGGTTCAGAATTGGACAAGAGAGAGGGAAGTGACGGGCAAGGCGGGAGAGTTGAAGCGTGAGCGTTGCTGCCATTGTGGGAAAGAGGTCAATATGGTGTTACGCCCTCAGTTGCGAAGGTCATGGATGGATTGGCCAAGTCGCAGGAGCGGATGGGCTTCTTCGCTGAAGGCTGAGCCGCTGAAGCACATACACAACACAAGCATATACTATGCCCTGTTGGATAGTGTCACGTTGCAAATTTTCACTCTTTGTTTATTTTTTTGGACCGACTTCACCCATCTTTAAATGATGATACATTAATGTAGTTTTGATTTTAATTGAGTGCAAATAAATACAAGAAAAATGTTAAATGTATTTAAGAAAAATTTATAAAAAATTTAATTTTTTATATGTAAGTAATTGATATGCTAAAAATTATAAAATTTGAATTTCAACATAAACTAATAAAATGAATCTTGTAAATAAAATTATAAATAAAAATATAAATACATGTAACATTACTCTAAATATAACCTTAATAGTTTAATAAACCATCATATTGGTGAAAAATTGGGTAACTTGGAAGATAAAAATGTGTTTTTATTTTTCTTTCCCTAGGTTTATTTAGCATTCAATTTCAAACATCGGCTACCAACTCTGTTTGGACAGGAGTTTAATGTATCCTGTCGTATAGATCATAAGTCCTTGATGTTTGGATTGATAAAACTCGTGACGAATATCTTCGTCGGTCAACTTTATCTGATTTTTTATGCTGGTTTTGGGTATATAAATATATATATTTATTTATATATACATACATATATATATATAGACACACGTAGAGTAATGCTTTTTATCATATATTTTACTATTATTTTATCATCATTTCTATAACGTGGTATTGAATTAGTATTATATTTTATTTATGAATGAAATATTTAATGTCACATCAAAAAATATTGTGAGGATGATAGAAAAAAAATTATAAATAAGATTTTTTTTATATACATATGAATTTTCAGTGTTAGTGTGTGTTGTATTTTTTTTAATTCAACTATGAAATCAAGCGTCCCATTAACAAAGGTACCGTGTTATTCATTAGAAAAAATATATTCAACCTTCACTATACATACTACACTCTACACTCCACTTTTTTTTAATTTTTTTTATCAAATATATTTTTATATGAATAGTGAATAAAAAATTATAAATAGTTTAAAAAAATAAATTAAAAAAAAATAAAAAAAATATTAAAAATATGGAATGTGGAGTATGAAGATAATGAATAGAAAACCATATTCATTATTGCTATTTGTATGAAAAGTATAAGTAGATTGTGCAATTTGTATTTTGTATATTATATATTAAATTGATAGTGACAAGGAGCAAGTGTCCCTTTAAACGGATACGTTTTATTACCAAACTAAACTCAATTTATCTCACTTATCATTATAACTTTTTTAAATTTTAACATAAAATATAATAAACAATTCAATTTTTTCAAATCTTAAAACAATAATAATATTAAAAAATAATATTCTAATAATATTTTATTATATAAACTCAACTCAATTTAATATCTAAACGAGTGTTCACGTCGTGTTTCATGGGTCTGGGCAAATCCATGCAGACAGTGTTCTGATGTGAATTATTTGGAGCTCTCGACAGTATTCCGATGTGGCTGTACGGTGGCGGTTTGTACGTCCATGACGGTGAATGAAAAATAAGTATTAGAAAAGTAAAAAGAGATAAACATCAAGATTTACGTGGTTTGACAATATGTCTACGTCCACGGGAGTTTGGGGAGGGAAATCTCAACTATAATATATATATTTACAATCACTTATGGGTACTCACATCTTATTGTACAAATGAGGTTGGAGCTCTTCCTTAATATATTACCATTGATTTCCTATTGATCCGAGTTCATCCGTTAGTGTTCAATACCTCTTATATTGTCTGGACCTCTCATTTTATATGTTTGCCTGATCCTTTACTGTACATGCCAACCTGCCATAAGTTGGCAGGTCTCCCTTGCGTGAACACTTCTCCTTATTCTTTTGACCTTCTGATATTTGTAGTCCTTATATATCTCTTGTCTCTCTCTTGTTTCCTTCTGACATTTGTAGTCCTTATACCTCTCTTGTCTCCTCTTTTTGTCTCTTTTCTTGTTCCCCTTTTGTTTCTAGTGATGTCATAGTGGACTGAGCTCAATTTATGAGCCATGAGCACTTTTCTCCCTCACACTTAGAGCATGTGAAATAATTATTATGTGGAGAGAGGATGAGAATTTGGATCACTAGGCTCGTTTGGATCCCAAACTGAGTTGAGTATCCTTCACTTTTAAACTCAGTTCAGCCATCCAAACACCCCACTTGACTGCATTCTCTAATGAATTCGTTGAGCTTCCTTTCCTATAGATAGAAATGATTGAAAGGCTGAAAAAGAGTATATTTTCTTATTTTTTATTTTTTGTTGCTGTCAAACCACATCTCTCTCTTGACAAAAGTTGATTGTCCCTTTTTTTTTTTTTTTTTCTTTTAGCTATCATCTCTCTCGATTTGTGCAGGGGACACAACTTTTTTTTGTCATAAACTCGTCGTGAACAGCGTGTGAGGAACAAAAATCTGAGGTCAATAGTGGTGGGTCCCAATTATTTTACAACTTTTCATAAAGATATCTAAACTTATCTCAACATTTAAATACAATAAAAACTCATTTTAAGTGGACCCTACCAAACTCATTCAACAATCTCAACTCACTATTATTCATAAAAAACTCAACTCAGTTCAGCATCCAAACGCAACCTTAGCCTTGTTTATTTTTAGAAAACATCTCATCTCATTTTATATAATCATTACAATTTTCTCAAATTTCAATACAAAATAAAATAAACAATTCAACTTTTTCAAATCCATTTTATCTCATTTTATTTAATCATTACAACTTTTTCAAATTTTAATACAAAATAAAATAAATAATTCAACTTTTTTAAATTTTAAAACAAAAATAATATTAAAAAATAATTATCAGAACTCAGATATAATAGAATTATGAAACATAATTATAAATTATACTCAAGCCCAAAAAAAAACTCATGCTAATGAATATGTTTTTGGTAATTAAGAAACATTACTAACATTTTTATAAATCAATGATTTAGGTCTCGTTTGGGAATACAAATCATCTCACTTTATTTTATCTCATCTCATATCATATTAAATTTTTTTATAATTTAATTCCTAAATATCACTCGAACACAAATACTTTTCAATTTTAAATTTTAAATTTTAAATTTTTTATCTAATCGTTACATAATCATTACAACTTCCAAACAAAATATAAAAAATAATTTAATTTTTTCAAATTCTAAAATAAAAATTATATTAAAAAATTATATTCTAAAATATTTTAATTTTATAATATTTTTGTTCAACTTTTAGTTCATCTTTCTCAAAACTCAATAAGCATATGAACTCAAATTATTTTACTATTATTTATAAATTATTTCACTAATATTTATAAAATTTTCATATTATCTCATTTACCAAACGAGATCTAAATATGAAAGTAAAGACTAGATCGGGAGCTAAAAGATTTCAAACAAACAAACAAAATCAATAAAAGTTGAGTTTTAAGAGAAGAAAGAAATAGGATAAATCGACGAATTACATAACATCTATTTGATTTATTATTATTTTTATCAAAATTTTTTCATTCAGTAAATCATTTTATCTAATAGGATTTGTTGGGAGTGTCTAATTTATCTAATAGAAGAGCTGGCCCTAAAATTTATTAAAGAAAATACTCTTAACTATAAAAAAATATAAAAATAATCATATAAATTGATGTAGTTTGATGTGATTTGTCATATTACAAAATTATTTTTATTGTAAAATAAATTTATCGAATCAAATAAAATTACATCAATTTATGAGATTATTTTTATATAATTCATTTGTAGATGTGTAGCATTAATCATTTATTAATATTGATATGGAAACCCATAATTAATCCTCTAATTAATGGAACCATAGCCGAGGCAATATAAAATGCAGACAAAATTGCTTGTCGATGATCGATGTGACCTTTGTTTTGTATACGATTTATTTTCTATATATTCACAAGGCCAATATATAGAAATTATGTTATATACTACATTTTTATTTTATTTTAATCATATTAAATATATGTGATATATTTATTATTATTAGATAATAAAGAAGTATATAATAAATAATTATTTAATAATAATAAATATATTACATCTTATTTAGTGAGATTAAAATAAAATAAAAATATGATGTATAGAATTTTTCTATCTTGAAACACTATAAATCATGTATCGTGATTCCACGTCATTCAAGAGGAAACAAAGATGAATGGGCTATATCAAAGCGTACGAAACTTTGTTTTTTTCTTTGTAGTAGCAAAAGATTTATTTTCTTTGTTCTTTCTTTTTCTAATATAAATTTTCCATCTGCAGGCTGCAGGAACGGTTTGGACTGCAAGTGTTCCAATAGCAACAGCTGAATCAGTCCTTGCCTATTTTTTTTTATATACCAGTTGAAGTCAGTCCTTGCTGTCCAAGTAATCCCAAGAAAGAAGCTGAAAACAGACACGCAAGTGTGTTACTTATACGTCATATGTAAGTTTGCCCCTATATATAAATGCGAGTTCAGTGCAGGGCCTGCACCAAGAAGCTTTGAGTTGTCGAGAAAAATATATGGCTGGCTTGTTTGATAAGCAAGCAGAGGTTTACCTGGATGCAAGGCCAACATATCCAGGCGAATGGTATTCGAAGCTGGCCGCTCTCACCCCTCACCACTCTTTAGCTTGGGATGTCGGCACCGGCAATGGCCAAGCTGCTATTGGTGTTAGCTTTCCTCTCTTTACTCCCTTCGTATAACCAGTACCTTAGTCATGAGTTGGATCGAGAAGTTTTACATTTTTTTTTCCCGACTTTTTTATCCAAGTAGTGTTACTGTGTCACGCAGATCAGTTTGTTGGTTTACTGTAATCTCTTTGTATCGTACCAGTTTCTCAAAAGCAGTTATTTTGAGTGGAAAAGGTTAAAACCTATGACACAGTTTCTTCAATTTAGGAACTTGAGTAGGATTACATTATGCATCACCATGTCCATGCTGTAGAAAATATTTTTTTTTGAAGGATGCTAAGAAACAGAGTTGGCAGGGAGGGAGGGAGAGAAGAACCAAGATTTGGAGTAGAAAAATGAAGTGAAAATTATTGTAGCAGTCTGTTTCTTGGGTACATATGAGCTCTATTTATAGAAGACCGACTAACAAATATTACAACTAAACTCCCAAACTTTGGAACTGATGACAGAAATTAGCACTGATCTCTGTTAATTCTAATAAAGTATGTAGCTCAGTTGACTTTTGGAACTCTGATATTGGTCTAAACTGCAGGTTGCTGAGCATTATGAAAAAGTAGTAGGAACCGATGTGAGTGAGGACCAGTTGAAACTTGCAAGGCCTCATCCCCGCATTCGGTATCTCTATACTCCAGAATCTATCACCGATGATGAATTGGTGGCCTTGATTGGGGGAGAAAATTCAGTTGATTTGGTGACCGTGGCCCAAGCTGTGCACTGGTTTGACCTCCCGAAATTCTACGCCAACGTGACACGCCTTCTACGCAAACCAGGAGGCGTAATTGCTGTTTGGGGATATAATCAGATTGAAGTGAGCCCCATTTTTTATCCCATAATGGATCGCTTTCATGGCACCATTCTTTCTCATTGGCACCCGAAAATACAATACGTGTTTGATGGCTATAAGACACTTCCATTTCCTTTTGAAAGTGTGGGTTTAGGATCTGAGGGAAACCCAATTTTGCTAGATATACCAAAGAAGCTGTCATTTGAGGGATTCTTGAGGTACCTGAGGTCTTGGTCTGCAATCACTTCCGCAAAGGACCAAGGCGTTGACTTGTTATCTGCTGGTGTGGTTAAAGAGTTTGAACGTGCTTGGGGAGGGCCTGGATTGGTCAGATCGATCGTCTTTAAGGTCTTCATGATTGCCGGAAAAGTTAAGCTGTAATTTTCCTTTCTCAAGTTAAGCAACCTGAGAGAGAGAAGACAACCCTTGGGGAGAGAAAGCAAGAAGCAGAGACATGTTAGTAAATCATAATCTTGTTCATGACATATGTTTGTAACTGTAGATTTCAAGGAAGTTATGTATGAAGCTAGACTCGTCTACTTGTGAACCAGACAGAATTTTATGCATATTAACAGATTCGGTTTAATTTCTAAACGAGAACAAATTAACATTAGAAATTTAAAAATCCTGTATGTTGATGCATTTGTCCGGCGTGGTCGATACCAATAAATATACGGTTGAATAGCCTACGTTCATGGCTTGGGTGTTGATATGATTGTCGTATGCTGATACAAGAAATAAATGATAAATAAAACATATAAATTATAAATAAAGAGATACATGAAGATTTAAAAGGTTCAACATAAAAGTCTATTGTTCATGAGTTATTATTTGGGACTAAAATCTATTATATTAAGTGATTTTATAGTCTCTCACGACATCTCGTAACTCTTAATATATGGAGGAAATTATGATTCCTCCGATGGTTGAAGAAGACACATCGCTGTAGAAATATGGAGGGGAGCCAATAATCTGCCTTAAATTATAAACATTCTTTTTATACGTCTTTTTCCGAGTCCTACTTAACTTCTATCACGTTTGTCAGTCGAGTTTTCTTTAATCACTTCAATGGGTTGAACTTATTTCATTTCATATCCAAACACTCCACGCGCAAGATATGATTGAACGTTTGTTAGAAAATGAAGATTACTTATTAAACACGCCACGCGCAAATGAGTGTGTGCTCCATTCAAAGTATTCAAAGCCATGTTGGACTTGGCTTTGGCTACCAACTCTGCCTTGCAGTTCAAACCGGACATGATCATCAGGAAAGATCTTCGTGTTTCTCTGCATTTCACTTTAGAGCTCATGAATTCAAGATTCCCTATGCTCTCCATTTGAGACACAGTTTAGCTTAGGAGGGCACAGGTATTCTTATCTATTATGGCAGGGTTGTTCGACAAACAGGCGGAGATTTATGTGGATGCGAGGCCAACTTATCCAACCGAATGGTATTCAAAGCTCGCTGCTCTCACCCCCCAACACTCATTAGCCTGGGATGTCGGCACCGGCAACGGACAAGCAGCTCTTGGGGTCAGTCTCTTCTCTCACTCAAACTTAATATTGCCGATTAACGTTTTCGGTTTCGCAATTTGCAAACACCCTTGTAAGCTAAAAGTAACGTGGGGTTTGCATTTTCTGATGAGATTTTGACTGGTTCATTGACGAAGCATACTTTGCGAGTTTTAAAATCTGATGTATAGCCAGTTTATAAACTTTATTTACGCAAAACTTTTCTAGTGTCCTGTGTATATAATATATCATGTATCACGTATCTGTATGCACACCAAGCATTCTTGACTTTCTATTACCAGGTAGCTGAGCATTATGAGCAAGTAATTGGAACAGATATAAGTGAAAACCAACTAAAACATGCAAAGCGGCATCCTCGACTCAAATACATCCACACCCCATTATCCCTCTCGGACGATGAATTTGTGACATTAATAGGGGGTGAAAACTCGGTTGATTTGGTGACCGTGGCTCAAGCCGTACACTGGTTTGACCTCCCAAAGTTCTACTCCCTCGTTACGCGTCTTCTGCGTAAGCCAGGAGGAGTAATTGCCGTTTGGGGCTACTATGGAGTGGTAGTAAGCACTACCTTTGATCCTCTAATAAAGAGATTCCGAGAAGCAGCCCAACCCTTTTGGGACCCCAGGGCACATCAATTGCTGGATGGTTATAGGACACTTCCATTTCCTTTTGAAAGTGTGGGTTTAGGTTCTGAGGGAGAACCTCTGCAACTTGAAATGCAACAGAGGTTGTCCTTTGAAGGGGTTTTGAGGATGACGAGGTCATTGTCGTCAGTCACCGCAGCCAAGCACCAAGGGGTGGATTTGTTACCTGAAGGAGTGATCAAGGATCTTGAGAGTGCTTGGGGTGGGCCGAATAAGATCAGAACTGTGACATACAAGGCATTTATGCTTTCAGGAAAAGTAAAGCTGTAAGTAATTTTCATCAAAGTTAATCTGCGTACGTACTCTGTTGATGTAAAAGCTGCTTAATTTGTCCTTCTTTGGAGACCAGATTCTCTTCTTTTACTGCAACTTGGGAAGATAATAAATGGATTTCCATTCAGTTTTTGAAGTTTTGAGTGAAAAAAGAATCGGCCAACCCAGCTTTATTATGCTTTAATTCATGTACTTAGAATCTAATTAACCCAAAACGATATATATTAATGAAAACAGGATTTGTAGAACAATCATAATTCGCTGAAGTGAAGATTAATGCCAATTGACATCATGGTTAATAACTTAATATCCAATTTCCTTCCTTTTCTATGTGCCACTGATGTTCTATATACCGTTCCCCTAGTTTTGCAGGCTCATCAAATGGAGTTGGGAGTGGAAAATATGAGTTGGAAAACAATAAACAGAATTGACAATATAGTAGAAAGTTTGATAAATGTTGCTGCCCCAATGAATAACAAATTATATTAGGATAGGCACACACACCATCATGCAAAACTAGCCAAATAGCCCACCTTGACGGCTTGACCGGGGAACAAATATTAAACCCATCGAGGATACGGAGAGGGGTATTTGACTTGAGAAATTCTATTATTTTATAAAAATAAATTTATAAATTGATATAAATTTATGTCATATATTAAATTTAAATTACAATAAAAATAATTTTAGAGTATGACGTAACACATCGAATCACATCAATCCGTGAATTTACTTTTATAAAATTCTTTTTGGCTAAAATATCTTTTATTTGAGTTTGGGTGCCCTTCAAGTTTGTTGGGAATGACAATCATCTAATAGTGGAACTGTGGAACATTCACAATTAACCCCATTGACTTATATATATATATATATATATATATATATATATATATATATATATATATATATTATAAAAGGAGAAATATTACATTTATAAATAAATTTTATAAAAGTAAATTTACAAACTGACATGACTATATATATATAATATGTTAGATTTAATTTATTATAAAAGTAATTTCGTAATTTGACGTACTACATCAAATCAATTTATATGTTTATTTTTATGAATACGCTTTAAAACATTTTCTTTATAGAAGATACATGTATTCCTTTTGATAAACTACTAGCATGTATCTTTAAAAACTCTCCCTAATACTATCCGCCGTCAAGCAAATTGTGGTTAGGGGTGGCAATATGTGACACAACTCCGTGAACCAATACGAATACGACACGAAATTAGCGGATTTAAGTTTGATGCTAATGTGTTTACCTGTTAAGATACTATTTATAAACGGTCAATAACTGGTTAACCCATTTAATTTGAAATCAATCCATTTTGACCCATTTATATTTTATTTCAAAATTATAATTTTTTTATTATTAAGTTGTAATATTGGTATTTTTTAGTATTTTTATGTTTTTATTGTTGGGATTGTAATTCTAGACTTATGCTCATAATTTTTATTGTATGGTTTGTAATATTGGTTTTATTATATGTTAAAATTTGAAAATAATGATATATATTTTTTAAGATATTGTGGATACTAATAAATATAGATTTAAACTTTTATATAAAATTATGTTAATCAAGTCAAATGAGTTATACATATTAATTCAACATTAATAAAACAAGTTTAAATTAGTCATGTCGTGTTAATCTATTTTTAATTAATTATTAAACGGGTCAAAGTGGCTAACATGACACGACATGGCACGACCCATTATCTAATAGGTTGGATTAGGGTTTAAAAGTTTGATACGTTTAGTTTAACCGGTCGGGTTCATGTTGAATTATATAATAAAATATTCATGACTTGACAAGACACGAATACGATCCGAAAAAATGAATTGCCACCTCTAGTTGTTGTAAACTTGCCAAAAAGGCTATTTTCGTCTAAAAGAAAAAGAAAAATGTTACATTCACAAAGAGATTACACAAAAGCAATCATACAAACTAATGTAGATTCACATGCTCTGTTAGATCTACATTACAATAAAAATAACTTTACAATGTCACATCAATTTGTGGGATTACTTTGTATAATCTCTTTGTGACTAAATCATTTTTCAAAGAAAAATGTGACTTGATATAAGGCCAAGTTATATCTGTCGATACACATTAGTATATTATATTTATATATATAGGCCATGCTTTAATATTGTGAATAAATATACATATTTTAATTATTTATGAAAAAGGCCATACTTTAATATTGTAGCAAACAAATCCTTACAATCAATTACATTACATTGGAGTATTCTATTCCAATATTGTATCTACCCGTACTCTCGAACAGGGGTGCCCCCCACGGGCTTGGGAATAATTTGGGTCTCGAACTTCAGGATCGTCCCCTATGGGTGGGTGCCTCCGTTTAAATGTTAGAGGGGACATATTGGCCCCCCAGTCCATCTGCCACCCTGTCAAACATTGCATTACCCAAACCACTGTGTCATAGAGGTACAGAATACACTTACAACCAAAATTAAAAAATAAATATAAAAATTACAACCAAATTGCACAAATATTACAACTAAACTCCCAAACTTTGAAACTAATGACAGAAATTAGCACTGATCTCTGTTAATTCTAATAAAGTATGTAGCTCAGTTGACTTTTGGAACTCTAATATTGGTCTAAACTACATGTTGCTGAGCATTATGAAAAAGTAGTAGGAACCGATGTGAGTGAGGACCAGTTGAAACTTGCAAGGCCTCATCCCCGCATTCTGTATCTCTATACTTCAGAATCTGTCACCGATGATGAATTGGTGGCCTTGATTGGGGGAGAAAATTCAGTTGATTTGGTGACCGTGGCCCAAGCTGTGCACTGGTTTGACCTCCCGAAATTCTACGCCAACGTGACACGCCTTCTACACAAACCAGGAGGCGTAATTGCTGTTTGGGGATATAATCAAATTGAAGTGAGCCCCATTTTTTATCCAATAATTAAGACTATTCAACAGAGCCGGGTTTTTTCCCGGCCCGGTCTGAAACTGGAAAAATCAGGAACTGGTTCTGGGTTCCAGGCCGGAACCCAGACCTATCTAGTCTGGATACGGGTTACAAACCTGGGTACCGGGGTCTTTTTATGCTTCCTAAAAGAAACCCCCCCCTCCCCGGAGTTTGTCTGTCTATCTCTCTCTCTCGTTACACTATCTAAAGAAAGTAGAAACCCTAAGTCCATACCTCCTCGTCGCCACCACATCTCCGTCGCCATTGGCCTTTCCCAAAGTCCTTGCCTCCATCGTGCCCTTGTTAGTCTTTCTCTCTCTCTCTCTCTCTCTCTCTCTCTCTCCATTAGATTTCTGGGTTTGGCTTTCCAAGAGAGAAAAGTATCGTTTCTGCATATATATGATCTGGTAGCTCCAAGATAAAAATTATTGTTCAGAATCGTTAGTCTAGGACTCGGCCTGATCTGGGTTTGGGTTGAAAATTATTTGAGTATTTTTTGCTGTCTAATGGATGATGCTTCCTCTTCTGCTCAAGTAGTGCTGATTGATTTATATATTGTTGAGTTCATCGAATAGAATCATGTATAAGGTGCGTTTATATGGCAGTGTTAGTAAAAGTTGACTTTATAATTTAGGTGGGAGTACTAGACCCAATATTATAGATTTGTTAGCAACCCATTCTTGGGTTTGAACTCTCATTGTGGTTGATATTGTGAGTACAAGTGTCAAAGCAATATGTATCGGTTATGCAAGAGCAATGAACTCTCATTGTGGTTGAAATTTCATATTTATAAATAATTACCCCTCATTAACATATCCAACACTTAAAGGGATTTGTTATATGCTTTAAGATTAGCTTCAACATTGAATAATCATAGTATGCATGCAATCTAGCTTATCTCACATATATAATGTAATGTATTTCTGTTTTATGATAGGCTTTGTGCTCATATCTAACCTTATTCAAAAGTAGCCTTCATAAAGTCATTAGGCCTCTAAAATATGGGTTTTAAGTCACTAGGTTGCATACGGTAGATTTAAATAGAAATTTTGTTCTCCATTCATTTGATTTTGAGGTCTCTTTTCCTTGGCTTGTTACATTAGCTGCTAGTGGCTTTAAGCTTTAAACGCTGCTCCCATGCAATGTCATAATACTGTCACCATGATCATAGTTAAAATATATAAATTGAGAATGAGTTAGTCAAATACTCGACAAGCTGCTACATTAGCTTTACCCTTGAGTGGAGTAAGTAAATGATATTTTCATGACGTTGCTTGGGAAAAAAATATACAAAAAATGTAACCTATTTCTTTCTTAAAAAATGCATTTATTTTTGTATATATATGTGGCGTACTTGAAAACATGAACATATAATATATATGTTTGTAGATTTAAAATATGAAATGACACTTTGTTTGTCCACTAATAGTATAATATATTACTTTTATACTAGCTAGCTAGCACACAAATATACTCTGTACATGCAACAAATGCATGTGATAAATTAAGTAGAACTTGGCTGGTTATTTATTTCATTTAAGCACAAACCATTTTTCTACCTAATTAGAACTTTCTTCATGCAATATAGTTCTCTGCATCTTTTATGTAAATAAGTGTATGATGTTTGTGTTGGGTAGTCCACTACTATTCAATATGAAATTTCAGTAAAGGGAACCAAAATCTAAATCTATTGAGACTAGAGTTCATTATGTTAAGTGTTAATCGATAGAATCCAGATTATATTAGTCTTTGATTATTTATTATATTGTATTTTTGGTGTTTTTTATTACTCAATAACAGATAAAAAAAGATGGTGTGAGTTGTAATGTCGGTATAACCCAAGAGGTTGGTGGTGACTCCTCGTCTATTCTAGTAGATGTGGAGGAGCATGGAAGTCATCCAACTCATTCATCCACATATACACAACAGGCTATCCGTTCTATCTCACTTTTACCCAAGAAATAAATAAAAAAAAACACCTAGTAACCAATTGGTGGTTTGTGAACACTTTACAAAAGTGCAACTTATTGACCATGATAACTCAAAAGCTCAGTGCAATTATTGCGCTAAGCTATACAGTTGCCACTACAAAAATGGTACTTCATCTATTCTACACCACCTCTAGAATGCATGTGAAACTTCCCCTCTTAGATTTAAAGGAGTTGAAAAAAGTCAATCATCTAGTATTAAGAGTGATACAGAGGGAAGAGTGTGTAGCCCATAAGGTATAGTGAAGTATGATGTAGAAAAACCTAGGGTATCAACCACTAAATTTTTTATTAGGTGTAAATTGCCTTTTAGGCTAGTGGAGCACGAAAGGTTTGTTGAGTTCATGACTGATTTAGAGTTTCGATTTACTTTATCATCCCGAATCACTTTAAAAATAGATTGTATTAAGTTGTATAACGAAGAGAAGATATAGGACCGAAACCCAAGTTTCAAACTTGGGCCGAAACCCGGACTGGGTTGGTCCGGGTTTTTGAAATCCGGAAATTCAGGTTCTGGATTGTACTCAGGTTTTTTTTTTTTTTTTTTTAAGGAAAAGCCTTTATTTTATTAATTTTTTTTCTAAGAAGTCAAGTTCTTGAAATGCATAATATTTGTGTTCTAAAAATACTAAATGCATGTAAAACAAAAAAAAGACAAATCCAATATTTATCTATGCATGCATCACAATGCAATCCATTACATTTTACACTATTTGGTATTTATAAATTACATTACCAAATACAAAATTACAAAAAATGAATTACAAAATAGCAGCATGGTCTTCCTATCAATGATTTGGAATTTTCTATCTACAGATGGGCCAAAGAAGTTCTTGGACTGTCTTTGGACTCTTCTGTCTCCAAAAGCAGTACACAAAAATCATGGCTTGTAGGTGGTTTACCATCCCATGCAAAAGAATCAAAGCAAAAGGAGCACAAATCGTAAGATGTGGGAAAACCCGATGGCATTGCTACGAATTCTACTTTAAGCATTAAGGCAGAAATAAAGGCATGTCTGCTCCAATATAAAATGGTTAACAAATTGAAAGCAAATGACATCCTTGTAGAAAGCCAATATCAGCAACATGAAGCAGCATCAATAATATTATTTTTATACGTAATAATGTTTTATAAGTACAATTGATTAGGTGCAGCAATCATGTTTGGCAAGAATCAAACATTTTATATGAGTTGAACTCAATAGTTTTCAATGAATAAAAGTATGTAACTAGATTTAAAAAATAAAAAACTTCAACTAACAAATGCATAATCCCATTTGGCCCAAAATATTTTCATCAAAACATTTCCACCATTTTTTCAAAAAATGACCCAAAGCAAATATCCATAATTTTTCCAGAAAATGACTTACACCAAATCCATATCCAACACACGCTATTTTCTCAGAAAACAACCTTTTTCCATTTATCCATTAATCCATATGTACCATGGTCTCCCCTATGGGCCATCCGCACGTCCTGACTGCATAATGAGCGATGCTCAGTTTCGCACCCAGTGCGTTCGTGGCCAGGCATCCTCTAGCCCCCGCCAGCAGAAGGGCCACGGAGTCGACACGTAACTCGTCCGATTCAGTTGTCGCCCAGCGACAACCAGGGGACGTCACTCAGTATATTCCGCTCCCGAGTGACCAGAGGAGCTCCACCGAAATAATGCCCCATCTTGGCTTGGGGTTGTGATACACATGCACCCAAAAATCCATTCCACACATGAAAACCCAGTTTTCAAAATATCCACATGAATGCAATTACACGAAAATCCAGTTTTCAATTTATAAACATGAACATGCGTGCATATGCAATGTACCAAACCACAACAACAATTTCCAATAAACAACCCAATCACAATATAACCAACACACAAATACTTCGTCCTCAAATCCATCCACCCCCATACTCCTCGGACTCAGTCCGGAAACCAACCAGAACACAATGAAATCAGTTAGTGCAAAAATATATTTAAATCTCAAAATTTGTTTGGAGAAATGCTTACAGCGCTATAGTATAATTTTCGGAGGATCACGGAAGAGCTGGAAGCGCCAAAACAGCAACTCCATAGTGTAAAAATACACTGGTCGTGGGTCTCATAAACCCACTTTTGAATGAAGTCAAACCAAGACTTGAAATTGATAAGGTAGGGCCTAGAGAGGTCGGTGAAGATAATGGTGGTGGCTTTTGGTCGTGGGTGGCGGTGGAAAGGGGCGGTTTAAGGCCAAAAAGCTCAAATTGGAGTTGTGGTTAATGCGGCTTCACTGGTAGGGATCAGAGCCGGGATTGGGTCCAATGGGTTGCTAGGAGATAGAGGAAGATGTGGTGAAAAAATGGTGGCCGGAGGTGGCAAGACGGCGGTGCAGTGACGCAAAGACCGTCGCGAATTCGAATGGGGCGTGGAGGATAACAGCGGCGTTAGCTGACCTGAGATTTGAGGGGTTGGGTCTCCGGTCGGTGGGGAGTTGAATGGGCCTGGCGGTGAGGCATACGGCGGTGGCTGGGAGGAAGTATTCGATTCGCACGGGAAGAGAGAGAGAGAGGTCGAGCGGGAGTGAAACCGAACGGGAAGAAAGAAAAGAAAGAAAAGAAAAGGAAAGAGGAAACAGAAAAATAGAGGGAAAGAAATGAGGTCCAATCCTCACATCTCAGGGTCCTAAAAATGATCCAATGAAAAATATTTTAAAACTGCAGGCTAAATAAAATAATTTAAACACAGTGAAAGACTTAATTAAAACAATAAAAATTTTAAAACCCAAAAAAAACTAATTTAAATTAAAGATCACTTTAAACGCAAAACAATAAATAATATTAAGAAAGAACATAAAAAATAATTTTTACAACTTAAAATATTATAAAATAATATTTCAAAACTCCCTTAATAATAAAACAAGAGAACTAATTTTTAAATTAATTAAAATAATCCTTCATTAAAAATACACTAAAATATGGGGTGTTACATTCTCTTTCCCTTAAATAAAATTTCATCCTCGAAATTGGTAAGGTCAAACATTAAGACTAAGACAAGGATAAGGTTTAACTAAGAGCAGACTTAAGAAACATACCGGCAGGGTTAACCAAACAAATACGGATATTTCTCCCTCATGTCGGCTTCTCGCTCCCAAGAGAAATCTTGAGCCAACGGATCACCCCATGACACATTCACCAAAGGTATCGTCCTGGACCTTAACTTTTGCACTTTCCAATCCACAATCTGCGTCGGAACAGCTTTATAGGTAAGGTTAGGTTGAAATTGAATGCGTTCTGGGTCCACAAAACGCGGTTCTTGTTGACCAAAACTCTTCTTCAACGACGACACATGGAACATATCATGAACATCCTCGAAATAATTCGGCAATGCAACTCTATACGCAACAAGCCCAACCTTCTCCACAATCTGAAAAGGACCAACATATCTCGGGCTAAGCTTTCCCTTCTTACCAAAGCGCTTAATGCCTTTCATAGGAGAGACTTTCAAATAAACCCAATCACCTTCCTCAAATGATAAGTCTCTTCTCCTCGTATCAGCATAACTTTTCTGACGACTTTGCGCTTCTGCCATTTTATCCCTTATAACCCGAACTTAGTCTTTCATCTCTTGAATCAACTCTGGCCCAATTAATTTACTCTCCCACTTCATCCCAACACAAAGGTGATCTGCACTTTTTTCCATACAAAACTTCATACGGAGCCATCTGAATTGAAGTATGGAAACTGTTATTATAAGCAAATTCTATTAATGACAACTGATTTTCCCAACTCCCTTGGAATTCCATGACACAAGCCCGTAACATGTCTTCAAGAGTCTGAATAGTACGCTTGGTCTGACCGTCAGTTTGAGGGTGATAAGCTGTACTGAATTTCAACTTAGTGCCTAAAGCTGCCTGTAAGCTCTTCCAAAAATGAGACGTGAATCGCGAGTCTCGATCCGACACAATGCTCTTGGGTACTCCATGCAAACGCACTATTTCCTTAACATACAACCGAGTCAGCTTTCCCAAAGAGTCGGTATTATTAACAGGCAAGAAATTGGCACTCTTGGTCAACCGATCCACAATCACCCAAACTGAATTCTTCCCACTAGGAGTCCTTGGAAGACCTACTACAAAATTCATAGAAATATCATCTCATTTCCATTCAGGAATAGGGAGAGGTTGAAGCTTACTAGCAGGTCTTTGATGCTCAGCCTTGACTTGACGGTATGTGTCACATTTTTCAATGAACAAGGTAATATCCAACTTCATGCCTTCCCACCAGAAATTTCTTTTTAAGTCCTGATACATCTTCGTGCTTCCAGGATGAACCGAATAAGGAGCTGTATGAGCTTCTGCCAAGATTCTCTCTTTAAATTCAGAATCTTTGGGAATCACTCTTCCATCCCGAAACCGTAGAATACCATCTTTATCCAAACTGTAGTGCATGGGTCCTCTAGATTTCCTGACTCTCTTCTTGATATCCAGTAACTTAGGATCCCTTCTCTGGAGAGTCTTTAATTCTTCAAAATCAGCGACCCGAACATCCAAAACTGAAGAAAGCAATTCTTCCTACTGCAAACTCTCAATAAGAAGTCTCCTCATCCCACAAAGGAGAGAGTCCAATCCTGATGACTCTGCCTCATCTACCAACTGAGACTTTCTACTCAAAGCATTAGCGACTAGATTAGCTTTCCCTGGATGATACTTGATCTCACACTGATAGTCGCTAATCAGCTCTAACCAACGCCTCTGTCTCATGTTAAGATTCTTTTGAGAAAATAAATGCTTCAATCTCTTGTGATCGGTGTAGACTTCACAGACTTCTCCATATAGATAATGTCGCCAGATCTTGAGAGCAAACACCACAGCTGCCAACTCCAAATCATGAGTGAGATAATTCTTCTCATGAACTTTTAACTGACGAGATGCATAAGCAACAACTCGTCCCTCCTGCATAAGAACACATTTTAATCCAAACTTGGATGCATCACTAAATACCACAAACGGCTTGTGTGGCTCCGGAAGTGCCAATATAGGGGTTGTTGTCAGTCTCTTCTTCAATTCTTGGAAACTCCTCTCGCATCGATCTGACCAAACAAATTCAGCATTCTTTCTAATCAAAGCGGTGAGAGGTCTGGATAATCGAGAAAAACCTTCAACAAATCTACGATAATACCCGACAAGTCCTAAGAAACTCCGAATCTCACGCACCGTTGAAGGACGTGGCCATGACAAAACGGCTTCTACCTTGCTAGGATCTACAGCCACACCATCTCGGGAAATCACATGTCCAATAAATTTGACTTCTTCCAGCCAAAATTCACATTTACTAAGCTTAGCATACAACTGATGTTCTCTTAATTTCCCAAGCACCAGACTAAGATGATAAACATGCTCTTCTAAGTCTCGAGAATAAATCATAATATCATCAATAAATACAACCACAAAAGAATCCAGATAAGGTCGGAATACTCGGTTCATTAAATCCATAAAAGCTGCAGGAGCATTAATGAACCCAAAAGGCATCACTTTAAACTCATAATGCCCATACCGCGACCTAAAAGCAGTCTTGGAAATATTTTTATCTCTTATTCTCAATTGATATTATCCCAATCTCAAATCAATCTTGGAGAAAATAGCTACTCTTTGAAGCTGATCAAATAAATCATCTATACGAGGAAGCAGATACTTATTCTTGATGGTCATTTTATTAGCTCCCGATAGTCGATACACACTCTGAGAGTACCATCTTTCTTCTTGACAAACAACATAGGCGCTCTCCAGGGCGACGTACTAGGCTGAATAAAACCCTTATCAACCAATTCTTGCAACTGAATCTTCAACTATTTCAACTCAGCCGGTGCAATACGATAAGGAGCCTTATGCACAGGAGCGGCTCCAAGTTCCAAATCAATAGCAAACTCCAACTCACGAACTGGAGGCAACCCGGATAAATCATCTACAAACACATCTGGAAATTCTACTACAACCGGAATATCCACTAGAGACTTCTTCTCGGATGGCGTAGACACCACTTGAACCAAATATGCATAAGCTCCACAGGCTATATCTTTCTTCGCTTGCACTGCAGATATAACTATCGACTTCGCCTTCAACTTACTTCCCACATATTCCAAATAATCACCTTCCGAAAGCTGGAAACCAATAATCCAACTTCTACAATTAAAACAAGTCGAATACCGGTACAACCAGTCCATCCCAAGAATAATATCGAACCCGAGCAACTTGAATACAATTAAATCTGCATCAAGTGTTTTTCCACCAAAATCCAAATGACAACCCATCGCGACTTTAGAACACCACACCATCTTGCCATTGGGAAGAGACACAACCAAAGATTGTGCTAAGGGCTCCGTGACTAAGTTGCACATCCGTGCAAAATAGGCAGAAACAAAAGACTGAGATGCTCCAGAGTCAAACAATATACAAGCATAAAAATCATACAAACGGGCTCTACCTAAACCAAACACATACACCAATGAAATCCAAAAGAAACAATAATCCACACAAACATCAATTCCAAAGAATTAATTAACACTTACCAGTAATCACCCCGGCATCCTGGGTCTTTGGTGTTTCATAGTCGATGTCCCCCGGAGTCACAGCATACACCCGAGTTTGTACTACTTGCTTCTGATTATTCCTTCCACCACGACGACCTCCACGACTTGCTTGTGCTTGATTAGGACACTCGCGAGCAAAGTGCCCCGACTGGCCACATCTATAACAATGGGTGGCCCCACTATGGCGGCACTCATCCTCATGAGCTCTATTACATTTGCTGCAAACTGGGGCTCGGCCCCCAATACACACCCCAGAGGCTGCTTGTGAATAGGCCCCAATCCTTTGCACAAACTTTTGTGGCGACCCTGAACTGCTGCCTTCACTAGCAAAATTCCGCATTTTCTGACCTGCTACAAAACTATTCTCATACTCTGCGATGGTGGCCATGTCAAGCAACTGCTGAAAATTTAGAATCTGATGGCAAGCCACTTGTCTGCGTATCTCAGGTCGCAGACCTTCCTGGAAACGCTCAGCACGCATCTCCTCAGTAGAAATCAAGTGGGTAGCAAATCGCCCAAGCGCCATAAATTTACGGGCATACTCTTCCACAGATATATTCCCTTGCACCAAATTACCAAATTCCAGTGCCTTTTGCCGTCTCACAGAAACAAGAAAGAAACGATCATCAAACTCTTTCTTAAACCTCTGCCATGACACAGCAGCAAAGGATCCTAACTCCATCTCCAACAACTCTCGCTTGGTCCTCCACCAATCAGGTGCATTACCTTGTAGCATATAACTTGCATATAAGACTTGTTGAGCTTCAGTACAACCACAAACTTCAAACATCCTTTCCAAGTCCTTTATCCACCTTCTAGTCTGCAGTGGCTCTTCTTCACCAGTAAAAGCAGGTGTCCTATGCACTAGAAAGCGCTCATAGGTGCACCCAGCTTGCACTGCTCTATTCAAATCCCCTTGGGGCGGCTAGTAATTATGTTGGAGAAATTCCGTCATTTTGTTTAATGCCCTGACTATGGCATAGTTTCCGTCACCTCGTCTCATCCTCGGGTACATCAGTCGGCCTTCTTGGTCTAACCATTTTCCTGCCAAAGCGTAACCCTCAACCCCACTTAAGTCTCTGGACAAAATTTCAAATAAGAGCAAAATCAATACTCCAAATAAAATAAAATAAAACAACATAAAATAAAATAGAATAGAATAAAACCAATAAAATATAACAACATATAATAAATTAAAACCATTAAAATAACACACTTCAAACCAAAATAATTTTAAATCACAACTTTTAAAAATTTCTGGTACTTCACATAAGGGACATGTGGCTTTACCCAGAGAGGAACTGCTCTGATACCAACTGTGGCGCCCTAACTCCCACGTACAAAAAGGCTCAAAAATCGTGACGTCAAGATGATGATAACACGGTCACGCATCCCAACAACAAGTGCCAAGTGTGTGCAAAAAATAAACAGTGCACAATAAAATAATTCAAACGCAGTGAAAGACTTAATTAAAACAATAAAAATTTTAAAACTAAAAAACAAACCAATTTAAATTAAAGATCACTTTAAATGCAAAATAGTAAATAATATTAAGAAAGCACATAAAAAATAATTTTCACAATTTAAAATATTATAAAATAATATTTCAAAACTCCCTTAATAATAAAACAAGAGAACCAATTTTTAAATTAATTAAAATAATCCTTCATTAAAAGTACACTAAAATACGGGGTGTTACACATATAATAATAAAATTTATTCTTTATTTCAACATAGAACTTCCCAAGAAAGCACTTACTTTAGATTTTTTCAGCATGAATGGGAAGAGAGACTCACAGCAGCCTCTATTGAAGATGTGTTATGATCCTTCCAGATTATATAGACCGAATGACAAAGGAAAATAAAGAAAACTATGAACAAAGAAGAAATGATAGAAATGCTATTGAATTCATACGCTTTGGGTATTCGAGGTCCCAATTCCTCCAAATGAAAATAGAAACTAAACTGATTCAAAGATAATTTCTAGATTCAAGATACCTACCAACAATTACTACCTCCAGTATATATACTGGGAGGCCCCTTAATTGGACAGCCGCGACTAAGGCCCTGGGCCAATTCAGAACTAAGGTCCTAATGCAATTAATTACAGCTGATAAACTATGGGCCAACACCATAAATCCAGCCCACTAAAACAAACTCAGTAACTCAGCCTAAACAAGAAAGAAACCAAATTAGCTAGAGGCCCATCAAGTCCGGTCACGTTAATTGGGTTCATTACAAGATGAAGCTAGGTGGTCATCTAAAAAAATATTAAAAATTGAGTTAGATAATAAAACGAGATAGATAGAAATTAAAAAAATATTACAAGTTAACTTACCTTCAAGGTCCATCAACTGTACGTATTCTTCTGTAACAACCCAATCCTAGATTAAGCCATAAGATAAGTTTTATATATATATTTTTCATATAAACTATAAATATATTATTATTATTATTATTATCATTATTTTATTTTTGATATTTTATTATGACCCGACTTTTGCAATAGTTTTGTTTGAATTTAAACCTTATTTTCTTCCTATCTCCACCTATAAGCCTCATTCTTATCTCTTAATCCCATCTTCGTTCTTACCTCCTAGTTGATGATCTTAGTGGAAAACCAACTCTAAAATCCTATCATCAATCCTTTCCCCTTTATGAAAATCCCACGAAGACCATCTGAAATAAACAAAAGAAACTCCAAGCCCGAACGTCTCTCAGTATTAGTTGTTAGTGTTCTAATGGAAGACCAACTCTCACGTCAAAACCCTTATAAATCCTCTCTTCCTCACAATATTCCCATCAGCAAACCCACGAAACCTCTGGAATAAACACTGAACCTTTTAAGCCTTCATATCAAATCCCCTGCAAGCTACCAACCCGTAAGCCTTGTTCTTCAGAACCACCGTAGCCTCCCTCCCAAAAACCAGCAACCACCTCGACAGACCACCTCTCCACGGCCATAGAAATCACCAACCAACTCAGCCCCGTCGAGCCCTCTCCTTTCTGGTAAGCCCACTGCCGTCTGCCACCCTCACCTCCATCTATTTCTCTCGATAAACATTGCACTCTGTCTCTCTCTAAACTCTGTCTCCCTCTCTCGGCGTCGCACCACCATAGAGAAGCCTCCAGTTGCGCTGCCTTCACTCCCGGCCACCCAGAGCCACCATCCAACCCATCCCCGTCGCGTGCCCCTCTCTCAGTGAGCCCTCTATTCCTCTCACATGACTTTTCCTTGTTCTGTTCGTGTGTTTTAAATCTCCTTGAACCTTTGATTCACAACGGGCCCTGGGCCTAAGTATGCTGGGCTTATTTTTGAAGTGGACTTGTGTTTTATTATTATTATTATGGGCTAACTTTTACAGATTCTAGTGATTTTTAAATGGACTTGTATTTTAAATTGGGTTTGATCTTATATTATTTCAACAACTGTTTTAGTAATTTTATTGGGTTTAATATTTTAAAGGTGAGTTTTTACTTAAATAAATATATTAGTCAAAGGCTCATTTTTTATAAAGAAGTGTTTAAAAGAATTTGAAATATATGTTAAAGTATAATATTGAGCCTAATATTTTAGTTAATATTATTTTGTCTATTTAATAGAATTTTAATAAAATTATTATGGATACTTTAAATAGAAAAATTAAGAAATATGTTAAGAATATTTGAATGATATTAATATTTATTAGATTTCTTATAAGATTGAATAATTATGTTAAGAAATGAAACCTATTTTAAGAATTGAAGTTTTTATGACTTATTTAAAATAGCCTAAATATTCTACTAAGTTAAAATATGTAATTAGTATTTTAAGTAATTTAAAATATCATGATTTATTGAGTATGGTGTTAAACAAAATATTTATTTGACTATCTTTTAGATTATGAATTTAATTAAGTAGGATATTAGTATATGTTGTTCCTAGACAGATTTAGTAATATTTAATACTATATATAGGCGATGAGTTACGAAATAAGATTCAAGAAAAAGTACAGCAAGGTAAGTAATTTGATCGCAATTTAGAATCATCACAGTTCAGCTTATATATAGATTATTATTCAAGACAGTTCATTGATAGCTATTATTTATGCACCACTCATGTCGTATGCAAACATGTTATCTAGCATAGTATACAATCATATTATTCCGCATCATGTTCAAGTTTAGAAATTATAATCATGTATGTATTATATCATGTATCTCATGTGTATAAGACACGCAAGATATCTTAAGTTCAAGTGCAAGATAAGATCAAATCAGTTAATCAGATTGCCATTCAGATGCATGGTACCAATGCAGTTCAGTTTCAGGGTGGATGTGCAACCCACAAACTCAAGCGTGGTCCACCATAGTATGCCAGAATACTATCAGCGACTCCCCTCGCCGCCATGGGACTTGGGGTCGGTGCACAACCTCGCACATAGGGTTAAGTGCGTTGACTAGTCAGATTAGTTAGTTAATGCAGACAAATTAGTCATGCATAGCATGAGCATCAGTATGAACAGTCATGATTTTAAGCTCTCGGCATGAAAACTTTTATATAAACCTTATGTTTAGTATGTTAACGTTGTGATGGATTTCTTGCCGAGTATTCGACTCATTTTAGTTTGTTTTCATGTTTTTAACCACCCAGGTGAGGATGATGAATATGAGCAAGCAGGCCAGGATTAGAAGAAGCAGTTGATTTAGTTTTAGACCTTCTAGAATAAAATTGATTTTATGAAATAAATTTATTCTGTTTATTCTTTTAACATTTTTGGAAGACATTTTATTAGACAAAGTTTTTATAAAATAAATCATAATTTTATATATTAAATATCATATCTCTTACCAGGTTTATTTTATGAAAAACACGTGACACTCTTAACCTTTGGGAAGAGGGTGTTACATCTTCCAACTCTCGAATGTCGACAGGTTTGGTTCTTATCCAATTTTGGGTGCAAATGAGGGTTTCGACTGTTTCTAGAGACAATGAACTCCTAAAAGGATTCAATATGCGTCCTCCAGTACTGAATGCAGATTCCAAGGCAACAATGGAAATGGGGGTGGCTAATACATCACGTGCTACCTCAGCAAGGACAGAATAATTGGCGGCATTAACTCTCCACCAATCTAAGATATCAAAACCAAGCAAGTCATTTACACACGTCTCAGAAAAATACCTTTCTAACTTCGATATAAACTCCATAACACCCCGCTCCTCAAGGAATTTGGTGAACATGATCTTAATTTAGTCGGAGGTGATGTTAGCCCATTAGAACTCTCCCATCTAGTAGTGTTTGGCCTCCCTTGAGCCACATTAAAACTCCTTCCACTAGACACACAAAATGTGTTATACTACTCGATCAAGCGGCCTAAAAAGAGTTTAACCTTATTTTCTATCTTATCCGCCAACTCATACCCTTTGTACTTTTGCAACCAAAACTTCATTACCATCATTTTGTATCGTGGATCAAGCACAAACGCAACATATATCATCAAGTTGAACCTATTTGTGCTACCCCAATATTTGCCATACTTACTTCTCATATTTATGCTTATAGTACTAGTGATAATATCACTACTTAAGCACATATCATTTAATGCATCTTCAATTGTGCAAAATTGCTTAAAATATACATTAGCCGTCACATACAAAGAACTAGAAATGTTCAATATAACATCATAAAAAATTTTCAGTAACGATACAAAAACTCGTGCATTTTTCCAATCATCATTAGTGGGGTTCATGAAGTACTCATCCACAAAAACATATTGTTCAAAGGCATCTTTATGTTTTTTAGCGGTACTTAACATCAAATATGTGGAGTTCCATCTAGTAGGAATATCCAAACAAGTCATTCTCTCAGTGATCTTTTCCTTTGACGCACAAGCCTTGAACTTGGCAAATTTTGGCGGTGAAGATTTCACATACCTGACAGCATCCCTAATCTTTGTTACAAATTCATAAATATCCTTCAAGCCGTCCATAACAATCAGATTTAATATATGGGCAGCACAATGCATGTGAAGAATTTCACCACCCAATATAGTACAATCATTGTCTTTTATTCTCCTCTTCATTTAATCATCATCAACATCATTTGAGGAGTCATTGTCAACTAGGGCTGCAACTCGACCTAAAATAACCGGGTTTGTGCCCGACCTGACCCGAGTAAACATAAACAAGGCGCCAAACCGATCCGAACAAACAAAGATCGGGTTGAACCCGTATGATCCGACATTCACAATAAAGGGCAAAAGAAAAAGAAAATCCGCGTTCTTCGCTTCCTCATCGATTTACAAAATATTTGTTTCATCCGTATGATCTGATCACAATACCAAATTATCAATCTCAGATCAACATCCCAAAGAAAAAAAATTGAAAAGTGCAGTTTGTAGCATTCAGTGTCTTCTTCTTACTTCATCGACAACAGAAAAATAAAAGAGAAACTGAAAGGAAATTTCTTGGGAAACAAACAAAGAGAGAGAGAGAGGAAAAACCATTTCGGAGCTTTCTGTAAACAAGAAATATTTTGTAAAGAGATCAGACAAAGGTGAGGGCTTCCTTCCCTTCCATCGCCAAGGGCCGCAGCGATACCACCGCCGCCAACATCGACGTGAATAAGAAGCAACAAGGAGACTCACAGTCACAGCCACCACTGGCAACGTATGTTAAGAAGGAGAAGCAGCCGCAGCAGCGGAGGTCACCACGGTTCGCACAGGATTTGGATGGGCTGAACTGCTTCGAGACTCTCATCTCTTATTAGGCGAACTGCAGTTCGCAAGACAACCTTTCGAAGAGAGAGGGTTTTCGTTCGTAACATTTTTTGTTGGATAGATAGAGAGAGAGAGAGAGAGAAGGGTGGCTAGGGTTTGTGCTGGATAGAAAGAAGAGAGGGGGGACTGCGGTTTGATCGGTATCATCCGCTTAAAAGCAAGTTGGCCATCATCCAACTCGCATCTAATTTTAATCCGATTTTATGCGGGTTGATTGGATCGGTTTTATCGGGTGGGTCGGACTTATGGTGTTTTTGCACAGGCCTATTGTCAACTGTGATGGTCAAAATTTTATCAACACCCCATTCATGCAATCCCAAGTCTAACATCATTCCAATAGTTTGGCACCTATGGTAAGGAATTTGGCAAAACTTAAGTATTTTTTTTATGCAATCTCTAATTGCAATCAATAAAATGTGCGATAATGCACATGTAGTTCATATTTTACACTGATGTTCAGGTATCAGTGGTAAGACAGATTCTTTGACCATCCAACAATTTCTTTAATTGTATCTTCTCTTTGTTATACAATTTAATAGAATCTATTTTTAAAGTGATTCAGGATAGCAAAGTAAATCGAGACTCTAAATCAGTCACGAACTCAACAAACCCTTCGTGTTCCACTAGCCTAAAAGGCAATTCACACCTAATAAAAAACTTGAAGGTTGACACCTTAAACTTTTTTGCATCATACTTCACTATACCTTATGGGCTACACACTCTTCCCTCTGCATCCCTCCTAACACTAGATGATTGATTTTTTCCAACTCCTCTAAGTCTAAGAGGGGAAGGTTCACATGCATTTTGGAGGTGGTGTAGCATAGATGAAGTGTTATTTTTGTAGTGGCAACTGTATAGCTTAGCGAAATAATATCACTGAACTTTTGGATTATCGTGGTCAATAGGTTGCCCTTTTGTAAAGTGTTCCCAAACTACTGATTGGTTACTAGGTGTTTTTTTTTATTTCTTGGGTAAAGGTGGGATGGAACGGGAGTCTGTTGTGTATATGTGGATGAATAAATTGGAAGACTCACATGCTCCTCCACATCCACTAGAATAGACGAGGAGTCACCACCAACCCCTTGGGTTTTACCGACATTACAACTCACAGAATCTTCTTCCATCTGTTATTGAATAAAAAAAAAACACAAAACACAATATAATAATAATCAAACAATAATATAATCTGGATTCTAACGATTAACACTCAACATAATGAACTCTAGTCCCGATAGATTTAGATTTTTGGTTCTCTTTATTGAAATTTCATATTGAATAGTAGTGGACTACCCAACACAAACATCATACACCTATTTACATAAAAGATGCAAAGAACTGTATTGCATGAAGAAAGTTCTAATTAGGTAGAAAAATAGTTTGTGCTTAAATGAAATAAATAACCAGCCAAGTTCCACTTAATTTATCCCATGCATTTGTTGCATGTACAGAGTATATTTGTGTGCTAGCTAGCTAGTATAAGAGTAATATATTATACTATTAGTGGACAAACAAATTGTCATTTCATATTTTAAATCTGACTCCAGCAAACATATATATTATATGTTCACGTTTTCAAGTACTCCACATATATATACAAAAATAAATGCATTTTTTAAGAAAGAAATAGGTTACGTTTTTTGTATATTTTTTCCCCAAGCAACGTCATGAGAAGATCATTTACTTACTCCACTCAAGGGTAAAGCTAATGTAGCAGCTTGTCGAGTATTTGACTAACTCATTCTCAATTTATATATTTTAACTATGATCATGGTGACAGTATTATGACATTGCATGGGAGCAGCGTTTAAAGCTTAAAGCCACTAGCAGCTAATGTAACAAGCCAAGGAAAAGAGACCTCAAAATCAAATGAATGGAGAACAAAATTTCTATTTAAATCTACCGTATGCAACCTAGTGACTTAAAACCCATATTTTAGAGGCCTAATGACTTTATGAAGGCTACTTTTGAATAAGGTTAGATATGAGCACAAAGCATATCATAAAACAGATATACATTACATTACATTATATATGTGAGATAAGCTAGACTGCATGCATACTCTGATTATTCAATGCTCAAGCTAATCTTAAAGCATATAACAAATACCTTTAAGTGTTGGATATGTTAATGAGGGGTAATTATTTATAAATATGAAATTTCAACCACAATGAGAGTTCATTGCTCTTGCATAACCGATGCATATTGCTCACAATATCAACCACAATGAGAGTTCAAACCCCAAGAATGGGTTGCTAACAAATATATAATATTGGGTCTAGTACTCCCACCTAAATTGTGAACAACAATTTTTATCTTGGAGCTACCAGATAATATATATGCAAAAACGATACTTTTCTCTCTTGGAAAGCCAAACCCAGAAATCCAATAGAGAGAGAGAGAGAGAGAGAGACTCACGGGGCCACGATGGAGGCAGGGACTTAGGGAAAGGCTGACGGCGACAGAGATGCGGCAGTGGCGAGGAGGCACGGACTTAGGGTTTCTACTTTCTTTAGCAAGTGTAGAGAGAGAGAGAGAGACTCGGGGGCTTTCTTTTAGGAAGCGTAAAAAGACCCTGGGTTTGTAACCCATATCCGAACTGGATAGGTCTGAGTTTTTCAACTCAGGTTCCGGCTCGAATAACCTAGAACTGGATTCCAATTTTCTGGGTTCCGGACCCGGCTGGAAAAAATCCCTACCCAGTTGAACAGTCTTAGATTTGAGGGAATCCAATTTTGCTAGATATACTAAAGAAGTTGTCATCTGAGGGATTCTTGAGGTTCTCTGCAATCACAACGGCAAAGGACCAAGGCGTTGACTTGTTATCAGATGGTGTGGTTAAAGAGTTTGAACGTGCTTGGGGAGGGATTGGTCAGATCTGTCATCTTTAAGGTCTTCATGATTGCTGGAAAAGTTAAGCTGTTATTTTCCTTCCTCAAGTTAAGCAACCTCCTAGATTTCGTTGCCTGGAATCTTGATGCAGGAGAAGGTCCAAACAGAGAGAGAGAGAGAGAGAGAGAGAGAGAAGTCAAACCGTGAGGAGAGAAAGCAAGAAGCAAAGACATGTTAGTAAATCATAATCTTGTTCATGACATATGTTTGTAACTGTGGATTTCAAGGAAGTTATTTATGGAGCTAAACACGTCTACTTGTGAACAAGACATAATTTTATGCATATTAATAGATTCGGTTTAATTTCTAAACGAGAACAAATTAACATTAGAAATTTAAAAATCCTGTATGTTGATGCATTTGTCCGGCGTGATCGATACCAATAAATATACGGTTGAATAGCCTACGTTCATGGCTTGGGTGTTGATATGATTGTCGTATGCTGATACATGAAATAAATGATGAGTAAACCATATAAATTATAAATAAAGAACATAAAGATTTAAAATGTTCAACATAAAAGTCTATATTGTTCATGAGTTATTATTTGGGACTAAAATCTATTATATTAGGTGATTTTATAATTTCTCACGACATCTCGTAACTCTTAATATATGGAAGAAATTATGATTCCTCTTATGGTTGAAGAAGACACATTTGATGTAGAAATATGAAAGGGGAGCCAATAGTCTACCTTAATTTATAAACATTCTTTTTATAGATGTCTTTTTCCGAGTCCTACATACCTTAGAGCATTCTCATTGATTTTTCATAACTTATTTTTCCTTATAAGTTGAGAAAAAATTTAGAGAATGTTCTCAAAACCTGTGACGCCCCCAAATTCCGCTTGGGATTGGACGGACATTTGAAGCGTCGAGACATGCAACACAAGGTTACGTATCTCCGTTCATGACATATAAGATGCAATGTTCTTAACATACATCTAGCATTATGCAATATTCGCAGCGGATAATTTTTTTTTCTTTAGCAATACTATGCACCAAATTTAAATATCCCAAAATGCTTAAAATATACTTTATACATAAAGACATACTAAACATCGGAGATCACAATACTAGTCCACAATGATTGTGATCAAATGAGTACTGAAGATGTAACTTCATAGTACATATAGTAATTTTAAGTTAACTACTATATTAACCTTGAAGCCGTACTGTCACTTAATCGACCGTGTCCAGTTGGCTGTTTCCCAGTTCTTCTTTAGATCCTGTAACAAAATCTACCATTCGGGGGGAATGGTAGTTGGGACTACCATAGTGAGATTTGATTACAATCTCAGCAAGTTAACATAAAACATACACACAGGTTAATAATGCATGCATGACAGTAAAATCATAAGTACATAATCAAAATCGTAAGTAATCATGACATATGGCATAACTTAAACTTGAAACATAACATGAACATGAATGAACTGAACTGAACTTACTTGTAATAGACTTGATCTGACTTAACTTAACGTGACATGAACTTGAAACATAACATTGTCATGGACTTGATCTTACTTGACTTAACTTGACATAGACTTGAAACATAACATGAACATGAACTTGAACATAACATGAGTTTGAATTCTTTTTCATTTAACTTGATTAACATAACATATGGGTGCTACATGGGTCCCCTAGAGCCATGTGTCCCTGCCGATTACCGCATCACAACACAGGTATCTACACCAGCTGTGAGTGCGTTAATACATACTCCACAATTGTTGTGGCCCCATGTATTCTACGTGTCACAATTGCTGTGTCTCACGTAGTGTATGTGCCACAATTGCTGTGACCCCATACTTCATGCTCCACAGTTGTTGTGGCCCCATGACTTATTAAAATAAAATGTGGCTCCATCGGCGTTAGTGCCTGGTGCGCTCCGGTAACCAGCTAGTTAGGTCCCATTCGCAACCTGTTGACTATACTTCGTCAACCCAGGGAATTTCACACCTATTTAGACACTCCAACGTGAACAAAGGAGTTTTACTAGGATATTTTCCCATCCTAGTACTTAGGATCGTGATTGACATGAATAACTTAACATGATTGTTCTTGAAATACATAAACTGTATTAGAAACAGAATGTGACTTAAATATGAAAGGACAAAAGCCCTGATGTAACACAACATTACATTTTTAACATAACATGCTTGCAACAGTGAATATACATTACATGACATACATGACATTCCATTTTTTTTTCTGATAATATCTTGATGAATTTTTATCGTAGAAATGAATAGTACTCACTAAGTAAGTTCCCAGGAAAGATCAATCTTTCCTAAACAGAACTTCTAGATTCCCAGGAAAGATTGGAGGGTCACGATGGACACACTTAGGAATTTCCAATCTCCTTAGACAGAATCTCCTTAGATTGTATGTATTCACGCTACTTGCAATGTATAGAAATATATGACAAAATATCTTGTGTAACAGATGAATAATTCATGACAGAATAAATTATGTGTAACATATAAACATGTAATGATTTGGCATAGCACATATAATAACATACATACGTATATTGTAGTTCATTTACTTATCACTCATACATAGTAAACTGCTAGTAAGTTAAAAGCTAACTTACCTCTGTCTTCGCGTTTCTAGGCAAAACTCAAGTGCGATCACGAGAGACTGAAAGTAGTGATTTTTAAATGTTATAACTTAATCACTAATAATTAGAAATATAGAAAAATATCAATTTAAGAGTAAAATTATTAATTCACCCTCTACATGTGGAAAAAGACTATTATATCCCTAACTTAAGGATTTTGTATCCTAACTCCAAAAATCACCAAAATTTATATATCTCATGTAGATTTTATTCTGAACTTAAATATGAATTCAGAAAAATTTAAAACTAAACACAACTATTAAAATTCTATAAAAACCGAAACTTATATAGGCCATTTCCCTTGATTTTTGTTTCTAACTTGTTTTGATCAACCTCTTGATCTATGACTTATAAAGATGTGATCTTCAAACCAAAACATCACATGGTTTAAAAAGGTGTCCTAAAATAGATCTAAGCTTTAAACTCAAGATCACATGGTTAAAAATCAACCAAAACATTAATTTAGCCAAGAACATCATCACTTGGCCTATTCGAATATCTCCTTACATAAAAATTTCATATCTTTGAAACTAATATCAAATATCTTCAAAACAACATTATATCATGTACATAAGAAGCTTAGGATCCTCAAATAAAAATATCAAAGTCATTGCAATAAGATTAGACCATAAAAGATTTAAACTTTCTCAAAACAGAAACTGTTTTTCCTCTTCCAGATTCGAAGTTTCTAAATCTAAGAAAATCTTTCACCAAAACTTTTAATCATGCAACAAATCCTCAACCAATAATCATATACCTATGTTAACAATACTCCATAATAATTTCGGATCAAGATCAATCCATTAACTTTGTTAAAAACTCCAAAATATGACATACTCTCTGGTTATCGTCCAGAATGACCTTTCTGGGTTTTAAACAACTTTTTACTGACCAAATGATCTCCAAATGGAACAAATAAGATATCCACGTAAACTAGACTAAAAAATAAACAACTTTCATGAAGGAAAGTTTATGATAAAATACTTACAAGAGCTTCAAATAAGGCGTGCAAAAGAGTTCATAAAAACTGCCCGAGAGTATTTTTTTGTATTCTAACAAAGCAAAGTGTAAAGGAGTGATGATTTTCGTTGGAAGGGGTAGAGGGCTATTTATACAAGTTTTAGAAGATGATAGGTCTGTAATGGAGCTTGAGTAATGATCTTTTCTTCCACTAAAATATACAAGATATTATTTTGTTTTCAAGGTGGAGTCTATAATTGAAAGAGTGGGATGTCCACTTAGTCATCCACTTCAAGAACATTTTAAGTGCTCTTGAATAAATCTAATAAGGTAAGTGGAGGGTGAAATATTATAGATAAAATCATTGCTAAGGTGGCTAATTTCGTGGGCCTTAATGGGCTTAAACCGAAAGGGCCTAAATTCATGGGTTTTAAGAGGGTTTGGGTTGCTATCAAGCCCAAATCTGATTTCTACTGGCCTAATCAAATATCCAAGGTTAACTAAGTTGGATAATGATGTTCTAACACAAATTTAAAAGATTAATATCATATGAAAATAATTTAATTAAGCGATTAAACACGATGCTAGAAACTGATTCAATAAGGTTTTGGATAAAACCATATAGGATTTTTGGTTTCTAACACGTTTATGGGTTCTTAGTTGGATTCCAACCATATAGGATTTACTACGGTTCCTAAAGATAATAGAAATTCCATCATTGAATTTTTAGCAGCTGTTACAAAACCTCCCTCCATCCAAATACTCATTTTAGGGAAAAGTTTTAGGAAATGAATAATAGTTCTTCATATTTTAGAGGAACCACAATTTATCCCCTAAATCACTTTTATCAATATTTTATTTATTTGAATTAAATTAATTTTTCTTCCAATCATCTACATTTTCTCTCATACTCATATTTGTTATTGTATTAAATAATAGTTTTAAAATTAATTTAAATAACTTTGAAAATATTAAAAATAATTAAAAATAATTTAAATTTTTATTTAAAATATTCACTAGAGTAATAGTTCAAAACAAAAGAAAAAATATTGAGTAGTTAAATTTGTAAATAGAAATGAGAAAAAAAAATAATAAAGAAATAATAGAGAAATATTATTTTAATAGAATATGAAATTGATAGGGAATGAGATGTAAAATGTTTTTGAAAGATGAGTAAAATTTAAAAAGAAATTTTAGGAAATATACTTTTTAAATAAATTATAAAAAATTTTATGAGGAATCTAATAGAAATGCTCTTATACCACATTTGTCAATCAAGTTTTCTTTCATCACTTTTAATGTTGAAATGAGTTGAGTTGAGTTGAGTTGAAATGATAAAATATTATTAAAATATTATTTTTTAATATTATTATTATTTTAAAATTTTAAAAAATTAAATTTTATATTAAAATTCAAAAAATTTATAATAATAAATCAAATAAATTTAATTTAATTTGATAACCAAAAGAAATCTAATATCCCAACACTCTAACGGTTAGAAAATGAAGATTACTTATTCAACACGCCACAATGAGTGAGTGTGGTACATTCAAAGTAGTCAAAGCCATGTTGGACTTGGCTTCGGCTACCAACTCTGCCCTGCAGTTCAAACTGGACATGATCAATCAGGAAAGATCTTCGTGGGTTCTCTGCATTTCACTTTAAAGCCCCTGAATTCAAGATTCCCTATGCTCTCCATTTGAGACAGAGTGAGGGCACAGGTATTCTTATCTATTATGGCAGGGTTGTTCGACAAACAGGCGGAGATTTATGTGGATGCGAGGCCTACTTATCCAACCGAATGGTATTCTAAGCTCGCTGCTCTCACCCCCCGACACTCATTAGCCTGGGATGTCGGCACCGGCAACGGACAAGCAGCTCTTGGGGTCAGTCTCTTCTCTCATTCAAACTGAATATTGCCGATTAACGTTTTCAGTTTCGCAATTTGTAAGCTAAAAGTAACGTGGGGTTTGCATTTTCTGATGATATTTTGGCTGGTTCATTGGCTGGAGTTTTAAAATCTGATGTATCGCCAGTTCATAAACTTTATTTACGCAAAACTTTTCTAGTGTGCTTTGTATATATATCATGTATCACGTATCTGTATGCACACCAAAGCATTCTTGACTTTCTATGACCAGGTTGCTGAGCATTATGAGCAAGTAATTGGAACAGATATAAGTGAAAACCAACTAAAACATGCAAAGCAGCATCCTCGAGTCAAATACATCCACACCCCATTATCCCTCTCGGATGATGAATTTGTGACATTAATGGGGGGTGAAAACTCGGTTGATTTGGTGACCGTGGCTGAAGCCGTACACTGGTTTGACCTCCCAAAGTTCTACTCCCTCGTTACGCGTCTTCTGCGTAAGCCAGGAGGAGTAATTGCCGTTTGGGGCTACTATGGAATGGTAGTAAGCACTACCTTTGATCCTCTAATAAAGAGATTCCGAGAAGCAACCCAACCCTTTTGGGACCCCAGGGCACATCACTTGCTGGATGGTTATAGGACACTTCCATTTCCTTTTGAAAGTGTGGGTTTAGGTTCTGAGGGAGAACCTCTGCAACTTGAAATGCGACAGAGGTTGTCCATTGAAGGGGTTGTGAGGATGACGAGGTCATATTCGGCAGTCACCGCAGCCAAGCACCAAGGGGTGGATTTGTTATCTGAAGGAGTGATCAAGGATCTTGAGAGTGCTTGGGGTGGGCCGAACAAGATCAGAACTGTGACATACAAGGCATTTATGCTTTCAGGAAAAGTAAAGCTGTAAGTAATTTTCATCAAAAGTTCATCTGCGTACGTACTCTGTTGATGTAAAAGCTGCTTAATTTGTCCTTCTTTGTAGACCAGATTCTCTTTTTTTATTGCAACTTGGGAAGATGATAAATGGATTTCCATTCAGTTTTTGAAGTTTTGAGTGAAAAAAGAATCGGCCAACCCAGCTTTATTATGCTGTAATTCATGTATTTAGAATCTAATTAACCCAAAACGATATATATTAATGAAAACAGGGTTTGTAGAACAATCATACATTCGCTGAAGCGAAGATTAATGCCAATTGACATCATGGTTAATAACTTAATATCCAATTTCCTTCCTTTTCTATGTGCCACCGATGTTCTATATTGTTGAAGCATCAATGAAATGATGAACACAAGGTATTTGAACCAAGGCCATAGAAAGGCAAAAGCTACAGATGTATTGCTCTGAATATTCTCTCACACTTGGTGAGTACACAGTGGTGCTATTTATACACATCTTCATAACAGACTCTATTCGACAACCATTCACTACATGACACCTGTCTAGAGTTTGTTAGAGCTAATATTCCTAGCTATTGCAGGATCTGTTGGAATATTCCTGAGTTGAGTGGGGCTCTGATGTGAGGACTGTATAGAAGAATTGGTTGCCTTAATACCCTCCCGCGAGTCAAGCGGCACTGATTGGATAGTGAGGCTTGACCGAAGCTGAAGGAATCTTGGTGAGGAGAGAGGCTTGGTGAAGGTATATCTGCAAGCCGGTCCTTGCTTGAAATAAAAGAAACCTGCAATGTCTTGGCTACAATTTTGTCATGGACAAAATGATAGTCGAGTTCAATATGTTTAGTCCAGGCATGCAGAACTGGATTGACAGAGAGATAGGTTGTATCTAAGTTGTCACACCAAAGGCTAGGGGGCTGATCAAGGAAAATACCCAGTTCTTGTAGTAAGGGCTGTAACCACAACAATTCATAAGTGGTGTTAGCTACTGATTTGTACTCAACTTCTGTGGAAGACCGAGCAATCGTAGGTTGTTTTTTTTATCCCCAGGATATGAGACGAGTCCCAAAAATAGACAATACCCGCCAGTTGACAGGCAGTCTTCAGAGCAGCCTGCCCAGTCAACATCAGAGTAGGCAGAGAGGCTCAGTGAGGAGGAAGGGGAGAAATGCAGACCAAGTGACCTAGTGTTATTGAGATATCGTAAAATCCGTTTGACAGCCTACCGGTGGGGCAGTCTAGGAGCATGCATGTATTTACAGACATGATTGACAGTGAAGGAGACATCTGGACGTGTGAATGAAAGGTATTGTAAGATGCCTACTATGCTGCGATACAATTGAGGATCTTCAAATGAAGACCCTTCTAAGGCAGACAGTTTCTAAGAAGACTGGTTTTGACTTGTGCATATTTGTCTTAAGAAGAAGATCATAAATATATTTATTTTGAGACAAAAATAGACTAGATGACACACGGGTAACTTCAATGCCCATAAAGTAGTGAAGTATGCCGTGGTCCTTCACTGGAAAATATACCTTAATGACTGAATGAACTCAGAAATCAACTTAAAGCTGGAGCCTGTGACGATAATATCGTCCATATATATTAATATATAGATGCAATCAGAAGCTGAGTGATAAATAAATAACAATGAGTCAGAACGAGATCCATGAAAACCCAAAGATAGCAATCGATCACTTAACTTAGCAAACCAGGCCCTATGGGCCTGTTTCAATCCATAAATCGATTTAGACAACTTACAGACATAGGAAGGATGTTAGGGATTAACAAACCTGGGTGGTTGCCTCATGTAGACCGCTTCTTCGAGATCCCCATGGAGAAACGCATTTTGTATATCCAATTGGTGAAGAGGCCAGTTGGAGGTGATGGCAAGAGAAAGGAGAAGACAAATGGTTACTGGTTTAATCATTGGGCTGAACGTCTCCGAATAATCTACGCCTAGTTGTTGATGGAATCCCTTGGCAACAAGTCTAACCTTACGGCGTTCAAGGGACCCATCGGCCCGGCGTTTGGTTTTAAGGATCCATTTGGATCCCAGAATATTGGGCTGTGGAGAAGAAGGGACAAGCTGCCATGTATGATTCTGGAGGAGTGCTTGAAACTTGAGGTTCATAGCAACTCGCCACTCAAGATGTTTAGAGGCTTCAGAATATGAGAGTGGTTCTTCAGGAACCAAGGAAGGAGACACTTCAAAGTGGGGCTCTGTTGTGGTGGTCAGGGAAGCATTTGGTTTGGGAAAGGGCCAAGGAACAATGCAATCTGTGAGGAGTTTGGGGCAGTGAACATTTGAGCGGGAGCGAGTGATCATTGGGTGACAATGTGGTGGAGAAGTTGAAAGTGTGGGAACGACAGATGATGAGTTTGGAAGGGAGGCACTCTGTTGTCGAAGAGAAGAAGTGCGGGTGTATGAGAAGGGGAAACCCTAGATTGAGATGGAGAGGAGGAGTCTGAATGGGTTGGGCTGGAAGAGAGAGGATGGCCCGTGTGTGAGTGAGACGAAATTGGAGATTGAGGGTCAAACATGTTCTGGAGGACACGAGACAGAGAGATGGGCCCAGGAGTGGAAGTGTGTTGCGAGGAAGAAGAGGTGGAGACAGTGGGCGTGGACTCAAAAGGAAAAATGGTTTCATTGAAGTTGACGTCTCTTGATATATAAGTGCGCCTTGTAGCAATGTGAAGACATTTGTAACCTTTGTGATCTAGGCTGTAGCCCAAGAAAACACAGGGATGAGACTGAAAGTCTAATTTGTGTTTGTTGTAGGGCCTAAGGTTGGGCCAGCAAATGGATCCAAAAACTCTTAAAAAAGAGTAATCAGGTGAGTGGCCCATCAAGACTTCAAAAGGTGACTTGTGATGTAATAGAGGTGTGGGCATGCGATTTTTGAGGTATGAGGCAGTTTGGAAGGCCTCAGCCCAAAAGTGATAAGGCATGTGGGAATGAGCAAGAAGAGATAAGCTCGTTTCTACAATGTGACGATGCCGACGTTCAACACTCCCATTTTGTTGATGGGAATGAGGACATGTGATACGATGTTGAATCCCATGGTTTTGGAAAATTGTACGAAGGGGACGAAATTCCCTTCCCCAATCTGATTGAACGGATATAATTTTAAAAGAAAAGAAATTAGGAACAAACTGTAAGAAAAGTATTAAAGTAGAGACATTGGACTTAGTTTGCATTGGAAATAACCCGATATATTTTGAATAATCATCTATAATGGACAAGTAGTAACGTGATCCATTTGTGGAAAGAACCGGGGCCGAGCCCCATACATCAAGAAACAAAAGACTAAAAGGCTTATTGGATTGGGACGGAGATAGAGGGTGGGGTAGAGAGTGAGCTTTGGCCTGTGAACATGCTGCGCAGGGTGTAACCCATGAGACGAAACTGGAAGCTGAAATGTGCGAAGAACAAAAGCTATGGTGTGGGGGAAAGGGTGTCCCAATCGAAGGTGCCAGAGGTTGGAGTTTACTCTTAAGCTGATGAAGACTCGGGGAGACAATTCAATGACTGATGATGGAGTAAAGGAGGTGGATGGTAGGACATACAATCCGTTCTCAACGGTTCTCCGAAGAAGTGCTACCCGGGTACGAGAATCCTTCACAATGAAAAAATCTGAGTGAAATTCAAAGAATACATGATTGTCATGACAAAATTGTTTAACTGATAATAGATTTCTAGAAATTGATGGAACATGCAACAAATTATCAAAAAGAAAAATGCCAAATGAAGTGGAAAGATGAGTCGAGCCTTGATTCTGAATGGGTATGGTGCTACCATCACCAATGTTAACCTGGTCACTACCCTGATAAGACACCGAATCAAGATTAAGGTTAGTGGAATTCAGTAGTGAAGTGATGAGTAGCCGCCGTATCTGGGTACCAAGCTGAATGGAGTGATGTTGGTGGAGAAAAAAAGGTGAAGTTGTTGGGGGTGGAGCAGAAACTTGATAAGTGTGGTTGAATCAGTGATAGCAAGAGATGGTTGAGTGACTGGGCTTGTTACAAAGTTGACAATGAAGATGAGAATCATTTATGTTTGGAAAGGGATTGTTAGTAGATCTAGTGCCACGGGGTCAAGAGTAGCCACCACGGCTAAAGCCACAGCCACGGCGACCCCCACGAGACTGAGAACTACGGCCTCTGTTGAAGGAGTTGGGTGA
The DNA here is from genome assembly GCA_029856935.1 of Cyclocarya paliurus. NCBI lineage: Eukaryota > Viridiplantae > Streptophyta > Magnoliopsida > Fagales > Juglandaceae > Cyclocarya > Cyclocarya paliurus. The sequence continues at coordinate 32,155,651 of CM056946.1, read as the reverse complement.
AAAAGGGACGAAGAGTGGTAGTGTTTGTTGTGATGGATGAACCTGATAGTAAGGTATTAGTCTGATGGGAGAGTCGAGATTCATGATTTAAGAGATAGTTGAACAACTAGTGAGTTGATAGTGGCTTTGGTCGAGTAGTGAGAGAGGTTACAATGGACTCATAGTCTGAACCTAGACAAGCAAGAAGGAAGATAGCAAACTTAGAATTCGAGAGGGAGTGATTAGCAGCTCCAAGAGAGGATGCTAGTTTTCGTGCTTTGTTATAGTAATTAGTGATGGGTTCTGAACCCTTTCTGAGGGTTGCGAGTTGGTATTTGGTATGCATAATGTGGGTTGAGGACTGCGCTGAGAAAAGAGAGTGAAGAGTAGTCCAACCTTCGTGTGAAGTGGAGCACTCTAGGACTTGAGCCAGAACAGACTCAGATAGGGAAGAATTAATGGTTGATATAATCAACTGATCTTGAAGTATCCATTTGGTGTAGTTTGGATTTGGATTGCCTTCAAGGATGGGTTCAGGCGAGAGTAGGGAGCCATCAACATACCCATAGAGCTGATGCCCCTTTAGGAATGGGACAATTTGTGCTTTCTAGAGTAAAAAATTTTCTAGAGTGAGTTTGATGTTGATACTGTGTGTAGCTGTAGTGACAAAGGATAGTTGAGAAAAAGGATTTTTTGTTTCTGGGATCTCAATGGTTGGGACAGGAGGCTCCGTGGTTAGGACGAGAGGCTCCATGGTTGGGATGGGAGACTCCATGGTTGGGACGGAGGACTCCGTTGTTGGGACAGGGGACTCCATGGTTGGGACGTGGGTCTCTCAGGCTCTGATTACCATGTTGAAGCATCAATGAAATGATGAACACAAGGTATTTGAACCAAGGCCATAGAAAGGCAAAAGCTACAGATGTATTGCTCTGAATATTCGCTCACACTCGGTGAGTACACAGTGGTGCTATTTATACACATATTCATAACAGACTCTATTCAACAACCATTCACTACATGACACCTGTCTAGAGTTTGTTAGAGCTAATATTCCTAGCTATTGCACGATCTGTTGGAATATTCATGAGTTGAGTGGAGCTCTACCGTGAGGACTGTACAAAAGAATTGGTTGCCTTAATATATACAGTTCCCCTAGTTCTGCAGGCTCATCAAATGGAGTTGAGAGTGAAAAATATGAGTTGTAGAACAATAAACAACATTGACAATATAGTAGAAAGTTTGATAAATGTTGCTGCCCAATGAATAACAAATTATATTAGGACAGGTGCACACACCATCTTGCAAAACTAGCCAAATAGCCCACCTTGACGGCTTGACCGGGGAACAAATATTAAACACGTCAACTTTACAAAAGATGACACTGTCATCAAGTGGATTATAACTGGAGCTCCTCTGTAGATTCGAATACCAAGTATCATTGAGGTCATAGCTTCTTGTTTCAACAATTGAACTAGTCCCTTAGTGCATAAGAGAAATAGATAAGGGGACAATAGGTTCCCTTGTCTCAACCCTCAAGTTGGTTTAGGTTAGGTTTGGGGAGTGAGATGAGAATTTTGTTTTAAATGAAAGTTTAAAATATTATATTTTAATATTATTATTATTTTGAGATTTGAAAAAGTCATATTGAAATTTGAAAAAATTGAATTGTTGATTATATTTTGTATGGAAATTTGGTAAAGTTGTAATGATAAGATGAGATGATATGAGAATTTTGTGTTTGAAATTTGTTACCAAACCTAACCTTAATGCATCTTTTTGGAACTCCATTTAGCAAAATAGAGAAAGAGACTGAGGAAACACAATACATAACCAAGTTGATCCACCTTGCCTTAAGCCCCATTTGAATAATAATCCTTTCCAAAAAATCCCACTCAACTCGGTCTTAAGCTTTACTCATGTTTAGTTTAATGGACATGTAGCCTTTCTTTCCCCCTCTTTTGTGTCTTAGAAAATGAATAGTCTCATATGCCACTAAAACATTATCTGTAATTAATCTACCTGGCACAAATGCTGACTGTGTGACTCAGAGATTATCAAAGATAGAATAAGCTTCAATTTGTTGGCTATCACCTTAGAGATAAGCTTATAGAGGACATTACACAAACTAATGGGCCGAAATTCAGCTACTTTAGAAGGATTGTGCTTTTTAGGAATAAGACAGATAAATGTATGGTTTAACTCTTTAGGAAAGACACCAAAATTTAGAGCCTTTAACACTGCCTGAGTCACAGAAGATCTTATTGTACTCCAATGTTTTTTATAGAAGATAGGGGGCATCAGGGCCTAGGGCCTTTGTTGTGTGCATTTGGGCAAGAGCAGTATTAACTTCTGCTGCAGTACATAGTTTGATCAACTCTTCATTCATTTGATTTGTAACTTTGGAATCCCCCTTAGCAACAGACTCGATGTGGTCCCTCTCCACTGAGCTAGAGAACAACTGTTGAAAATAGTTCACCACCAGATCTTCCATATATTTTCCTTCTTTCCAACTATCTTCATCATCTTGCAGTCGCTTTATGGTGTCCTTCTTCTTCATGTGTGAGGCTTTGGAGTGAAAATACCTTGAGTTTGGTCCCTAGCCTTGAATCCACATTGCCTTTTATCTCTGATGCCACATTTCCTCTCCCCTCCCTAGCCATTTATTCACTTCTTCCCTGGCATGTTTGTTTTCATGAATGTCCATACCAACAGGATCCTTCTCTTGCAGTAGCTTTAATCTTCCTTTTGCCTCAGCAATCTTGACCTGGACATTGCCAAAACTTGTTTTGTTCCAAGTCTACAGTTTCTCACCCACAGTTTGGGTCCACTGCAGCAAAGAATTTAGACCCCCCTTGCACTCTTATCCCTCTATGTATCTTTGATAAGCCTAAAGCAACATTCCTCCCCTATCCACATTGACTCAAACCGAAAGGGTTTATGGCCTATCTTTCGAGTTTGAGGCCCAGTTGTATCCACCCACAAGGGGATATGATCAAAATAAGCCACGGAACCATGTACCACACTTGCCATTGGATTATTCAAACATCAAATTTCATTAGCTAGAGCCCTGTCCAGTTGAGCACTAATGCACACATAATCTCCTCTTCTATTTGACCACATAAATGGACTACCCTGGTACCCTAAATCCTTGATACCATAGTCATTTATAACTTCTCTAAAATTGTTCATTTACCATTCTGGTTTGTCCACACCCCCCACCCTAGGTCATCATCACACTTCATTAATCTCATAAGATCCCATGTAAAGTGTCTGTTGGTCACCTCAGGAAACCCATAGATACCTGTAAGATACCACCTCCTCCCACCTTGCTCATTTTCAACAATTATAGCATGAATATGATTTTTTGAGTATTGCAAAACAGATAAATCAACTTCTATTGTCTAGATTAAGGCCAAAACTCCCCTTCGCCCCTTACAACTAACTGCTAAATAGTTTACAAATTCAAGACGATGCTTACATTTGTTCATTTCAGAAACTTTGAGCCTAGTTTCCTGGATGAACAGAATGTTGGGATCTTCCTTCATAACAAGGTCATGAAGGTTTCGAATTCGACGTGGGTTCCTAAGCCCATGAGAATTCTAGCTCAACATTTTCATAATGCCTAACGGGGCTGACTAGCAGCCTCCACCATTTTTAGTGACGGTTCACTGTTTTCTATATGTCCCCATTACTTAGCTTCCTAGATTTTGTCAAAAAGCAATTGCCCTCATCACTTACCTCCACACTCCGCTTGTTACCTGATGATCTCCTAGTAACAGGAGGAGCTCCACCCTAAGCACATGCTCTGCATTTCCACCTATTACCCACTCCCTGCACCATTGGGATCAATGTAAGTGTCGGGACCTCAGCAACTTCTACCTCGTGCATGCAGACTAGAGAGGATGTGCTCAACAGAGCTTCAGGCCCGTGGTCTTGAGAGAGCCCATGCCCATGCCTAGGCCCACCAAGCCCATTGTCTCTGATATCATCATCCATGTGTTGGCAGCTCACATTTCTGTTATTTGTAACAACCCCCTTCTTCAATTGTTGTTATTGCACCTGCGAAGGACTCTCCTTAGTAACTGCATGGTCCCCTCTTTCGGATTCCCCACCTCGACATTCCTCTGAGTCTATAAGTACCTTCTCCACGACCCCACCTACACAATTTTCTTTTTCTGTTACGCCCTTAGAATCTGTTGAGTGGGACGCGGTGTGCCTAAGTTGCCCCTTGTCAGATCCTCGTTCTGGCCACCTTCATGCCGTGTTACTCCACGAGGCCTTTATCTCCGCTTCACCGTCCTCTTTTCCAGTTTTAGGGCCTTTCTTCCACTCGCCTTTACCAGCATAACCATTACTAGAAGCCGAAGCCCAGCGCCTAAGACCAGTACTCTCAGCATGAAGCCATGACCCAAACTGCTTGCCTTTGGGAGTTTCCTCTCCTTGATCACCTTTGGTAGTTGATAGGGTTGAAAAAGAACAGAGCTGCTCGTGAACAGTTTGAACTCGACTCGTATAAACTCGATTCGGATTCGGTTCATTTGATAAATGAGTTGTTCGCGACCACTAATATTGGTTCGAATATTAAACGAGCTAAACTCCTGTAATCTTGCCTCGACTCAGTGTAGGCTCGTGAACAAAATTCATATAAACTTGACTCAATTCGTTATGGGCTCATCACAATATTCGTAATATTTCTATATATATATTCTTACATATATTATTTTATGTGTTATATCATATTTGTATTATTTTTTATACTTTCTATAAGTAATATATTTTGTTACTTTACAATAATAATGTATTAAGTGATTGAGCTGAATTATTGCATATTTTATACATTTAGAACTAATATATTTCAATTATTTCATGACATTATTATTGGTTTTAGATGAATAAATGGTTAAGAGACATAAATCCGAGTTGGGACTTAAATTGATTGATAGCATGGTTTATGCTTAATTTTATAATTTGTGATTTAATTGGTAATATTTCTAATTTGTTTTTTGTCCCGATGTGTTGTAGTATGGTTCTTCTCAATTCCCTTTTTGTTCTCTGTGGTGTGGATCTAAGCAGCTCTTTAGATTTTTTTTGTTGATTCTTCTCAATTCCCTTTTTGTTCTCTCTATGGTGTGGATCTGCTGCTATTGGTTGTGCTGGTAGTATTGTTGTTATTTTTGTGTTTATTTTCATTGTTGATTTTCTACTGCTGTTTTATAATATGTAATTTAATATGTAAAAATAGTTCTTGTTTTATGTTAATGGCTTACATTCTCTTTAAAAATACTCCTAGATTGATTGAATGCAGTAGTTTTTAGTCTTTTGTTTTTTGTTAGTGGCTTATATTTGCGTGATTCCTTTGGTTTTGCACCTCTTTGCGTGATTCCTTTGACTTGTCATTCATTTTTTGTTAAATTTTTATTCTTTGATTTTGACTATATTACTTGTTATTCAGTTTTCACTTTTGTATCTAATATTGCCACTACTTGTTTAAAAATTTTTTTTTAGACATGTCTGAACATATTATAAATATAGAATGCTCATCTGCAAGTCCACTCATAGAAGACATAGAACCTAGATAAGGAGATGATATTGTCACAACCTTTATAGAGTGTGATAGTAATTATGGGAACTATGAAATTGATGGTATTATTGGTGGAGAAGAAATTTTCATTATGGAACATGTTGTGTTTAATAAATTTATGAGAGCTAATACTTCTTATTGGCAAAAGATAAGTCGTACTACAACAAGAAATTATTGTGAATCCACTTAAAAAATTGAGAAAAAGAAACTGAAAATAATATTGAGAAATGTAAATAAAGTCAGCATAACAACGAACATGTGGACTTCAGGTCAAAAGATCTCATATATGGTTGTACCTGTCATTTTGTTGATCCTGATTGGCATTTACAAAAAAAAAAAAAAAGTCTTAAATTTTTGTAATGTCCCACCCCCCCCCCCCCCACAGTGGGGTTATTGTTGTTGATGCACTTCACAAGTGTTTCACAGATTGGGGAATTGAGAACAAAGTGTCTACAATAACAGTAGATAATGGTAGGTGTAATAATGTAGCTTTTAAGGGTTCTCAAAGATGTTTTTACTTTGAAAAAGAAGTTATCTATTGGGGGTAGCTTTTTTATGTGCGTTGTTGCGCACATATAACAAATTTATTGGTCAAGATGGATTTAGCAAGATTGGTAACATTGTCGATTGTGTTCGAGAATGGGTGAAATACTTGGTTGCATCAGAAGCTCGTATCAAGCAATTTAGTGATATTGCAAAACAGTTGCAATTACTAACAAAAAAACTTTTTTTGAATGTTCTTACTCGATGGAATAGCACTTACCTAATGTTAGCATCAGCCTTAGAGTTTAAAGAAGTCTTTTTAAGATATGAATATAGAAATCAAAGGTTTTAATTATGTTCCAAGCATTGAAAATTGGATAAAAGTGAAAAATGTGTATCAAATTTTGGCAGTTTTTAATGAGATGACAAACATTATCTCAGGAACCAAGTATCCAACTGCTAGCTTATTCCTTCCTGAGGTATGGAGAATAAAAGATGTGTTGAACAAGATGTCTCTTGACCAAAATGATTACATACGAGTAATGGTTGTAAAGATGAATACAAAGTTTGAGAAATATTTGGGGGAATGTAACTTGTTTATGGCAGTAACTGCAGTTTTAGATCCAAGGTTCAAAATGATGCTTATTCAATTCTGTTTTCCAGTAATTTATTCAAAACCTGAAGCTACTAGAAACATAGAAACCATCTTGAGAATCTTACATGAGTTGTATGATGAATATGCTGAAAATTATAATTTAGCTAATATGGAGTCAAGTGGACATGAAAATACTCGAGATATAAGTTCTTCTTGTGGTAGTTCTGTCAATGCTGTGGGGAAGAATGTGATGAGTGGCAAGTCTATATTTGAATCATTTGTTAGAAGTGTTGATACTATTCGACTAGTGAAATTTGATTTGGATGTTTACTTAGAGGAAGGTGTATATATTTATAGTGAGGATTCAGATTCACATTTTGATGCATTGGAGTGGTGGAAAGTCAATGATATAAAATACCGCATTTTATCTAAGATGACACGTAATGTTTTGTCTATTCCAATTACTACAGTGATTTCAGAATCTACATTTAGTGCTGGTGGTAAAGTGATTAATCTTTATTGTGCATCAATATTTGTTGAAATAGCAGAAATATTGTTATGTGGAGCTAATTGGATTCGGGTACGTTATAAGTCGGGAAGGTTAGTGCCGGAGTATTGTCGGCGGCGAGTGCAACTTTTGATGTTGGAAAGCATTCGAATTTTCACACGCAGATATTGAACGGAGGAGGCCGAGTACTACTTTTGTTAAATAGCTAGAGGCTTTACGTTTAGCTCAAAATGCATTGTGCATGGCTCTTCCTTGGACGTGGGTTTTGTTAGAATTTTTAGATTTATACTTGGCTTTTCGGTCAGACCTCATTAATTCTATATTCCTTTTAGAATGATTAGTACTTTGTCATAAATATGTTACTTTTGCTGTTATTTTTTTACTCATATATATATATATATATGTATGATCCTTACGTCTTTCATTTATTTATTTATTTATTTTCAAATCAATGATTTTTTTTCTCCTATATATAATAAAAAGAATATTTTGTCATTGCTTAATTTATAGTCGCACAACATGAACTTGAATATATATCTTGACCCCTTTTGACCATCTTTTGTGGGCAAGGATTGAATATCTTGATCCCAGCTTTCATCCTGTGAATCTAATTGATACTACAGGTACGTACTTGAGCATGATCACTATGATCATCATGTCCTTTGGATTGTGAGCAGTGGCAACTACTAGTGTAAGAAGCTCTCTCATCTAATATTATATTAATCCATCTACAATATTCCACTGGTAAATTGATGATAATTATTGATCCTTTTTCATATCAGCTTCCCATTTATATATGAGTACTGCTACATCTACAAATGAATTATATAAAAATAATCTCACAAACTGATGTGATTTTATCTGATCCTTTAGATCTACTTTACAATAGAATTAACTTTATAATATGATAAACCACAACAAGTCACGTCAATTTGTAGAATTACTTTTGTGTAATCTTTTTGTAGCTAGAGTATTTTCCTTTATATATAACTCTTGGTAACTAAGTTTTTGTTTTCTGAATGTCATTAAATAATCTAAGTTCTCAAAAGTTTATATATATATATATATATATATATATATATATTTATATTTATATTTATATTTTTTAAAAAATGATAAACTAACAATTAGTTTATAATTATTTAACGACTCCATTTAGAATGAAGGGTTATGTAAACATGAGATTATATTTTTAATGAAGTGACGCATGCAATTACATTTAAAATGAACTGTAAAATAGTTGTAAAAGAATTCTAAATGTATCATTACTTCTTCTTTTTTTTCAATTTCTCTATCTTTGAAAACTTGGTTCTTTAATTTATGGACGCATAAAAAGAATTAGAAACTGGTGGACTTGATGTTTCTAGAATTCTAGTTCTTTTAATTATCGTATTCTATATATCATCTAACGTTATTGTTTTGAGAGAACTATTAATAAGAGAAATCTTCATGTCAGGGTTTGAGCAATCCGATTTCAAACTTTTTCTCTGTTTCTTTTTTTCACTGTACTTGGTCATGGGCTAATTAATGCCGTGCGATGTTGCTTCGTTTAGAATCCAAAATAATTTGAAATGAGCCTGCCATCCAAACGAGCATATGAGCTGAGTTTTCGTTCAACTCAATTTTACTGTAGATAGACATATCAACTTTGCAGATTCTACTAAAAAGCTGCAGTGAACGCAGGCTGTAATTTGTTTGCTATCAAAAACTTAAAATATATTTTGTGAAGTTGACCAGATCAAAAAGGCATCGAAGACTTTTAGGCCCAGTTCATGATAACGTCCCACAATGAACTTTGAAGTTAGAAGGCTAACCAATTTTATAAATTCATTCGGCAGTGTCTGTGTCAAGTGAACAGTAATTGGTGAGATTTTTTTTATAATTTTTTATAAATATATCTAAATTTATTTTAATATTCAAACACTATAAGAATTCATTTTAAGTAAATTCTACTAAACTCATTTAACAATCTCAACTTACTGCTATTCATAAAAAAAAATTCTAATCAACTTAATTCAACTCAGTTCAGCATCTAAATACAGTAAAATTTTATAAATAGTAATAAAATAGTTTATGAATAGTAATGAGATAGTTTAAATTGAATATTTTTAAAATTTTAAAAAATAGAAAGAAAAAGTTGAATAAAGAATACTATAAAAATAAAATATTATTTTATAATATTATTTTTTATTAAGAATTTGAAAAAATTGATTTTTTTTATTTAAAAGTTTAAAAAAATTATAATGACTAATTTAAAATTTTATATTTAAATTATATTTAAAAAAAAATAAAATGATACGAAATCAGATAAAATGAAAATTTTGATACAAAATCTATTTTCGAACAAGCCTAGTCTTATCAATAGCCTTCCTTTTCTTGGCCAAGTAGAATTCAACTTTGGTGAGCAGTGGCACTTTTGTGCTTTACTTTTGGCCGGGAATTGAAAGTGGGTTTACCATGCAGGTTTTAAGATGAGATTCTCGTATAATTTTTTTAAATTTTTATATAAAATATAATAAATAATTTAATTATTTTAAATCTTAATTTAATTTTTTTAAATTTTTAAATAATAATAATATTTTAAACAATAATATTAATATTCGACGTCAGAAGTAGCAATATTTAACTTTAGGCTATATAGACTATGACCCGTTTATATATATAAACATTTTAACTTATCTTATTTAATCTATTTAATTATTATAATTATTTTAAATTTTTATATAAAATATAATAAATAATTTAATTTTTTCAAATTTCAAAATAATAATAATAATATTATAAAATAATATTATAACAATATTTTATTTAACTTTTTAAAATCATTTCATTTCATCTCATTATTCAAATGAGTCCATATTATAATCTGAAAAGACATTTTTTAAAAACATTCAACACATATATAGCTGATATTAAAAAATAATTAATGTTTTAATTTTTTTTTTTAAAAAAAATCCAGATTCAAAATAAGTAATATTTAATGCACATTTATATGTACAAAAAAAAAATTTATTCATCATCTCCACATATTACATTTTATTTTTATTTTATTTTTTATTTTTATTAAATATATAATGTATAAATGATAAATAGAAAATTTTAATTAGTTTTTAAAAAGTAAAATTAAAAAAATTAAAATAAATTTAATGTGTAGAGTGATGAATAGTTAATACATCATCTAAAAAGGGATTACTATGATATAAATCAAAAAATCTTCACAATCTCCTACTATTTACCCACACTCCACACACCACTCCACACAACACATTTTTTTTAATTTTTTTCTTTTATCAAATATTTATTATATGAATAGTGAATAGAAAATTTGAAATAGTTTAAAAAGAAGAAACTCAAAAAAAATTTAAAATTTAAAAAAATGTAGAGAGGAGTGTGGTGGACGTTATATAGCAAAATCCGATATAAATACACATAATGACGTAGATCCATCACACGCTAATCCAATGACATCTGCATGAGTGTAGCCGCACATGCCTTTTTCTTTTCTTTTTTCTCCTGACGGTGGATGGTCTCTGTAATTAGCATTAGTATTGGTGTATACATATACATATATAAAATCATCTCTTTTATATATCTATTTTATCATTCAAACAAAACTCTCACATTAGTTTATATATATTTGAAGTAAAGTAATAATAAAATATTATTTTTTATTATTATTAATTTTTTTCTAAAATTAAATTTTAAAAAAATTGCAATTAGTATCCACTAGATATGTTTGACATTAATAATACAAATACAATAATAGAAAATATAATTTTTTTATATATTATAATAAAAATATAATAAAATAATAATAAAATAATATATTATAATAATAAAATAAATGTGCATATAAAGTTTTGTTGTATGGGTGAGCAAGGAAAAAAACTCAAAAGGAAAGGACTGTGAAAGAATAGGAGGAGAGAGAAATAATTAGTAAAATAATATTTAAAAAGTAAATAGTAGATCTCTAAATTTATATAGATACTATTTATAATTATACAAAAATAGAGAAATGTATAATCTATGGAGAAATTTAAGTGCATATTATATGCAAATATCACTTTACATGTCCATATGGATAAGCAATGCTGCCAATGCTCTCGTGGTACAAAAGTAAAAGTTAAAGATAAATTTTAAAGTAATATTATTTTATTATATAGTTATGAACAAGTTGTTATGGTATTCTATGACTATCATCTCTCTTCTTACAAGGAAAAAGACGCTCACTTGACTCCAAGCCTGCAGATTCCGGTGGGAAGCAGAGAGTGAAGTATGAGTGAAAGAGGCGGAGAAAACACCGGCGACCGTCAAGGTTCCGAGCCCCGCACCCGCCAGACGGACTCTAACTATGCCAACCTTCCGCAGCGACAAGCCAATAAGATCAAGGGGCAGATCTTCAAAGGCCTGTTCAAAGTCACAGCGCCGGCCGCTGCCTCCGCTAGCCGTTGATGATACCAGTTCTGTGCTATCATGGTGATGGTTTTTTTTTGGGGGGGGGGGGGGGGGGGTTACTGTGCTTGAACCTTTTTGGCAGTAAATAAATGCTTTGCCACTATCTGTTCAACCTGTAGTGTGAATCAATGTTTCTTTTTTTAATCCCTGATTAATGCTCTGTTTTGTCATTTGCTTCAACTTTGATGCTTTGAGATATGGGCATTTGACCATCAGAGAAATATACAGGTTGAATTCTTAAACCTCGGCGCCCAAAATCCAAATGGGTCATCGTGGTTCTTTCTAATTGGTTTTCTTTATTGTGGCCGGACGATCATTTTCTTTTTAGTTTCCAGAAGGCCGTTTAGTTGCAGACCACTACATATATATATATATATATATATATACCCTTAAGCCAATGGGCGTAAAGGGGCAGGGCAACTACCCTCCCTACCTCCCAGCTTGCACGTATCTTTAAATCTTTCTCTGATCTCGTCCATACCTACTCAAATCAGCCACCATCTTCCACGGCTTCGCGCTGAACGAGGTCGCACCTCCTGGCGGTGGCGCCATCTGAGACTACCGCAGTTAGATCGAGTACGAGCCATGCGCCATAATCGAGTTGGGGATGCCGCAACAATTGTTAATTTAGGCGGTCCAAGTACTGGACATCTTTCTCAGTCAGGCCGGAATGCAAGCGCATTCATATCGAGACGCTCAAAGCTCCCCTAAAGTTCACATTAAAAAAATAAAAAGAAAAGAAAAAAGACCTCTGCTTTTTCGAAACATACGTGTTTATGTTTTGTTCATATATTATTTCGTACTCTTTTTTTTTTTTTTTCATTTTTCAAACATGAAACAACGGCAGCTAAAGATAGTTGCTGAGAATGATGCGCATGCAGAACGTACTGATCAGTAGCTTCGTTTGTTCCTCAAATTCATTTTAATTTTTTATTATTATTTTTTAAAATTTTAATATAAAATATAATAAATAATTCAATTTTTTTAAATCTCAAAATAATAATAATATTATAAAATAATATTCTAATAATATTTTATCATTTCAACTCAATTCAATTTAACATCTAAACACAACTTAAAAAATTATTTCATATTTAGATTGTCTTTTTTTTTAATTAAGATAGTTGAGGTTGGAATTCCGATTTTTCATTTAGAAAATTAGACTATACGGCATTAGGCTATCAGGCTTGGATTATTTTTTATTATTAGTATGATTGTTATTGAGTTTTTAAGTTGGTATTAATACTAGCACGGCCATGGCATTGCAGGATGGACCCATTCTCTATAGATCAAAATGTTTTTCTTCATATTTTTCTCACATTTATTTTAAAAAGGAAATAAAAAACAGGAGAAAAAATTTGCAGGGTGTCTTAGTTTGTAGACTTTGGATCGTATTTGGAATATTCGAATCATGTGAATAAAATATATTTGAAGGATATATAATTATGATGTGTGTGAAAGGGTAACATGAGTGGGTCATATATACGAACAAGTAACGAATAATAATGGATCATAACAGTGGGACGTCTTCTGTTATAAAATTTAATGGCCAGTATTGCTTCTTGACAAGCCGCGCGTACTTCTTAATTTTGTCATCTTTTGATCGTTTCAGCTTTCCCCACTGCGGTGTACCATTGCACTCATTTCAAGTAAATGCTTCCACGCTTTCGCTTACAATAATTTTACTATCTTGTCCAAAATATTTCATCCACTCAATGTACCTTCAAAAATGATATTTACAGCCTTAATTGTAAGGTGTACAAATTTTAAGTAATTTCTTTTTTAAAAAAAGGTAAATTTAAGACTGACATAAAAAATTTATATTTATAATAGTAAAATATACTTTTTTTTTAAAAGAAATCTGTGAGATTTGGATATTTTAAATCTATATTTAGCATTATTCATACAAATATTTTTGTCAAAATTTTATTAAAAATAAATTTAAAGAGACCAACAAGAATGTCCTTGCATTTGTTATGTTATCTACGTGATGATATGTAATATATTATTTATTATAAATATTAAAAAAACAAATAAATATAAATATCTTTGATACTAGTTGTCATATTTAATGGGTAAATAGATGATTTTTTTTTAATTATTAGTGTGTTAATGGATAAAAAACAATTTTATTTTTTATTGAAAACATCACAATTGATGAAATGTGTTGGAGAAAATAACTCTATTTAGATTCAGAGATAGGGTGAATTGAGAAGGTTTATAAATAATAATACCATTTAAGAGTTAAAATTTATTAACAGCAATAAATAATTGTGAGAAGATTCTCAATCAAGCTGGCTCCCTGGCAGCGTGGAGGATTTTAATTTGACTAAAATGAGTGGCATGGCGTGCCACTGGCCCACTGTGGAGAAAAGAAAATAATAAAAAAATAAAAAAATATTTTAGAAATTCGAGTAAACATATAATAACTTATGCATATATATATATATATATATATATATATATATATATGTATGTAAAGTTATACTTATATAATATGAATTTAAATTTTTTCATATTAAATTATGTATCTTTATATTTTTACATAATTATGAATAGTATCTATACAAATTTAGAGATTCATTATTCACTTTTCAAATGTTATTTTATTAATTATTTCTCTCTCCTTTCACTTTTTCTCACAACCATTTTCTCTTCTCCATCTTTCAACAATACAATAAACTTTCACTTGAACATTCATTTTATTATTATAATATATTATATATATTTTTATTTTATTATATTTTTAATATAATATGTAAAAACATTCTATTTTTTATTATTACATTTATATTATTAATATCAAATGTATGTAGTGAATGCTAATTACAAAAAATATATATATAAAAAAAAATTGATTTTAGAAAATAATTATTAATAATAATAAAATAATTATATTATTTTGTCTCAAATATTTATAAGTTAATGTAAAAATTTTTCTTAAATGATAATTCTTTTATGAGGGTCCTAATTATATAACTATTTTTTTAAAAAGATTACACGAGACTTGTAGATTCAAGAATTAGAAGTATCATTTTTCTTTGGCATATACCTATATCCTTAGTGATCCTTTTATTCAAAGAGTACTTATGACTGCTAGTCAACGAAAGTCATAAATATTGATCACGATGGTATATATCATCGTTCCAATTAAGTCAATCATTTTAGTTAAAAGGTTATCTTCAATATTGTTATCAACTCCTTTGTTGCAAAAGAAAATGTGTATGATCAAAATGTAAGTCTCTGTTCTTTTTATAGATAAGATACAATATGTGAGTTATAGCACTGTATTTACTTTAATATATATAATATTGAGAATAACATTTGTCTGATCTATTTCTTTCCAAATTATGCAAAAATCCCGATCCTTTCTAAACATGTACGTATAACATGCAACTTTGAAGAAAAATCATAGTACCTACACAACCTGCTCCCAACACTCCCCAACCACATGAAGGAAGTTCTCTGAGAGCACCTTGAAACTGGAAAGGCCTAGGACCAGCCGGTCGTTTATGGTTCAGTTGAGTAATCATTGGACAATGATCCGATGACGTACAAGGTAAATATTCCATTTTTCCTCCCGGTAATTCCGACAAAAATTCAAAATTTACCAATACTCTATCAAGCTGTATCCAAATTCTACCATCCCTTAGCCTCTCATTACAACAAGAAAACTGATGACCAGTTGAAGGAAGATCAAGTAAACCACAATCTTGAATACAATTATTGAAATCAAGGCGAGCACGAGAGGATAAAAAAATACCAACAATTTTTTTCCTTTTTGAATGTATGATATTAAAATCACCTCCTAATAACCATGACCTTCCATCCACATCGAGACTACTTAGATAATTCCATAAATCACTTTGCTGTCATTGGAAACAACTCATATAAACGAAAGTCGCAAACACTCGATTATTTCTATGCGAAAACCGTCCTGATAATGCTTGTTCCAATGTCTAATGCCTCTGACAATCAATCCACTCCGCCCAGAAAAGCCAAACTTTTCCTCCCTCTTCTATATTATTACAAAAATTAGGAAGGTGTAACCATCGTGCCCATCAAGGACACTTATTAACCGAAAAAAGATGTTCTAATAAAACTACCACCGATGCCAGATGTTTATTCATTTAACACCATAGGTTAGCTTTCGATGAACAAATACCTCTAATATTCCAGATAAGAATCTTCATTTAATCAATAATGTTTATTCGAGCGAGTTGTTCTCTCAAGAACAACGGTGGCTTTCTTCTTTTTCACCCTCCAAAGATATTTAATTGCAAAGTCAATCTCACTGTCCGATTCATAACATGTTGCAGCCAACTCTGCAATCTCATTGTCTTCTTCCTTATCAGGCATGGAATGACCATGCAACCTCGACAACCCCATAAGACCATCCTTCTCTACAAACCTACTCTTCGACATATGATATAATTTGACGTATCACGTTAAGTTACATCAATTTATATGTTTATTTTTATGAACATTCTTTAAAACATTTTCTTTACAGAAGATACACATATTCCCTCTGATAAACTACTAGCATGTATCTTTAAAAACTCTCCCTAAAACTACTCGTCCGTCGGGCAAGTTGTGGTTAAGGGTGACAATATGTGACACGAGCAGTGAACCAACACAAACACAACACGAAATTAACGGGTTTGGATTTTATATTAATGGGTTGACCCGTTAAGATACTATTTATAAATGGATCAATAATGGGTCAACCTGCTTAATCCGAAATCAATTTGTTTGACCCGTTTAAATTTTATTTCAAGATTACAATTTTATTATCATTAAGTTATAATATTATTATTTCTCAGTATACTTATATTTTTATTGTTAAGATTGTAATTCTAGACCTATACTCATATTTGTTATTGTATAGTTTGTAATATTAGTTTTATTATATGCTAAAATTAAAAAAATATTGATATATTTTTTTTAAAATATTGTGGCTACTAATAAATATAGATTTGAACTTTTATATAAAATTATGTTAATCAAGTTAAATGAGTTATGCATGTTAATTCAACCCATCTACATGAAAGAAGTTTAAACTAGACATATCGTGTTAATCTATTTCTAATTAATTATTAAACAAGTCAAAGTGGGTGACACGACACGATCCGTTATCTAAATAGGTTGAATTAGGGTTTGAAAATTTGACACGTTTAGCTTAACGAGTCGGGTTCATGTGAAATTATATAATCGAATGTTCATAACATGGCAAGACACGTACACGATCCAAAAAAACGAATTGCCACCTCTAGTTGTGGTAAACTTGCCAAAAAGGCTGTTTCCGTAAAAAAGAAAAAGAGAAATGTCACATCCACAAAGAGATTATATAAAAATAATCCTACAAACCGACGTAGATTCACATGCTCTGTTGGATCTATTTTACAATAAAAGTAATTTTACAATATGATAAATCACATCAAATCATATCAATTTGTAGGATTACTTTTGTATAATCTCTTTGTAACTAAATTGTTTTTCAAAGAAAAATGTGACTTGATATAAGGCCAAGTTATATCTACCGATACACGTTTGTATATTATATTTATATATGTATGGGCCATGCTTTAATATTGTGAATAAATATATATATTTAATTATTTATGAATAAATAAATATAGGCCATGCTTTAATATTGTAACAAACAGATCCTTACAATCAAATACATTTACTTGGAGTATTCGATTCCAATATTGTATCTACCCGCACTACCGGATGGGGGTGCCCCTGTCCTCCCCCTAACATGGGCTTGGGAATAAGTTGGGCTCCCGAACTACAGAATCGTCCCCCTTAGGCGGGTGCCTACGTCTGGATTTCAAAGAGGACAGATTGGCCCCCTAATCCATTTGCCACCCTGTCAAACATTGCGTTACCCAAACCACGGTGTCACGGATGTACAGAATACACTTACAACCCAAATTTTTTTAAAAAAATGAAAAATTACAACCAAATCGAACAAAACATTATAGATCTTATAAATACAAACAAAAACCAAAAACTAAACTTACAACCAAACAAACTTACAGTCTTATAGGTTAGAAATATCTAACAAATCGAACAAAAAAACCCATGGGCCAAGGCTGCTATCATGGGTTATACAAATTTGAATCTGTGCATAGAACTTTAGAGATCTGTGGGCAGATCTATATGGCCCATGGTTGCAATGGTCGTAGTTGTGGGTCATCAAACTCGAAGATCCATCACAGACTCCAGTGTCACCCTAGATCATAGCTGCCAGCCGTTACATGCGACAATGAAGTTACGAAGACCTTTCATGGTGTTACAAAGAGAAGTTATATCATCCCTGTTAGTGTATAGGAGGATGTAATACCCTACTTCTTCCTTCTTTCTGACGTAAGCAATTACGTCAGATGTGATAGCCTGTCCGCCCATCTCTAGTGTCTAAGAGTCTCATTATGCGTGTCAGACCCCGATGGCGTGTTTTAAAAGATACTATGTAATTTATAAAACTAGTTTTGTGTTTTAAAGTTATGTGTATTTTAAATGGAAGACCCCTATTATTATTTAATCGAATAATATTTTAAATAACTTAATTATAATATCTTTGAAGAGTTCCAAAAATATTATAATTATAAGGAATCATTTTATATAAATGTTTTCAGTTATTTAAAATATTACGTGATTTAAATAATGATGGAATCTTTAATTAATTTAATAGTTTTATTCTCTTAAATATTTTAAGTAAGATTTCATCATTTTATAAATGATGAAGGAATATTATTTTAAATAATATTCTATTTTAATTCCTTTCAGTGCTTTTAATTAACTTAGCTTTTACGCATTTTTAAATCAGTATTTAAGGGTCATCGTTAAACCATTTTATAGACCCCCAGATGATGGGTTTTAGGATAAAACCCCACCCCTCTCTTTTCTCCCTCACTTTTCCCTAGCCCTCTCTCTCTCCTCCCTTTCTCCCTCTCGGCTTGCACTGCACTACACCCACACCCGAATGGCTCCAGCCCGGCGCCGCCGTGCACTGGCATGCCTCACCTCCACCACCACTGGCCTCCTCTCCCTCCGGCGAACCTCCTGGTACAGGCATCTCCCCCTCACGCTCGCCCCTCCTCTCCCTCGGTAGTGCATAACCCTAATGGGCTTCACATTGCTACGTCGCCGTGCGCAGTGCGCCGTCCTCCGGTGCCACCACTCCCACGGCAGCTTCCTCTGCCACCGGCCGTCCTCCTCTAGCAAGCCCAGCCTCTATCTCCTCGCCGGTAGCTCCCCATGCACGCACGTAACCCGTTCACTGTGCATGCTCCCAACGCTGCCGTGCGCGGCCACCTTGGCCACCCGACACCACCATGAGACTCCCCAGGTCTCCCCCTTCCTCCTCCCGTAAACCCACGGCCAAATGTCCTCTCCTCCATCTCTCGGTGCCTCTCTCTCTCACGCACGGGTTAAGCCCGATCTGCCGTCGTACGCCACCACCCGGACCACCGTTGGTCCCGATCTGTCCCCCATGCACGCACACTTTGTCTCACTCTCCCACGGCTTCTCCTTCCCTCACAGTGCACGGCCAGCCTCTTTCCGCTATCGCGGACCACCATGCTGCCACCACCGAGCCCGGCAGTTCCCTTAACCTAGCCCTAAGCCTAAACCACCACTTTATGTGGTGGGTAATCACTGCACGTGATGGACAGTCATTGCGCGTGACTAACTGTCACTGTACATGGCTAGACCCGCTGTGATACTCTCCTTGCCAGCATCATCAAGGACACCTAAGGCCCTTCCAAGACCACACATAGCTATACAAATGCCTAAACAGTCACTGTACGCGATGTAGCCACCCCATACGTTCCTCCGGCATTATCGACTATGACGGTCAACGAGCGACGCATGAATTATCCTGTCGATGGTATAATTCTCTATCCCTCGCTATTTATATTAGATGTTAGCTAGTTGACTAGGTTGTGTACTGTGCTACTAGTATTATAGGATTCGTTGTGTAGTTTGGTGGTGTAGACTATAACGTGAAGTGTTGGGCGTAGTTGGGATGTGTGCTGTGTAGTATTGTGGAATTGTGCTGTGAAGTATGGTTGTGGTTGTGTGATGTAGTGGTGATTAGTGTTATAGCGTAGTGCTGTGAATGGAGTACACGTAGAGTGTACTCCATGTGGTGGGACGATGCACCATATGGCGTGTGTGCCACAGTGGTGACATGGCGTAGTGTTGTGAATAGAGTACACGTGGAGTGTACTCTATGTGGTGGAACGATGCACCATATGGCGTGTATGCCATAGTGGTGATCTAGCGTAGTGTTGTGAATGAAGTACATGTGGAGTGTATTCCATGTGGTGGAACGATACACCATATGGCGTGTATGCCATAATGGTGATGTGGTGTAATGACATGAATGGAATACACGTGGAGCGTACTCCATGTGGTGAGACGATACATCATATGGCGTGTATGCCATAATGGTTTTGTGGTGTAGCGGTGTGAATGGAGTACACGTGGAGTGTATTCCATGTGGTGAGATGATGCACCATATGGCGTGTATGTCATAATAGTGATGTGGTGTAGCGTTGTGAATGGAGTACACGTGGAGCGTACTCTATGTGATGAGACGATCCACCATATGGCGTGTATGCCATAATGGTGATGTGGTGTAACGGTGTGAATGGAGTACGCGTGGAGTGTACTCCATGTGGTGAGAAGATGCACCATATGACGTGTGTGCCATAGTAGTGATGTGGCATAGTGTTGTGAATGGAGCACACGTAGAGTGTGCTCCATGTGGTGGAACGATACACCATATAGCATGTATGCTATACTGGTGATGTGGTGTAGTGACGTGAATGGAGTATACGTGGAGTGTACTCTATGTGATGAGACGATACACCATATGACGTGTATACAATAATGGTGATGTGGCGTAGTGCTGTGAATGGAGTACACATGGAGTATACTCCATATAGTGAAACGATACACCATATAGCGTGTATGTCATAATGGTGATGTGGTGTAGTGATGTGAATGGAGACTCCATGTAGTGAGACGACGCGCCATATGGCGTGTGTGCCATAGTGATATTGTGGCGTAATGTTGTGAATGGAGTACACGTTGGAGTGTACTCCATGTGGTGAAACGATGCACTATATGGTGTGTATGCCATAATGATGATGTGGCATAGTGTTGTGAAGGGAATATGCATGAAGTGTACTCCATGAGGTGCAATGATACACCGTATGGCGTGTCACAAAGATAAGGATGGTTGCATAGTTGATAAAGGAAGAACTTGAGGTATGGTGTCAGGAACTGTGGAATAGTGTCCCAGAGTGGCTGTGAAGTATGGCTGTAGTCCAAGGCGACGGGTGTCGCCGTGTAGTCAGCTTATAGCCTGGAGTAAGTGCGAAGTGGTTAGAAAGTATCAGAGTGGTGCAGCGGAAGCATGACTCGGCAATTCGTGACGTAATCAATCATGGAGTCGTGCTATTATGACCTAGGATGTATATGAGGTGACGTGACAATGTCACAGTGTAGCTTGGGAATGGTCTCGAGCTATATGGTGTGATGTACAGTGTAGTTATGAATTGAGTTTTATCGTGTTAAGTGTTGGGATGAATTGTCTAAAGGGACGGGTAGCACGAAGAGTCATGCTAGCTGGGTAAAAGAAGGTTGGTATCGGAATATGGCGCTTGTCCATACGACCCGATGACCAATATAAAGAATGTTGGTCTTAGATGATAAAGGGGTAAGGTACGTGTGTTATCTGGTTAGACACATGTGTTGGACGGATTTATCGTATATAATAGGTAATCTGTCTTATGTACGGTTACACGGTGCATAAGCCTTAAGGTTGGCTTAGAGCCATGTAATGTGTATGCAAGGTCATGAGAAGTAGAGTGAGCTAAGATACATGAAGGTAATGATGAGTGTACTGTCTAAGAATGATATACGTGACTTAGTCGGTCTAAGTCATGCGTCAGAATGTGATTAATAAGAAGAATAAGGCGAAGGTCATAATGTTTTAATCCTAAAATGAATCATGAGTTCACCCTAATGAGTAAACACTCGAAATAGAACGTCAAGGTTGAAGGAAGTAGAGACCATAATGGGTATCTAAGGGTTTTATCATAGTAAGGAACATGAAAGAGCACAAGATAGAAGGAGAGTGTTCTAAATAAAGTATAGCTCTATTTCTAGTCAGTTGCTTATGCACTAGATAGAAAATAACGTCAAGGTTATGTATGCATGTAGGTTGACATCTGATACGCGCATGAATGGACTGTATGGTATGAAAGTAGCATGAAGTCCAGGTAAGTATTACGTTTATACTCTTCTAGAGTTTTCTAAAGATAAGGAAAAGAAAATGAAAAGCTCTTCCTTCTAGAAAACGAAGTAAAGAAATGCTTTTCCTTTTTAAGGATAGACGTTTTACAAAAAAACAGAATGAAAGGTAACGTTTTTAAAGTATAAGTATGTACGACCCTCTTTGGCAGCCCCTGTTCACGCACTTAAAAGTATTAATTGTACACATGTGAATGGATGACTATACGTAGTATCTATTGTATGTATTTTCAAAGAAAAAACAATGCACAAAAAGACGATTTTCGGGCTCTCGCCCCAAACGACGTTTTCTCACGAAAAGACGTTTTTCCATGAAAAGATGTTTTCCCATGAAACAAATGAAAGAAATGAAATGAAATGAAAGGCATGCTCATGCAAATAAAATGAATGAAAACTGCAGCTCTCTAGAGCTATCATGAACGAATGAATGTAAAGGAAGAAATGAAAGAAATGCATGAGCATAAATGAATGTATGAAGCTACGTAACGGCCACATGAATGAATGAATGGGGTACCCAAATGAATGAATGGGCAGATTGCAATGACAGGCGGTAGTATCTAGTAGTGCACCTAGTGCTACATCCCTGACGGAATGGGATTCCAACCCGTGGCCACGGGCGAATCCATTGGCTATAGGGCCGCTAACCCTAGCATGCAGGCGTAACAGTGTGCACTGGCCTATGAAAGTGAAAAAAAAAAGAATGTATGAACGCATGACATTCTTCAAGAAATGAAGGCAGTGACGGGGGAACGTTTTAAAGAAAAAAAAATCACGTTTAAAGATGAAAACTCCCGTCTATTGATGTTTGCAAACGAAAGCATGTATGCATGTACGTATAGTATGTATGGAATGATAAATGCATGACTGAAAACCTACGTTGCTATATTTTAACTGTATGAAGTAATGCTTACTAGGTATTCGACTCATTTTAATTTTTATATGTGCCCCTCCCCCCACAGGAACTGAATGAGTAGTACGCTCAGGAGGGACACCGCCAAAGGAGAAAGGCACCGAAGTCTAAGCATGAGGATTTTAAATGTATGAAAGGTCTTTTATTTTAAAAATTTATATTTTTCACTCTTTTAACCCGTAAGCCTCTTTTATTATAAAAACACATTTTGTTTTATTACGTAGAGTCTTGCACCCTGGGAAGGACAATAAAATGTTTTAAATCGGACAATAATTTCCGTCGTCTTTTCTAAAATATTTTGTAAAAAAACACACCACAAGGACGGGCGTTACAGAGGAGGAGGATAAGAAGAATGGAAGAGTGAGAAGAAGAGAAATGAAAGAGAAGTTGAGGTCCAAGGATGGTGGTCATGGGTCATGGCCACTAGCACTGAGGTGTGAAAGCCTGACAGATGAGGGAGAAAACTAAGAAGAGGAGAGGAGAAGAGAAGGGGAGAAGGGAGGCGACTGGAATGAGAAAATTGAAAAGAGAGAAAGAAAATATCATATTTATATGTAGATGATAGGGTTTTTGTAATCCTATAATGAAACAACGATCTCTAAAATGACGTCGTTTCATTACAAATATATTAATTATATGTATATGTGTATGCGCGTGCACGAGCTAAACAGAGTAAACTCCAGGCATGCTTGGGCCCGGGCCCGGTTCCACCATGTGGGCGGATGCTCTGCAGCCCACATGGAATGGGCCCGCCATTCTGTCCCTTCGACCATGCAATTCATGATAACTGCTTCAAACGCGTAACAGAAAAAAAATTGAATCATTTTTAAACTTTTTATTATTTTTTTTTTCGAAATACTCAACCAAGTCATGATTTATATGATCAGCATTAATTGTACATCATATAAATTGTTTATCTAATTGGAAGGAGCCAGATTTCCTGATCATCAGGAATCACCAAATTGTATTATGAAACCAATGTGTCTAGACTCGTTCCAAATTGATTTCAATTATATTTCTTAACGCGTACTATCATACTTCGTAACACGGACCCAATTGTACACGTCATTGTGGATGTGGAAGTCAAAACGTGTCCGACTCCCATTTGGTTCCCCAGCAGATACTGATCGACAGACGTTCCCATTAACTTTCACACTCGCTTGTGTTTTTCATTTTTGGATAAACTTCGTGACGAAGCAAATCTATCCCATCACTAACTCAGGTTTGAGGTTACCTCATTTACTCTGTGTGGCCTATAAATATGAATTTCATAGAAATTTCGAATATAATCTCACAGGAAATTAACCTAGCACTAGCTAGCCCTATGCTTTTTCTGCTTCTGATGTCGCTTGTTGGTTTCTCTTCCTCTCTCTCAGACTTCTTTGAAGTCTATCTTTGTTTGTTTCTTTTTTCTATAGTGGATCTTCGTGGAAAGAGATATGATCATTTAGAAGACCTTTCTCCAAACTCCTTGGATGATGACTTGAAAACAGGCTCGAACCCTTTTTTTGATCTTTATTACAAACAGTACTACTCTAGCGCAGGTGCTAATTTTCTTCCTTTTTTAAAGTGATTTTGCGAGCCAACTCTGTGTTCCACAAGACTCTTTGGACGACAGAGACATGTTCCCATCTTTTACACATGATTCTATATCCAACCAGGATTTGTGTTCAGTTTTAGAGAGTCGAGAAGTCCTCTCGTCTGATGACATCAATATTCCAATGACCCCGAAGTAAGAATCGAAGGAAATAAAGCCGATGCCTTTTCAACCTTGTGATCGTTTTAGTAATGAAAACCATGGCAGTAACGAACAGACTGACTTAATAAACTTTAGTGGCGCCAGTAAAATACCAAGGACCAAATGGCAGTGTGGGCGTTCATGTGCGTCATTGGACATGAAGGAAAATCCAAATGAGAATTGTTTTCAAAATTACATGAAAAGGAAATGTATTCATTGTCATGCAGAGAAGACACCGCAATGGCGAGACTTTAGACTTTAGCTCCCGAGCATAGTATTCTTGTGCTAGGACCTACTTGCTGCAAATCCCGCCCCACCTTAGTGGGAGTTGGGAACTTCATCTTCAAGTGGAATGTGGAAGTTACTGCCCTCCGGTGGTTCAGGGTTGGTCGCCTCAGGATTGTGTTATAGGAGGAGAGGGCATTTACCACGAGAAAATATACCATGGTAGTTGTCGTTCTCGGGGCTTTCCTGGCCAAGATGGATAAGGTGATAGCTCGTATTAGCTAGATTACGTCTTCGATTAAGCCCTTGAGAGACGTCGGGGCCGGGCGCAAATGATCGGGTGTGATTCCCATCCAGATGAAGGCTTCCTAGAATATGATGTCTGCAGAACTGCTGTTGTCGAGCAGGGCTCTTCTTGTCAAGTAGTTGGCGATATGCACGGTCACGACTAAAGCATCGTCATGAGGGTGTAGAATGCCCTCCTCATCCTTCTCGTTGAAGGTTATGTGCTTAGGACTACCTTGTTGGAGGCAAACACTTTCCCGTATCTGGCTCTTCTAGCATGGGCCCTCCTTGTTGAGGAGGTGGCCCCACCTCAAGCGTACCCTTCTGCTATTATGCAAAATTTTCCCACTGGATCGTCTCCTCTAGCGCAGGCTCACTCTGGGCCGCCCTCCAGCCCTTTGCCTTGCTGGACTTTCACTTCTCTGTGGCCAAGAGTGGTCATCGGGTCATTGGCCACCACACTCGTCAGCCTACTGGTCTAGTAGAGCTTCCAACTCCTCCATTTTCCATTTTCTGGTGAAGCAATCTTCTGCTCGGTGGCTATCAGTTTTGTGGTAGGTGCAGTACTTAGTACAGGGCAAGCCTTATTGTTGTTCGCCCTGCAGGCTTGGGTCTATTTTGGTCTCCACTACCATGCTGGGGTGGGTGGGTGGTTCAACCCTCCCACGAGTGGGCTGCTCCTCTGTGCATTTGGTCTCGTGCGCCTTCTTCTTCTTGCTTTCTCGGCTCACTTGGCCACTTTGGGTAGCAACTTTTTTGTTTGCTTTTTCCAACTCAGTCTTCCGAGGGGATGTCAGCGCCCGAAGCGTATCTTCAGCGTTGATGAAACTGTCAGCTCGGTCTATGAACTCCCTCAATGAAGTTGGGGTCTTCCGCGCGATCTCAGTCATGAAGGGGTTGTGAGGCCAAACCCCCCCCCCCCCAAGCAGGGGTGCCAGGGTGATCTTTTCATTCTAGTCGTTTGTTGTCATGTGCTCCCTGTTGAATTGAGAGAGGCATGACTTCAGATTTTGTCATCTTGTTGCTTTATAGTTAGGAGGTAGGCAGGAGGTCGTCTCCTTTTCCGGCTCACCATGAACTACTTCAGGAAGAGTCGGGCCAGCTCAGCGAAGCTGTCAATGGTTCAGGGCAGCAGGGACCCGAACCATGATCTCGCGTCCCCTTCAGAGTGAGAGGAAACTCCCTACACATGACCTCTCCTGGGAATCCAAGCTGGGTCATATGGGTCTTGAATGTTTCCAAATGTTCCAAGGGATCCCTGGAACCGTTGTACGCGTCAATCTGCAGGACTTTGAATCTTGGGGGAAGAGGGACTGCCATAACTTCATCGCTATATGGCAGCTCTGAGCTGGTGAGCAACTGGTCCACCGTAGACATCGAGTTTACCCATTTGACCACCTCATCATATTTGTCTCAGAGTGTTGGCATTCTCCTAGCGGAGGGTCATCACTTGCTCCATTAGATTTTGTATCATTTTAGCTTGTTCGTTGGTTCTTACTTCCATTGCTTTGGGTTCTTCTTCTTCATGACATGAGGCTTGGGAGCGCCTTTTTGCCGGCATGCAAAGGACACGATACTATAGGAAATAAAGAAATCTCACAGACGGTGCCATTGTTGATGTCATATTTTGTGGCCTTAGCAACTCTACATTATTGGGCTCGGCCCTAGTCCCTGTTGAGATGAAGAATGGGGGACCCGGGGGGGAGTGGTGATGCTTAAGTTAGTTTCAGTGTAGGAGAGAAAAAGAGAGATAATCAATTAAGGAAGATGATAGTTGAAATATTTAAGAGTGTGAACTCCTTCCTTGGCAACAGGAAGGGGGTATTTATACCTGACTAAGCTGGCCCTCGTGGTGGAGGTAGTGAGTGTATCGTTCCGTATGGAGTCAGGTGTCAGGTGTCCTTGCCACTTACATGTCACGCCGCAGTCCAGTCATACCTGATTATGACTCTCTCTGACACCATAGTGAATCTCGGATTATGACTGTCTCTAGCTGTCCTGCCTTTTATTCTCTTGTCAGTGTACTTTATCCGTTTGCTTCTCTTATTGGGCTTCCTGGGCCAACTCGGCCCAACCTAGACCTTATCATTGGACTTGGGCCCGGGCATACTCCTCAAGCTCGGCCCTGGGGATTATTCCCCTCATAAATATGTACAAGATCATAAGGAGGCTGTGGCACGAGGCTGGCAAAGGACTGATAGTTTGAATCCTTAATTCTTGACAAGATCAAGAAATGGACTCTTACAAACGACGTTTTGTTTTTTGTTTTTAATGTCCAACAAGTAGGTTGACAATTGGCATTGTAAGGTAAGGTTGTATGATTATTTTGTTTAAAGAGCGGTGTTACTCTACCGCTTAGACTACTATAACTTACCGCTATGTCAAAATCATCTTTTTATTTTTTATTTTTATTTTATTTATTTTATCATTTTAAAATATTTTTTAAAAATATAAAAAAAATATCAATATACTAATAGTCAATTTTTTAACTATTAAGTTAAGAAAAAAATTAAAATATATGAAATGTCAAAATAAGAATACAAGTTGAGTGAGCAAAATAACATTTTACTTTGTTTAAATTGTGTAGTAGTACTGGTTCTCCTATATATAAAAAGAACATTATTTTCCCATTGATTAATTTATAGTTGCACAACATCTTGAATATATATCTTGACCCCTTTGACCATCTTTTGTGCGCAAGGATTGAATATCCTGATCCCACCTTTCATCCTGTGAATCTAATTGATGCTAGAGGGACGTACTTGAGCATGATCATTATCATCATGTCCTTTGGATTGTGAGCAGTGGCAACTAGCTACCAGTGTAAGATCTCTCTTATAATATTATATTATTCCATCTACAATATTCCACTGGTAAATTGATGATAATTATTGGTCCTTTTTCAGATCAGCTACCCATATTCTTGGTAACCAAGTTTTCGTTTTCTGAATTTCATTAAATAATCTAAGTTCTCAAAACTTTCTATATACTACAAGAAAAATAAATATTTATGATTGATTATTTGTAAAGATAATAATTATTTACGATAAAAATAGACTTATTTTAATAAAAAATAATTATTTTTATTGAAAATAATTAATCACAAATAATCAACTTTCTTTTAATATATATATTAAAAAAATAATAAACTTACAATTAGTTTACAATTATTTAATGACTCCATTTAGAATGAAGGGTAATTATGTAAACATGAAATTATTTTTTTTAATGAAGTGACACATGCAATTACATTTAAAACGGATTGTAAAGAATTGTAAATGTATCAATACTTCTTTATTTTTTTTTTCCAATTTCTCTATCTTTGAAAACTTGGTTCTTTAATTATGGACGCATCAAAAGAATTCGAAACTGGTTTACTTGATGTTTCTAGAATTCTAGTTCTTTTAATTATCGTATTCTATATATATATATATATATAATCTAACATTTATTGTTTTGAGAGAATTATAAATGAGAAGAAATCTTCGGCTACATTTAGATATTAAGCTGAGTTTAATATTTCATAAATAATAGTGAATTGAGTAGTGAAGAAAGTTATCTAAATTAAGTTTAAAAATATGTTTATATGTTAAAATAAGTTTAATATTTTTTTATGAAAAGTTAAAAAAAATAATGAATATCACGTATAAAAATCTAATAAGTTGAAAAATATTGTAGGTTTCATTTGTAAAGAAATTTTAAATTAAGATGAGTTTAGTAATTGAAGAATTAAATATTAAAATATTAAAATCAACTTAAAATTAAATTAAAATTAACTGAATTTAATTCAATCTTATAACCAAACGCGAAACGGAGATTTCAAACTTTTTCTCCGTTTCTGAATCTTGTCAGGACTGTAGGAAATATTTGGTCATGGTGCTAATTAGTCCTATCAATAGCCTTAGTCCTTTTCTTGGCCGAGAAGAATTTTACAACTTTGGTGGGCGGTTGGCACGCACTTTTGTTAGCACTGAAAGACATTATCTGTTTCACTTTCAAGTCTCAAAAGTCAAAAGTTCAGCATTCGACGTCAGAATTAGTAGCATTATTATCTCAACCTTTAACTTTAGACTATATTATACTCTGAAAAGACATTTTTCTAAACACATTCAACACACATATATATATATAGCTGATATTAAAAAATAATTAATGTTTTAATTTTTTTAAAATTAAAATAAATTTCACAATAAGTAATGTTTAACACACATTTATATGTACAAAACTCATCTGAAAAGGGATTACTCTGATATAATCTGATCTAAATACGCACGTAATGACGTAGATCCGTCACACGCTAATCCGATGACATTTGCAATAGTATAGCCGCACGTGCCTTTTTCTTTTTTTTTGCTCCCAGCGGTGGGGGATGGATCAGGATGGCCCCTGTAATTATGGATGATACAAAAGTAAAAGTTAAAGGTAAAATTAAGTACTTTTATTTTATTATATAGTTATGAACAAGTGTTCTATCATTTATCTTCTTATACAGGGAAAAAGACGCTCACTTTACTCCAAGCCTGCAGATTCCGGTGGGAAGCAGAGAGTGAAGTATGACTGAAAAAGGCGGAGAAAATACCGGCGACCGTCCAGGTTCCAAGCCCGAGCCCCGCCCCCGCCCCCGCCAGACGAACTCTAACTATGCCAACCTTCCGCGGCCACGAGCCAATAAGATCAAGGGGCAGATCTTCAAAGACCTGTTCAAAGGCACAGAGCCGGCCACTGCCTCCGCTAGCCGTTGATGATACCAGTTTCTTTAGGGAGGGCGCACTGGGCTTGAACCTTTTTGGCAGTATATATTAGTACTTTGCCACTATCTGTTCAAAAAGTAGTGTGAATTAATGTTTTTTTTTAATCCCTGATTAATGCTCTGTTTTGTCATGTGCTTCAACTTTGATGCTTTGAGATATTGGCATTTGACCATAGAGAAATATACAGGTTGAATTCTTAAGCCTCGGCGCCCAAAACCCAAATGGGTCATCGTAGTTCTTTCTAATTGGTTTTCTTTATTGTGGCCGGACGATTATTTTCTTTTTAGTTTCCAGAAGGCCGTTTAGTTGCAGACCACTACAAATATATAAATATATATATATATATATATATGTACCCTTAAGCCAACGGGCGTAAAGGGGCAGGGCAACTACCCTCCCTACCTCCCAGCTTGTACGTATCTTTAAATCTTTCTCTGATCTCGTCCGTACCTACTCAAATCAGCCACCATCTTCCACGGCTTCGCACTGAACGTGATCGGCGAAGGTCGCACCTCCTGGCGGTGGCGCCATCTGAGACTACCGCAGTTAGATCGAGTACGAGCCATGCGCCATAATCGAGTTGGGGATGCCGCTACAATTGTTAATTTAAGCGGTCCAAGTAGGGGTGTAAAACGGACCGGATCGACCGGTCCGGGCCGTACCGTACCGGATCGAAAATCCCCGAAATGGGAATTTCTCGGACGGAATGCAAGCGCATTCATATCGAGAAGCTCAAAGCTCCCCTAAAGTTCACAATAAAAAAATAAAAAAGAAAAGAAAAAAGACCTCCGCTCTTTCGAAACATTAGTGTTTATGTTTTGTTCATATATTATTTCGTACTTTTTTTTTTTTTAACAGGAGACAATGGTAGCTAAAGACAGTAGGTGAGTGATGAAAAACAGAAAAATGAATAAAAAGTGAAAGAAATCTGTTTGTATTTCCTTGATTGTAAAGGTGTGCATCCGGATCCGGATAATAAAATCCAGACGGTTATCCGACCGGATTAATCCGGATTCAATTCGGGCGGATAACCGGATTCAATCCGGATATCCAATTTGTAACCGGATATCCGGATTTTTTCCTATAAATTCAAAATTTTCACTATAGACCATAATCCGGGTTTTTTTTTTTTAATAATTTATTTAAGTACTATAATCCGGATTGTTCACCATATACCCGGATTTTTCACTATAATCCGGGTTGTTATTCCTTTTTTTTTTTAAAGACTAAACTTAAAAAAAAAAAGGTTTTTATAGCTATTTAAAAAAAAAAAACAACAAAATCTGATAAGTTTAAATTGCCCAGATTTTTTTTTAAAAAAATAAACACTTTCTAAAAGATTTTTATATAAAAATAAATAAATTAAAAAATAAAAGAAATAATAATACATCACAACTAATTAAACTAAAACATAAATTTACAAAGAATAAAAGAAATAATAATACATCACAACTAATTAAACTAAAATATAAATTTACAAAGAACAAAAGAAATAATAATACATCACAATTAATTAAACTAAAACATAAATATTAGTCTTCACATCTTGAATCTGGAATTGTTGGGAGATTTTCTACTGGACTGTCTCTCCATAAGCTACCAACAACATCAATTACAACAGAAAAATAAAAACTATAATGATTAGAAACAATAAGTCAAAAAGAACAAGAGAATAAAACTTGAAACAAGTGTCTTACAGCTTTAGTTCTTGGGTCTATATCACCAAGAAAAAGTCTCCTCTTTCTTCTAGGAGCACTCTCAAAATAAGTATATGCTTTTGCAAAAGTTGATTTAATAGAACCAACAATGACATCAAATATAATCAGTGAGAAAGAGGGTGAGATTACAGATAAAAGCTCAAACAAGCTTGGCCAATTAAAGTTTTTTGTAATGATTTTATATTCACATAGCTTGTAAAGTGATATTCTTTCCAATTATATTACTAGTGATGCAATTTGGCCAAATGGTCTTGAGAATGCATGGAATTCATGTGATGATTATGCATTGCCAGGTGTATAACAGGTACATTCAAAGGCAAATGGTCAATCGGTCCATTGGTTGCCGTAAGAGGAATTAGTCTATGTGGGTTTGAGTAGGATGGTTGTTTGTAATGTCGGTACAGCTAGGTTCATGAACCATTTGGTGGTTAAATATGCTACTGCACTTAATTATTTGCTCCATGCCGTGAAGGTCTGAGGAGGGAGAGGCTGCAGAGGAGCAATAACAATCTTGTCTAGTATGCATTGAACACTCCATCTAATTATCTGAAGTAGAAAACTTTGCCAAGCATCATCATAGAAATGGGTGAAGTAAGTTTTTTATTTGTTGTTTTTAACCTAACTTAGTTTAATATATTTTTTCTGGGCATGCATATTTTTTCTCCCATACTCGTTAGTAATTCCATTTACTTTGTGCTATGTCATTTGTTTTTACAACTCAAAATCTTCTTTCATCTGTTATTGAGTAATAAAAACTACCAAACACAATATAATAAATAATCAAACACTAATAATTGCCCATATAATATGAAATTGCTCAATGAAGCCCATTTCAAATAGTTCAACAACACAAAATGGAGAAGAGAAAGTGGAAAATAAACCATGAACATTATACAGTGAAATGCATTTGAAGAGAGAAACACAAGGAAAATATGGAAAGCATAAATAATCCTTTGGTAATGCAATAACACCTCCAAAGCATATCTACTCCATCTATCAAACATAGAGTGCACGACACTGAGTGGAAATCTGGATTCTAACGATTAACACTCAACATAATGAACTTTAGTCTCAATAGAGCTAAAAAAGCATAACTAACTAATGATAATTAGTTCTTCTAGAAATTCCTTTACTTATAAAAAAGAAATGGTTCTTAAAGAAATTCCTATAACAACACCCAAAATGTTATGATTATTGACTTCCAACAAGCTGTGTAATGCAAGCAGAAATTCAGAATGAAACCATTAAATCCTTTAAAGAGAATTGAGCTATTCTGTGAGTTCGATTCTTAGCTCACATTTCTGACAAAATATCCCAATGCTTTCTCTTGCTGAAGGAAAACAAGAAGCGGGAAAAGAAAGAGGAAAGCAAAGAAGAAAACGCAGAAGAGAAAAAGGAAGAAGAAGAAAAAAAACAAATCATAATCTAAACAAGAATTTAATACAAAAATGATACCAAAAATCGAGAGATCTACAAGAAAGCTTGGTTAATTCCCCAAAACCAGAAACAAACCCACCTTGCCCCCTAAACAAATATGCAAAAACCTTGGTTAATTCCCCAAAACCAGAAACAAACCCTCCCCATCTGAAACTGTTGGGTTTGCTCCTTTGGAGTCCCACATTGGTGGGAAGTGAGGAAGAGGCAAGGCCTCAAGGGTTATAAATAGAGGGTTTGCCTCTTGGTTAAATACACCAATTACAAGTTATCAAGTAATAACTTGTGACTAAAATTCTCTGTTGGCCTTTTCTTGTAAAAGGGAAAGAGGTGAGAGTTAAAGTTTTCTTAGTGAGAAAATTTTGTTGGTGTCATTTGTGGTGAGGAGAAAAATTGTGTGATTGTAACAATTTTTCACATAGTGTATTTTCTTCTCTGGGTCTGCTGGTTTTTCCTCCTGCTTTGGGAGTTTCCAGGTAAATTCTTGTGTTGTTATTATTTCTCTATTGTTCTTCATATTTCTGCATTTTGTGGATCCTGGGGGATGCATTTGGGAGGTCCAAATTCTCAACAACTGGTATCAAGAGCTGGGGTCCTTTTTTATGGGGTGGAGTTTTGGTGTGGTAGTGTGGATACGTATAATCTAAGGAGGTTCTGTCTAAGGAGATTGGAAATTCTAAGTGTGTCCGTTGTGACTCTCCAATCTTTCCTGGGAACCTTGAAGTTCTGTCTAGGAAAGAGTGATCTTTCCTGGGAACTTACTTAGTGAGTACTATTCATTTCTACGGTAAAAAAACCAAAGTTTGGGTCTAAGGAGAACGATGGCTGGAGATCAAATAAAAGCACACGGAATCGAGAAGTTCAACGGCACTGATTTTGGGTACTGGAAGATGCAGATTGAGGATTATCTCTATGGGATGAGACTTCATCTTCCACTGTTGGGAAAAAAGCCGGAGAGCATGAATGATGCTGATTGGAGCCTGTTGGATCGACAGGTTCTAGGGGTTATTCGGCTAACCTTGTCCAGAACAGTGGCACACAATGTCAGTAAGGAGAGAACCACTGTGGATCTCATGGCGACTTTGTCAGGTATGTATGAAAAGCCGTCTGCAAACAATAAGGTGCACTTGATGAGGAAATTGTTCAATCTAAAGATGTCGGAAGGTATGTCTGCAGCCCAACACTTGAATGAATTCAATACGATCACAAATCAATTGTCTTCTGTAGAGATTGAGTTTGATGATGAGATCAGAGTATTGATTCTGTTGGCATCGTTGCCAAATAGTTAGGAGGCCATGAGGATGGCTGTGAGTAGTTCAGCCGGCAAGGCAAAACTGAACTATGATGACATACGTGACATGGTGCTTGCTGAAGAGGTACGGAGGAGAGACTCAGATGAGTCCTCGAGTTCAGGATCTGCCCTGAATGTTGACAATAGGGGCAGAGGACATGATAGATCAAGCTCCAAGAGCAGAGGGAAGAGTAAGACGGGATCTGGGCAGCAGATCACGTGCTGGAGTTGTGGCAAGACGGGCCACATCAAGAGAAACTGCAGGAATCAAGGTGCTGATGATGATGCAGTGAATGCAGTGACAGAAGAAATTCATGATGCCTTACTTCTTGCAGTGCACAGTCTGAGAGATGATTGGGTGTTGGATTCAGGGTGCTCGTTCCATAGTACCTCACATCGAGAAATCATGCAGAATTATGTTGCTGGTGATTTTGGGAAGATGTATGGTGCTGATGGAAAGTCACTGGATGTAATGGGAGTGGGTGATGTGTGCATCACACTTCCAAATAGGAGCGTGTGGACTTTACAACAAGTCAGACATGTTCCAGATCTTAAGAAAAACCTAATCTCTGTGGGACAACTTGATGACAACGGCTTTACAATTGCGTTCTCTGGAGGAGCTTGGAAGATCACCAAGGGTGCGCTGGTTCTAGTGCACGGTAAGAAATCTAACTCGTTGTATTTGACATCAGGGTCCAGTGATGGACAAGGAAATACAAGAGTGCAAAAATGCAGGCTTGATCGTGCGAAACATATGAGGAAGTCAAAGGGAGTCAGCTTTGTCGTTCCTTATGAAAGCCTGGAAAAATTGGCTAGGGTCGCCAAGATCGGTTCAAGACCGGATACTCCTAGCGCAACAGGAGTTGTGAGTTGCCCAGTAGATGTGCTGACTAAGGGCGATGTACGTGGAAAACTGAAGTCGGGCTTGACTTCAGTGCGTCTTCTAGCATGAAGACAGGGGCAGAAAGTTGCTATGATAGCGGAAGCTATGAAGATCTTCATCTAGGTGGAGCATGGCTGTGAGACCAGTCAAAGTCGCAAGGTGGAGATTGTTGGGTTTGCTCCTTTGGAGTCCCACATTGGTGGGAAGTGAGGAAGAGGCAAGGCCTCAAGGGTCATAAATAGAGGGTTTGCCTCTTGGTTAAATACACCAATTACAAGTTATCAAGTAATAACTTGTGACCAAAATCCTCTGTTGGCCTTTTCTTGTAAAAGGGAAAGAGGTGAGAGTTAAAGTTTTCTTAGTGAGAAAATTTTGTTGGTGTCATTTGTGGTGAGGAGAAAAATTGTGTGATTGTAACAATTTTTCACATAGTGTATTTTCTTCTCTGGGTCTGCTGGTTTTTCCTCCTGCTTTGGGAGTTTTCAGGTAAATTCTTGTGTTGTTATTATTTCTCTATTGTTCTTCATATTTCTGCATTTTGTGGATCCTGGGGGGTGAATTTGGGAGGTCCAAATTCTCAACAGAAACAACCACTCATATCATACATAAGAAAAAAAAAACCCCCCTCTTATTCTCTCTTTCATAACTCGGTCCCATCGTTTACAACAAAACCCTAAAACACCCAAAAATACAATAAAACCCTAAAACACAAAAATCCCAAAACACCCATCGTTTACCAAAAAAAGGGAATCATGAGTTTCTTCAAAGTACAGAAAAGCGAAAGAAAAAAGGGAAAAATTAACAACATGAGCACTACAAAGCAACCCACTTCCTCAAATCTAAAGTGCATCTAACTTTAAACACAACCTAAAAATATCTATACAAATCGAGCGAGAGAGATGAGCATACCGTAGGTTTCGGAGTAGAGAAAGAGAGAGAGAGAGATGGGGCAAAAGGCGACAGAAAGAATGGATGGCACTCAGCTAGGGTTTCACTTTTCAGCACAGTTGAGAGAAATGGGCTAAAAGCCTTCGAGGACTTGAGTGAAATGAGAGGCTGAGAGGTTGAGAGAGGTGCAAACCAGTGACGGCTAGGGTTTCACAGTTTCACTCCTTCGACTCCGAGAGAGATGAGTGTGAAGTGAGAGTGTGAGAAGTGAGAGTCTTCGAGTGTGAGAAGTGAGAGTTGTCGAGGGTGAGGATTAAATCCCATCGGTGCAAAAACGACGCCGAATCAAAAGGATTAGTTTAAAAAAAAATACAACCGGTTACGGAAAACCGGATTTAAAACCGGATCCGTAACCGGATCTGGGCAGATACGATTTTATTTTTGCCCGCCCGGGCTTAATCCGGGCGGATAACCGCCCGGATCCACCCGGATTCTGGGTTTCGGACCGGACCGGAAAAAATCTAGCCCGATTCTACAGCCTTACTTGATTGTGATGTGCAGTATACAATGCCTATTTATACACAAAGGATGAGAATATTCTTTCAAACAGAATGGACATGTATACAAGAATAAAGGTACTTTAGACTATTCCATAGCTTGTGCGATAATTGGCTTATTTGTTGAGGACGCTGTGCTAGCCTCTTCAATTGTGGTGTTATTGCTGATAAGTCCCTGCGAGCCAAGCAGTCCTGAAAGTATTGTGAGGCTCAACCGAAGTAAATAAATTTGACAGTAGATAATGGTTTGGTGAGAACATCCGTTATTTGATCTTTACTTAAGAGAAATGAGACTTGCAAAGTCTTGTTATGAATGTGATCCCGTACAAAGTAGTAATCAATATCAACATGCTTCGTTCGGGAATGCACCACTAAATTAACTGAGAGGTAGGTAGCTCCCAAGTTATCACATTAGAGAATAGGAGGCTTGGGCAGAAAAATGCCTAATTCTGAAAGTAGAGACTGTACCCAAATGAGTTCACAGGTTGCATTAGCTAAGGCATTGTATTCAGCCTCTATGATGGGTTGACTACTTCTTGGAGCTCCAACAAATCAAATTTTTACCATAGAACACACAATAGCCTCTTGTGAAATTTCTGTCACCTAGGTATCCTGCCCAATCGGCATCCGAAAAGGCAGACAGAGCAGGAAAAGGGGATGGTGTGATGATTACACCATGATCCACAGTTTGCTTCAAATAACATAATATGCGCTTTACCGATTGCCGATGAGAAATAGAGGGTGCATGCATGAACTGACAGACTCTATTTACTAAGAAAGCTAAATCTGGTCTTGTAAATAGCAAGTATTGCAAGCTACCTACCACACTCCTGTTAAGCGATGGGTCTTCCATAGATGTAGAGTCAAAAGCAGAAAGTTTAGTCAAAGGGGACATTGGGCTACCGACAGGCTTGCAATTAGCCATATTTGTTTTCTTGAGTAAATCAAGAATGTATTTTTTTTTTAGAAAGAACAAGTCTTGTGGATGTTTGATGACACTTAATACCCAAAAAATAATTCAGAGGACCTAGATTTTTCAAAGGAAAATCAATACCTAGCTTATGAATAAGCTGTGTAAGGGCATTTGAATCAGATCCAGTTAAAACCACATCATCAACATAAACCAAGAAATAAATAACCATTGATTGATGGCAATAAATGAACAATGAAGTATCAGATTTTGAAACAATAAAACCCAGCTCAAGCAACTTCCTACTCAGTCGTGCATACCACGCACGAGGAGTCTGTTTGAAGTCGTATAAAGCTCAGTTAAGCTACACACATAATGAGGAAATTGAGGATGAACAAACCCAATGGGATGAGACATAAAAATAGTTTCATTGAGAGAACTGTGCAAAAAATTATTTTGCACATCTAGTTGATGAATCAGCCATTGAGCAGAAATTGCAATAGAAAGCACCAACCTGATAGTCGTAGGCTTCACTACTGGACTAAAAGTTTCTAAATAATCCAGTCCCTCGAGTTGACTGTAGCCTTTGGCTACTAGTCGTGCTTTGCGTCGCTCGATCGAGGCATTAGAGAGGTATTTTGTTTTGAAAATCCATCTACATCCAACAAGGTTCTGAGAGGAAGTGGAAGGGACTAAACTCTAAGTGTTATTGGAGAGAAGAGCATCAAACTCAACTTGCATGGCTTTCCTCCATTCGGGAAACTTGGACGCCTCAGTGACAGAGGAGGGTTCATCAAGGGTAGTTACCGAGGTGACATGAGCGTGAGGCTTTGGCCAAGCTATGGTTCCGTCAGTTCGAATTTTAGGGAAGTGAAGGTGAGACTTGGATCGAGTTTGAATGCGAAGAGCAGGGGAGGATCGCGATGGAGAAGAAGATGCTTCTAGAGATGTCGAGTGAGCCCTTGATGAAATGTTGGATGGATTGAGGGAGGTGGAAGATTCTAGAGAAATATGGGATAGGCTAAGTGTTGAGGTACTGGACCATGAGTGAACTGGAGATGGATTAGGAGAAGTGGGTTGCGGGCTTTGATCATTAAAAGTAAAATGAATAAAAGGAGTTAGAGTGCTGGGCCGTGAGTGAGTGAGATATGGATTAGATGAAGGAAGTGCAGACTGCAGTGGGCCTTATAAGAGAAATGGGCAAACTGGATTGAGTAGAGGAAGTCGGATTGGAAATGGTCCGTTGAAAAGGAAAAACACATTCATCAAACAAGACATCTCGAGACACATACATTCTGGAAGTGGAAATATGAAAACAAAAATTACCATGATGATCAAGACTACATCCAAGGAAGACACAGGGAAGGGATCTATAATTCATTTTATGTTTATTGTATGGTCTAAGATTAGGCCAAAAGAGACATCCGAAAGTTTTTAAAAAATTGTAGTCCAGACATTTATTCCACAACATTTCAAAAGGTGATTTATTATTGAGCACATGTGTGGGAAGTCGGTTAATCAAATAAATAGCAGTGGTAAAGGCGTCGGACCAGTATTTTTTAGGTGAAACTGAATGAGCAAGGAGTGCTAAGCCTGTCTCTACAATATGCCGGTGTTTCCTTTCAACAGATCCATTTTGGGAATGAGCATATGAACAAGATAAATTATGTGAAATGCCAAAGGAATGTAAAACACGATTAAGAGATTGAAATTCGCCACCCCAATCAAATTTTAAGGCACGTATTTTTACATTAAGAAGTATTTCAACATGGCGTTTGAAAGATAAAAAAACTTGAACTACATCAAATTTACATTTTAAGGGAAACATCCATGTGCATCTACTGTAATCATCAAAAAAAGACAAGTAATAACGAAAACCACCCCTGGACAACATGGGAGCAGGACCCCAGACATCAGCAAACAAAAGTTGTAAAGGAGTTGTGGTCCGAGACTCAGAGAAGGCATATGGAAGTTGGTGGAGTTTGGCTTGACAACAAGATGAGCATAACCCAGTTTTTGCAGAAGACTTCACAAGTAGAGATAGTTGTGAAATTATTCGTTGGACAAGTTGCATAGATGGATGTCCTAAGCGTACGTGCCACTAGAAAGGAGATACTCGGGAAGTAGTGAGAGCTTGATGAAAGACTGGAGCAGAGGGTAAGACGTACATGCCATTGCTAGTAGGTCCTTGGAGGAGCGTTTTCTTGGTGCGGGAATCCTTCACATAGAAACAAGAGGAATGAAACTCAAAGAAAACAAAATTATCCTCACAAAATTTTTTAACAGAGATTAAATTTTTTGAAAGTGATGAACATGATAGAGTTGAGAGAGAAGAAGATTGCTAGAGGATGAAGGAACCGTGGAGCTGCCAACATGATGAATGGGTAGAGAGTTGCCATCGCCTATACGTACTTGCTCATCTCCCTTGTACTCAGATGGATTCAAAGACAGATTAGAAAAATTGTAAGTAAAGTGATGAGTCGTTGCAGAATCGGGATACCAATTATTATCAACAGACGATGCAGTGTCACCGAGAAAAGATGGGGCAGAAGTAAGATGAGCTGATAGAGAAGGAGGAGGTGGGGATTGGTAGTTGTGATCAAACCTATAGTAGCATTGAAGGGCAGTATGACCTTGTTGGCTACACACTTGACACGAGGGACGATTTGGAGTGAAGTGGGAGGGAGTGAACTGACCACCATTACGACCACAGCCACGCCCCCTATAACCTCCTCTACCTCGAGATGAACCCTTGCCTCTATTACTAGAGTTTGTGGTATTTGTGGTGGTGGGATTAGTCGAGAACTCAGGGGAAGAGGTAAGTATGGTTTTCTGGTGGGAAAGTATGGTTTCATGGGTGAGAAGGTGGCTATAAACTTGAGATGGGGTGAGGGGATCAACACGGGTAGTAATTAAAGTAACAACTGAGTCGAAATCGGTGCCTAGGCCAGCCAACACATAAGTAATAAAATCAGAGGAGGTTAAGGTTTTACCAGCAGCTACAAGTGTATCTTGAATTAGTTTTGCTTTCTGATAATAATCGGCAATAGAGTCTGAACCTTTCTTGAATGTGGTGAGTTGATACTGGAGTTGCATAGTATGTGCTTGAGATTTGGACACAAAAAGGTCCTCCAAAATGGTCCAAATTTCTCGAGAGGTGGAGGCATCGATGACATGTGCTATTAAATTTTTGGAGAGGGAGGAAATAAGGATGGTCATGATGCTTTGATCTTGCTGTTTCCAGGCCAAATATTTGCAACTTGGCTTTGCAGAATCAAGCAGAGTTGGGGCAGTAATTGTGCCATCGACGAACTTATAGAAAATTTGGCTATTGAGGTAAGGTATAAATTGCACCTTTCACAAAAGATAATTGTTATGAGTTAACTTGACAATGATGAAATGGGAAGAAGGAAGAGAGAATTTGGAGGGGGTATGTTCCGCAACCATGGATGAGCTTGGACGTGAGTCCTTACACAGCTCTGATACCATGATGAAAAACAGAAAAGGAATAAAAAGTAAAAGAAATCTGTTTGTATTTACTTGATTGTGATGTGCAGTACACAGTACCTATTTATACACAAAGGATGAGAATATTCTTTCTACCAGAATGGGACACATATATAAAGATAAAAGTATTCTAGACTATTCCATAGCTTGTGCGATAATTGGCTTATTTGTAGAGGACGCTGTGCTGGCCTCTTCAGCTGTGGTGTTATTGCTTATACTGAGAATGATGCGCCTGCAGTTGGTACGTACTGATCACTAAAAAATTGTTTCATATTTAGCTTGCCTGTTTTATTTTACTTTTTTTATTTTATTATAAGGCGGTTGAAGAGTTAAATGAAAATTTTTCATTTGGAAAATCGGCGTATAAGCCATCGGCTCTTGGCTTAGACTGTCTGTTTTATTATTCGTATGATTGTTATTGAGTTTTTTAGTTGATATTAATACTGGCACGGTCATGGCAGATGGACCCAATCAAAATGTTTTTCTTCATATTTTTCTCACATTTATTTTAAAAAGGAAAAAAACAGGAGAAAAAATTTGGAGGGTGTTTTAGTTTGTAGACTTTCGATCGTATTTGGAAGAGTCGAATCATGTGAAATAGTTTTTGTGATTTTTTCAGAAAGTTGGTTAAAAAAATATCCAATTATAAGAGAACCCAATAAGAATCTCTAAAACCTGCACGTTCTTCCAAAAGTTTTCAATTTCTACTTTTTTTTTTTTTTTTGAAATTCAATTTCTACTTGTTTAATTATAATAAGCCCAAGTACTTGTGGCTCACCTCTCATCTAATTTAATTTTCATGTTTTCCATCTTCCCTGTGTTCTTTTTTTAAGCAGTACTCCACATATACAATCTAGCCCGTTGAGTGAGATAGAATAATTAGCTCACGTGCATATATATTTTCGAGAATATGTTTTTCAAATAATATTTTTTTAATATTTTATATTATCAAAACATAACATATCATGTCATATTATTAAAATACTAAAAATTATGGAAGTATTTATCAAAAAAGTGGATCTCACTATAAAAAAAGTGTGAAAAACTTACTTTTTTTTTTATGGGTCCATATTTTTACAAAGGATTTGTGCGGGGTTTGTACATTTAGAACTTGTATCTAGCAATACTCATATATTAATGACCAGTCTTGTCAAGGTTTGCGTAGTGAAAATACTTCAAATACTCTCATTACTATTATTTATTTTATTATTATTTTTTACCTATTTTTATTTTTATTTTTTATTTTTTATCTATTTTTTACTACTATTCAATATTCTATTATTATTTTTTCATTAGTATTCATAAATATTCTCAAATACTTTCATTACCAAACTTAGTTTGAATTGTTGGAATATACAAACTCAGATTGAAGCTTTGGAGTTGAAATCAAGGGAAACTAAACAGAAAAGATAAAAAAAGGTTTTCAAATGACAGTTAAATTAAGTTCAAATGCAAATGAGATAAATTAGTTAAAGTGCTAAGTAAATTACTTCTATATAGTCGAGTTAGTTAGCATACGTGTCTATAAATAGAAATGATGTAAATGTAATATTCAATCAATTCTAGTTAATGAGAAATTCATATTGAATTCGCTCTTAATTCTTCTTTTACATTTTTAAGTTTTCTGTTCATGATCCTTTAAGTTATAGAATTTTACATAAATAGTAAAAGTGTTTGAGAATATTTATGAAAAAATAAATGAAAAGTAATGAATAATAAAAAAAATATATAAAAATTAATAATAAAATAAAAAATAATAATAAGAGTATTTAAGAGCATTTGAATACTCTCATCTGTCAATCCTAACCTTAGTTTTGTCATCTTTTGATCATCTTTTCAGTTTTACTTTTCCCGCGGTGTACCATTGCGCCCATTTCAATCAAATTCTTTCACGCTTCTACTTACAATAACTTTACTCTTGTCCAAAATATTTCATCCACTCTATGTAACTTCAAAAATAATATTTTCAGTCCTAATTGTAAGGGGTGCAAATTTTAAGTAAATTTTTTTAAAAAAATAGGTAAATTATGACTCATATAAAAAATTATATTTATAATAATAAAATATATATATTTTAAAAAAATATGCAAGATTTGAATATTCTAAAACTGTATTTAATATCACTTATATAAATTTTTTGTCAAAATTATATTAAAAATAAATTTAAAGAGACCAACAAGAGTCAACAAGAGTGTCCTTGCATTTGTTGTGTTATCTACGTGATGATATGTAATATATTATTTATTATAAACATTAAAAAACAAAGAAATATAAATCTCTTTAATACGTTTAATGGGTAAATAGACGATTTATTATAATTATTAATGTGTTAAATGGATAAATAAACAATTTATTTTTTATTGAAAACATGATATCTGATGAAATGTGTCGGGAGAAAATAAAGCTATGGTAAGTGGTAGCGTGGTGGATTTTAATTTGACTAACATGAGTGGCATGGCGTGCCACTGTGGGGTCAAAGAAAATAATAAAAAAATAGAAAGATATTTGAGGGATTCGAGTTGTTGATCAAGTGTAATAATGGCTATATTGATCTTTGTAAGTTATTCTTGAAAAGGACGCAAGCCAGATCCACGGAGAGAAACTCTTATTGCAGTTGGGTGTGAAAGTTGTTGCGTAGTCGGTGTCATCCATGTAGATAAAAATGGGTGTGAAAGTTGTTGCGTAGTCGGTGTCATCCATGTAGATAAAAATAAAACCAACCGTTTCATTCAAAATGAACAAAACACGGTTTTCAAGACTTATGTTCCTCCCCCAAGGTTTTTCCCATCTCTTTCTTTTCTTTGCGAATAAGAAAATTCCCTTGAGCATCTGAGATGGAACAATTATTTCAATGATACTATATCAAGCCAACCACAACGACGAGGAAGCAAGTGATTGGGAAAGGGAGGTGCGAAATGGTACTGTATGGTATTGAGGGACAACATCCAGGGCATCACCAATCC
Organism: Cyclocarya paliurus; assembly: GCA_029856935.1. Classification (NCBI taxonomy): domain Eukaryota; kingdom Viridiplantae; phylum Streptophyta; class Magnoliopsida; order Fagales; family Juglandaceae; genus Cyclocarya; species Cyclocarya paliurus. The sequence goes on along the minus strand of CM056946.1, from coordinate 32,111,658 downwards.
GACGACTCGTGAGGCATGGTGGAGTCAAGCACATCAGCGGCCTCATCTACGAGGAGACTCGTGGCATTCTCAAGATCTTTCTTGAGAACGTGATCCGCGACGTCGTTACCTACACAACGTATGCTTGTCGCAAGACTGTAACCGCCATGGACATCGTCTATGCCTTGAAGAGGCAGGGCAGAACCCTTTATGGGTTTGGGGGCTAAGGAAGTTTGAGTTTCTGTGACTAGTTGGCTTAGAATTAGGGTCGTGTCTTGGTCAATTAAAATTGGAGGTTCATTGTATCGGGTTTAATTCATTGACATTTCACTAAATCAAGAAATGAACCAACAACACTATTTAAGTTCATATTATCCTGTGCTAAAGTGTCTTGAATCTCTCGAGATGTTATCTAATGTCATTACTTGAGATACTTGCTGTTGTTTGATTTCCGAGAAAGTGTTGGGGAAAAGGAAAATGTATCGTTGTTTAAAAAAAAAAAATAAACCACAACGACGAGGACGACTTGTAGTAGTGCCAAACTCCTGACTAGCAAACCTCTATGACATGGAAGGCGGTGTCTTGGAAGTGAAGGAAGGCAAGGTAGGAGAGATTTTAGAGGGCAGTGGACTTGGTGTGGGGATCGGTGGACTTGACCTTGCAGTGGATCTCGTCAATGGCAGAAGAAAAAACTCCCCTTGCCATTTTTTTCAAACAACCAAAGAAACCATCTTGCTTTCTTTGTGCACTAAATCGATTTTGATCTGTAAATTCACCCTTTATTCCTATCTTCTGGGTTTGTCCCAATACAAAGAGGAAGAAGAACGAAGGTTGGGGTATTAGAAATTATGCACTCTTTTAAAAAAAAATAAAAAATTAATAGCAGCTACTACATCAGCATCTACATCACCTGATTGTGCGCTGATTGTAGTTGGCGACTATACATAGCAAAATTGAGAATATAATTGGAGATGATTGAGGTGCCTCAACATGCAGTACGTTACATGAGATGTTGCTGTTTGATCACCATAATCCTAGGCCAATCTCTTTGCCTTTTTGTATTCCCTTTTTTTAATAATATTCACTGATAAATATTAAAAAATACTCTCTATTTTCAACGTTAAGTACTCGATGGTCGATAGATCCGTGTTTTACCTTGTACAAAAAACAGGATTGGACTAGATCGAATATTGGAGGGGTCGGTTTGGTCTCAAAAATTATCCATCGAAGAAGTTTGGTACAGTTTTGGAGCCTATAAATTTTAGATCGGAACCGACCGAATTATATATATATTTAAAATATTTTTAATAATTTAATATATTATTTTTATATAGTAATTATATAAATTAATAATATAATTTTTATTTAATTTATTATCATGGATCATATAAAATATAAAATATTACATGTTATCAAATAATAATATATCATAAATCAATTGAAAATTTATGTCATTATATGTAAATAAACAATAGTAATGAAGAAATATTAGTTCCATAAAATATTTTTCCTAAATTTTAATTATTCACTGCTAATTCTTATTTTCTTTGCATAGTACACATTCATACTTATGAAGAGTCTCATAGGGACCATCTATTTTATTTTTCTCACTTTCTCTCTCATTTTATCCTCTCTTTGGGTCAAGCGAGACTCGAGCAAACTCTAGGATGAATGATTCACTCGAGCAGTATGTCGAGCGCCTATCAAGCGAACTCACAGATTGCTATGGACGTTTAGAGTGAAGTAAGATCTAAACGGCATGATCCTATGGACAGAACGGGCCGGTCGACTAGAATGGACCGATAGGGATTGGTCTGGTCCCTTTGGGTGTTCAATCCGGTCTAGGGTGGAAAAACTCTAGACCAAAGGGATTCGATCCGATCCAAAAAACACCCTCCAGACCGATAGAACCAGACCGAATTCACCCCTACTCGTGTTACACTTACATCCACATGATATGGAGTAGTATTAATTTTTGGTGGGGTTTTAAGAAAGAAAGAAATATTTGAATATTAGGATAATGATCATTAATTATATATTGACAATTTTAACTCATGCAACGAAAGAATAATTAATAATGTTTTGATATAGAGTAATGTTACATACAGTCTTAAAACGTGTAAGTCATGTGTACTCATTTAAAAAAAAATGGAGTCTACCATTAAAAAAATGATTATTTTTATGTGGGTCCTAAATTTAACCATTTTTTAAAAAAAATGTTCAGGACTTACACATTCCAGTATTTTAAATATCATTTATCTTTAACATATAACTATATCCTTAGTTATCCTTTTATTCAAAGAGTACTTATGACTACGAGCCAGTCATAAATATTGATCACGATGGTATATATCATCGTTCCAATTAATTAAGTCAATCATTTTAGTTAAAAGGTTATCTTCAATGTTATCAACTCCTTTGTTGCAAAAGAAAATGTGTATGATCAAAATGTAAGTCTGTGTTCTTTTTATGATTCGAAGAGAGCTAGAGATATATATAATATGTGAGTTATGGTACTGTATTTACTTCATTTAATATATATAATATTGAGACCTATATTTGTCTAAAATCTCGATCCTTTCTAAACATGTACGTATATTAACAAGTTTCACAAAGGGATAGGATGGGTCCAAGTAGTAAGTTAGAGGGGGTCATACAACTTTGAAGAAAAATCATAGTAAAAGACTAAAGTCCCACCGCTTTCGCCACAAGTACTTTAGGGCGGCTATACGTGATCAGCAAAGATCGGTGTCTTGGAATTACATTCATGTGTATGTTGTTAGTTTGATTAAAATTATAAAATTAACGCCCGTTTGAGACATAACTGCTTTCAGGTATTCTTATATATTCTCTAACTATTTCACTATTATTCGTTATTATTTACAAATTATTTCATTATTATTTATAAATATTCAGAGATATATATATATATATATATATATATATATATATTCTTAATTAAAGTATCCAAACATTCTGAGTTTTTTCAGAAACGAGGCTTGCTACAGAGGAACTGAGGCAGAAGAGGGAGAGATATTCGGGTGGACGCGGTTATATATATTTTTTCCTAAAGTGCCTACGTGGCACACTACTATTGATCGGTGCAAAAACCTCTTTTAAACCCATCCGGCCCAAGTTTTTCTCTTTTGTTAATTATAATAAGCCCAACTACTTGTGGCTCACGTCTCATCTAATTCAATTTCCATGTTTTCCATCTTCCCTGTGTTCTTTTTTTAAGCAGTACTCCACATATATAATCTTGCCCGCTGAGTGAAATAGAATAACTAGCTCGCGTGCATATATATTTTCGACAATATGTTTTTCAAATAAGATTTTTTTAATATTTTATATTATCAAAACACAACATATCATGTCATATTATTAAAATACCAAAAATTATGGAAGCATTTATCAAAAATTTATAATTAAAAATAAAATATATTGAAGGATATATAATTATGATGTGTCTCTGTGTGTGTGAAGATTCGATAGATAGATAACATGAGTGCATATATATGAAGAAGTACAACGAATAATGGATCATAACAGTGGGACGTCTCCTGTTATAAAATTCAATGGCCAGTATTTCTTCTTGACAAGCCGTACCTCTTAATTTATTATTTTGTCATCTTTTGATCGTTTCAGCTTTCCCCCACTGCGGTGTACCATTGCACTCATTTCAATCAAATTCTTCCACGTTTTCGTTCACAATAATTTTACTCTCTTGTCCAAAATATTTCATCCACTATATGTAACTTCAAAAATTATATTTACAGCCTTAATTATAAGGTGTACAAATTTTAAGTAATTTTATTTCTTTTAAAAAAGGTAAATTTAGGACTCACGTAAAAAAGTTATATTTATAATAGTAAAATATACTTTTTTTAAAAAAAAAAATATACGAGATTTGAATATTTTAAGTCTATATTTAATATTATTTATATAAGTTTTTTGTCAAAATTTTATTAAAATAAATTTAAAGAGACCAACAAGAATGTCCTTGCATTTGTTATATTATCTATGTGATGATATGTAATATATTATTTATTATAAATATTAAATAAATAAATAAATATAAATATCTTTGATACTAGTTATTACATTTATGGGTAAATAGATAATTTTTTATTTTTATTTTTAGTGTGTTTAATGGATAAAAAAGTAATTTTATTTTTTATTGAAAACGTCATAGTTGATGAAATGTGTTTAAAAAAAAATATTTGATTTATATTTAGAGTTGAGATGAGTTGAATTGAGATAATTTATGAATAATAATAATATTTGTGAATTGAAATTTATAAATGATAATAAATAATTGTGAAAACCAGCTAGCAAGCGTGGAGGATTTTAATTTGACCAAAATGAGTGGCATTGCGTGCCACTGGCCCACTGTGGAGAAAAGAAAATAATAAAAAAATAGAAAAATATTTTAGGGTTTCGAGTTGTTGATCAACATGTAATATTGATATGTTTGCAACGAACGCAAGCCGGATCCACGAATAATATAATTGGAGATGATCGAGCGGCCTCAGCATGCATGTTAGATGAGACGTCGCTGTCTGATGACCGTAATTCCAGACCAATCTCTTCGCCTTTTTGTTTTCCGTTTTTTAATAATATTCACTCATAAATATTTGAAATAAAAAAATATTTTGATAAATATCAGTCTACGTAACACATATCCTTTGTGATCCTTTTATTCAAAAGAGTATTTATGACTACTAGCCTACTAGCCAACGAAAGTCATAAATATTGATAACGACGACATCAACGTTCCAATTAAGTCAACATTTTAGTTAAAAGGACGTTATCTTCAATATTGTTATCCACTCCTTTGTTACAAAAGATCAAAATGTGTATGATCAAAATGCAAGTCTGATGTGAGCTATAGTACTGTATTTACTTTAATATATATATATAAATATATATATATATATATTTTTAGAATTATCACTTCTTAAAATATCTAATATATTGTAGAAGAAAAGATAGTGGTCAAATAAGAACTAGTATATATCCACATGGTCAAATTATACACAATATGATAATAACTTATGATAATTAAATAATTCAGGCTGCTGCTTGACCTATTGAACTTTCTCAATCTACTTTTAAGCTTTGGTCACACACCACATGATTGATGATTTTATATACTTATGGATATTATTAAAAAGACATCAATGATTTGGACACATTGGGTGGCACTCCTTGAATTTCTTCTTCTTCACAAAGAAGTTTTGATTTTTTTAAACTTTTTAGTGGCCGCCGGCATTGATTTTCTTTGGAATTTTGGGGTTTGGTTTGAATTATTCAGATCATGATCAGCGGGAATTTCGATCATTTTCTTAGCTACGTTGAGAGTCATATCCAAATTTTTGAGGATACAAATCATATATTAATATATATATATGATCCAGGCCATGTCATATATATATATATAGATCAGTACTACTTGAAGAATTAAATAAATTAGTTCATTATCTGGAAATTAATTGATATTTTAGAAAATCCACCCAGAAATTAAAATAGAATTTTATCAAACAGGTTAATTCTTTAGAAAATAAAAATTCAAATTTTCAGATTTTTAATGTTATATTTTTGTTCTACAATTTCAATTATTTACTACAATTATCAAGCTAATAAGTCTGTAAATAATACGACAGTAATATTTTTAGATTGTTCGTATTTTATTTCAATATGAAAATTTTGTCTATAATTAGGTGCGCGCATGCGTGCGCTATTACAAGATATAGACTTTTACGACTAATTTATTGCAACTAACAAACTGTTTGCAATCAAAATACAGACTATTTACAACCAATTCAATCTGTTGGTTACAATAAATTAGTCCCAAAAATCTATTTTTCTTGTAGTCATGTGTTTAAATAGTATAAATATTTTATGTAAACTCATTTCGTTTTATGACTATAATTTTTTAAAATTCTTATATAAAATATAATAGATAATTCATTTTTTTTAATTTTTAAATAATAATAATATTAAAAATAATATTTTAATAATATCTTTTTTAATTTTTAATTTTTAATTTTTATTTTATCTCATCTCATTATTTTATTTCAAACGGCCTAAACTTAATCATCGTGACGTAGGCTGACGTATACCCCAGTGCGTGGCAAACCAAGTTGCTGCTGCCGTCACGTTACCTTTTCCAACACCATAAATCTGCCCGTGTCCAGTGAAAATGGCGGCACTCAAACCCCTTCAGAAGCTGAAAACAGATAAAAAGAGTACTTTCAACATGAGTGGGGATGGCGGCAACCAAAATTCCGGCCAAAAGAAAGTGCTCCACCCGGCCACTTCGTTTGGAAACCAGCCACCAACGCGAGGCAAGATCCTGACTAAAATCTTGAGTACTGGGGGTTCCAAGCCCACTTCTCCCGGTTCCTCTTCCAAAAATAATTGATGGGGATCTCCCCCATTTGCTGAGGTGTCATGTGTTGCTTTTTAATGTCGTAGTGATGTAAATATTTATATATATATATATATATATAAATATTGTGTGTGCCGGCCACTGCTGATACGAGCGGATGATCATTCTATATATACCTTAATTAATGATCTCCAAACCATAATAGAGTTTGAGATATTAAGGTAGATATCAGATCATCAGGAGTGAGCTAGCTAGTTTGCTTAGACTACGCTTTCTCGTGTGAGCCTTTTGTTTGTACGTTGTGCTTTGTTTTCTGGTAACCAACGTATCTATATATATTGTTGTTTAGTTCCTGTGTATACTGATGATTAAGATGATATCATGAGCAGATGCTAATTATGTATTTATTCTCCTTTCTATATCTCCTTCCCTGTGGCCGCTAATTAACATTTTGAGACTCGAGTTGTTCTATATATATACATGAAGCCCAGTACAGTTTTAGCACACATGACCACAGACATGCATGGCACCTGAAATTTATCGAGAGAGAGTACTTCAAATTTACGACCGATGAGAAGAAGGGTCGGAGGTTCTTTGAGTGGAAGAAAATTAAAGGAATGGTGGTGGTAGATGATGATCTGTGTAAGATAGCCGCACGAGTTACAGGGATAAACTACTTCGTTCCCAGCTTAATTTGTCATCTGTTAAAACTAACTTGGTACGTGAGTGGGATTGTGATATTTGTACGTAGAATTTTTGTTTCTACCAAATACGTTTTTAGCTCATCTTTGATGTTCAGTATTTACCAAATACGTACGAAGAAGCAGTACTGTGGATTAAAGATAATTCATTCTGTACCCCCAAAACATCATCAATATCCATGATTTATCAGCTCAAAATCTCATCAAACTCAAGTCATCTCATGCTCCTCAGGAGGATTAAGATAATTACTATGAAGATAAAAAGTAGTGAAACAGAGTTTATTTGTCCAATTGTGACCTCAATTTTGCCGACAATCGGGCTAGTGGCTACTGGCCTAGCACGTGCCCAACTACGGAAAGTAGATGGCCAGATTCATTGAATGAAAACGAAAGACTACCATCCAAAACCAGGACCCTACTCTTGTTTTACAAAACATGGTGCTCTTCTCTCTCTCTATATATATTTTAATCAATCGTATGTTCTGGAATCTGCAACTTGCAAAGCCATTAATTAAAAACGTGGGGCACGTTCAAAGGAAAATGGCATCGATTGCCGATAATATAAGACCATAGTGACTATATTTATTATTTTTTTTAAGGTCGGACATCTCGAATCCCAATTTAATGGAATTTTCTGTCGTCTCGCAGTGAATGATTAACATTTTGAGAAAACGTGCAGAAAATAGAAATCCCAATTTGATGGAATAAAAGCCTTGCATGCATACATAAATGTGAAGAAAACCAATCATGATAACAACGAAATAAAATCAATTATCACGTGTTACACACACACACACTATATATATATATATATATATTGAGCTTATGTTTGTGGAGCTTTGTCCATGCGAACTCTCAACCTAAAATTTAACAATACACTAATGTGTCAAGTCTGAAATAGAGCAACGTCATGATTGCTCGGTAAAAACTACCATTTAAAGATTTTGAATAGTGAGAATGAATAAGATAGAATGAATTAAATAATTTGTGAATAATAATAAAATATTTGAGTTAAGATTAAATAAGTTAGAAATAATTTAAGTTAAAGTATTTTATAGAATTTTGAGAAAGGAACGAAAAAAAGTTATATAAAAATATTATAAAATTAAAATATTGTTAAAATATAATTTTTTAATATAATTTTTATTTTAAAATTTAAAAAATTTAGTTAATATTTTTTGTATTTTATTTGAAAGTTTGATAAATTTATAATAATTAGATAATGATTAGATGAAAAAGTTAAAAAATTTAAAATGAAAAAATATTTATGTTTATAATGTCTGAATATTAAGATAAGATGAGATGAAATAAAATAGAAACATCTTTCTATCCAAACCGCTCAATCCTAGGATTCTATGCATTTTATTAGTTAGAGAAGATTTTATAACGACTCTTAAGAGGCAACGTAGCAATGGGCGTGCTTGTTATAACAGGTGAAGCAACGTTCTAACAATATTTCATAGCAATGGGCACATATTTTGATTAAGAGATGAGATGAGATAAATTGAGATAGTTTATAAATAGTAGTGAGATTTGTGAGTTGAGATGGATTGAGATGGTTTTCGAAAATTTTATATGTTCGGATTGAAAGTGAGATGAGATAGTTTTAAGTTGTTTGAGAAGAAATAGATGTGGGTTTCACAAATGATTGTATGATATATAATAATTTTGTTTTATTTATAAATATATTTATAAATAAGTAATAATAATTTTTTAAATTACATACCCATTTTTTTATAATATAATTCATAATAATATTATAAGATGACAATATTTTTATAAAATCAAATTGTATAAAAAATATTATTAACTCAAAATATTTATATCAAGTTTTTATAAAATCTTGAGATAATAATAAAAAATATTATTATTTTTATTTTAACTTTAATTTGATTTTATATCAAATTTTTATTTAATGAAATCGGCACTATGATTACGAGGGAAGACCTTTTTCTTTCATCGAGATGGATTTTCTACTTTCATTTCCAAAAGTAAAATTAGACTGAAAAGTGAAAAACATAACACCCATTTTGTCGTTAGTAAATCCATGTGAAAACATCTCTCAAAATGAAGTAATTACTATTTGGATTGAAGATGACCTTGAACGTAAGAGATCTCAACTCTTTCTCTCAATCCAAACCAAGGCTTAAAAATATACTACTACTTTTCATTCTTGATTTCTATATATGATTAATCTAAATGGTTAAGTTATAAATATACTTATAATTTACCACATGAATAAATAGTGTAATTGAGAGTGACAAACTTGAAGATGATCATGATAGCTGCTATATCAAGTTTTCTGCATTTGTAATTTCTTGGGAGTTGTTTAATTTTGCTACTTTTACGGCACCAGTAACAAAAGAGTTGCTACTAAAAAATGGTCAAGCAAAAAATGCAGACCTGAGGCTGCCATATAAGTTCCATCATTTCCTGCAAAGGATATCATTGGCATCAATGACAAATTTGTTCTCAGAAAGTACTGTACGACAAATATCAAGATCTCATATAACTTCCAAATCCCGTTTAACAAAGAGGATAATTATAAACAAAATCTTGATGTCGGACAAATTGGCAAAGAAAAATATAACATTACAAAACTCATCCATACTTCTGGGAACTCATCTACATATTAACACACTACTGTGAATCTATCAAAATGCCCTCCGAGATCTAGGCAGGGCATGGAGCTAGTTTAAACGGTTGCAGGCTTGCACGTTAGGAATCGTTAAGAGTCTACAAATTAGTAAATGTCTCAACTACCAAAACCACATATCCAATTCATCAGCCAATTTAAAAACTCATCCCTCCTCTCTAACTTCTAGCAGAAAGGTCAAGAATGACTGCAGATTTTTACTAGTAGAGCAAAGCACCTTGAAGCCGATTCTTGACATATTGGTAAAAGGACGACCGAACAAAATGTCACCAACAGAACTGGCCCCTTAATTTTACAATTACTGAGAACTTCCATTCCCTTCAGTTTCTCATGCAAAAAACACCTACGTTCAACTCTTGAACCCGAATTTTCAAAAATCACACTTTTCGTCAAGTCCACATCCCACTTGACTATATCATTTGAGAAATTGTGCATACCTCCATATGCACGTGCTATCAATCAGGAGATCGAATTTAGTAAACCAATTCAGGGAAGGGGAACAATACGCCAACCTTGGAAGAACTTTAGAAGTTCCACCGCTCTAATTGCAGCTTGGCTTCAGCCATGTCTTTCTGTGCCTTCTTTCTCCGATAAAATATTGGACAATCCCGACTGTGAACAAATGTGTAAGTTAGACAAAAAGATAGCGTACTGGGAAACATAAGCCAACCCATGCATTTACTCTCCAAATAATCCCTACGGGGAAAAAAATTACTACTGCATACAAGCAGACAAATATGAATACCTCGTGCAGAGCACATCCTGGTGAAGAGAACCTTGACACTCTTGGCATTGTGTCCACAACCTCCCAAAAAGCATCTCCAGCTCAGATACTGCAATCACTCAATAGTTCATTGTTTCTAATAGAAAGTCCCTTCGTTCGTCCATTATACAAATAATCGTGTTCAAACTGGAGAAAGATATAAAAAGAAATATTAAAAGTGCTTACCATGAGCCACTGTTTTGCAGTAAAGTTCGGCTTCTCTCCCCTTACAGTGTGAGCAGAGAATTCGATCATTATCGCTGGCTCAGAACACACCAAATAGTATAGTATTAGACTGTAAACAAAATAATGAAGAAAAACAGGCGATGTTGACATGCTAAAGGTTATCAGTTTTCCCTGCTATAATATTTCATGTCCAGTGCCACACAAGATTGTATGGTCGACAAAAATATTTCACAATTACTAATCTCATTTCTCAATGGTTGTCTTTCTCCTCTGCAAGTATGCATTAGAAAAGCCATTTCTCCAGTGTCCCTATGATTCTTCCTAATAGAGGTTTCATGATCTATTTGTATCTGAGGAAAGTTCCCAAATAACTTGTAGGCTTGCCAATCAGCACTTAGCATGTAAATGCAGGAAATAACATGTCTGTAAAACTCTTGAGTGCAACTTTCAACAATAGCACCCTAACCAGTCTGCAATATAGTCAGTATATTGCATTTACCAACAGAAGTTCAACGTTAACAAAAATGATAAAAGGTACAAGGTGAAGCAATAGAATCATACCTAATTAGAGCTTTGCAGCCAATGCAACTGAGTTGCTTCTTTGCAAATTTCATTATACCACTGTTAGAAGGAGTAGAGATAGAGATAGATCTTGTATGACTTCCATGAAGAAGTTCCCTGCTAGCATTCTTCAAAATCGGCTCAAATATTCTTAGAAGTGGCTGTAACATGAATATTAATATTAACAGGTATGAAAACAAGCATCATAAACAGGGAAGCATCTGCAAAGCACAAAGCACAATACAAACTAACCTTGCTAATTTGATTTTCAAGATAGTAATGAGGGTCTATTGGTATGTTATTCTCAAGGACATAGATGGGATCCTCTGACTTCTCATAAGCCTGATGGTAATTTATCGGTTAGTTTTGATCACCATAAATATAATTATTCCCCCCCCCCCCCCAAAAAAAAAAGAGGAAAGAAAGAAAAGAAATGCACCAAGAGATACCTTGGCACCTTTTGCAGCTTTAATAATGACATAGGGTACACGATCCCCTACATTTGGAGCAGTAGCAGCATCTCGCTGTAAGTAACAATGTGAAATAGTTATTTTATGGTCAACATGGTATATGTGACAATTCTATATAAGCAATTACGAAGTAGGCAATGAAGTCAATAAGGCACCAACAAACCTTGCGCATACGCTCGGCAAGTTCAACATGAGCAGTCTTGACTTCGTAATCATCTCCTGTCTTTGTAAGACCCTGCTCAATGAGTATGTTAGTAGAGGGTACAAAGCAAATATATTCATATCACTAAAATGGAACTACAACCAGCATATTGAAAACTATCTAAAAAGAAATGCAAGGGGGCACACAATGAACATCAGAACAATGTTAGCCAAATATTTTTCCCACCTTAGTGATAACCAAAAGTGACAAATCCATGCGGTTCATAAGAAGATCTGCAATGGTATTCTTCACATACTGGACTGCCCCAGGAATGTCCTGGTCAATAAGAATTTTGTGTAGGCACTCATTTACCAGGTTTTTGACTAACAAACAATTGTCTCTTCGAACAGTTTCAATACCTGTCACAAAAAGGGGAGCTTGAAAATTGACATTAAAAAAACATAGAGAAGCACAAACTTGAGGATCTCCTACATTTACCTTTAGTGTCCATTTTGTCAAATTTGTCTGGATTTGTCCAAAGCAAACCGGCATATCTCTTCTTGCTAATCAAGAGATATGGATAATAAACCTTCTCAAACTCCAGTTTGATTGGCTTCACGAACCAAAACATCAAAGAAAACAAAAGCAGAGAATCCATTATAAGAATAAGCATACAAGAAAATTGGAACCACATAAGTTTTTTTACTCCATGTGTACCACAATAAATTGTTTGCTTTACACTATGTCCATCCCAGAGAAGTCGAAGCATTTTTCTAAATATTCCACGTAACCCTTGCTGATTCTCCATCAAACTTGTTTTAGGGTAATTCTGGAAGTTTGTAACTAAAATATATGGGATAAATGCATTAATTGCTTTGCTTTGAAAATTTCCCTTTCCAAAGAAGTCCAATAAACTAAATTAACAACATGGATGTCCCAGAAAGTTGCATCCAGGTGAATGAACAGCACCGTTCACTATATCAACGTATGTATTGATAAGTAAATATTAATCAGCTAGAGCACTATCCTCGTCAAAGCCAACAGAGTCATAGCATTTGGCCAAATTAAATTTTTTTTTTGGTAAGTGCATTTGGCCAAATTAAATGATCCTGCACAAACAACTAAGTTGTTCTAGCTTGCTAAGGATTTGTTGAGATTTATTTTAAATACTGAATTGAAAATCCTCTACTCCACAAAAAGATAAAGGCAAAGTGAGAAATTTTTTAGCAAGGCAGACTCTTTCTTATATCTCATTGGAATCATATTCTGAACTGATGCCAAAGACTTGGTGTTATGTCAATTGGAAAGCTGCTATGTGAGATAAAAGAAGAATCAAGAATAATGGAATTATTATAAATTCTTTACTTTAATGAAAGTTCCACTAATATATTCAGCAGCTTCTCTCCCCAAGTTCATGGCAGCCTCCACAGTGTCAACCCCAAATTGTACCATAACTGAATCTGTGTCCCCATATATAACCTGATACCATACAATTACTAAATCAATCCATGTTTGAAGAGACTTAAGGTATTAAAGAAAACAAGAATAAAAATAAATGGGAAGACCATGGGCATTAACAAAATCATACTACCAATTCCATCCATATATGTACAGAGAGAACGATGACATGCATCATTCATTCCTAATGCAAAACTTCAATTCCCAAAATGAAGGCAAATACAATGTGCAGCAGTTGCAGTTCATTGCGCATATGTAGTCAAAAACAGGACAAGGCACCCTAAAACCACTCAAGAGTGAATAGAAAGCAGCAATAAAGCCTAAGAAAGACCAAAACTTTCTTCATGCTGATATGGGTTCCACATCCTCATACTGATTCTCCATAGAATAGTACTTCTAAACAAAAAATACAAGCGTTTTCATCAATCCCAAACCATAATGCCACCAGAACCATTCTACTTCAATATTTATTTACTATCTCATACTGATTCTCCATAAAATAACAAGAATGGATTCTGCGTGTAATCTTAAAACATCTCCTAGAAAGGTAAAAACTTTTTGTGAATTATCATCCCCAGAGAAAAGAGAATTAACACATATAAGTCACCTGGAATCCAGGCTACCTCAACGACAGATGTACCATGCATAGCCCTTGATTGGAGTATTATTCAACATTAGAAAAGAAAAGTCTGAAAAAAATACCTCAGCGTTGTGTTCATAGCCCCCAAGCATTGTAAATTTATCTTCGACAAGTTTTTTGGTGTGCTCAATCATTTGTCGACCTTTAAACCAGCAGCCAAACCATGCAAACAATTAGAACTCGAAATGATTAGCATTTTAGCTCATGCAGAGAATAACCAGTTTTTAACTGTACCATAGCTTGTAACACTTGAAGATATCTCTAAGCAAGGTAACTGACCGACAGTAGCTCCAGTGAATCCATATACAGAATTTGCACTTATCTGAAAACAAAAATATTGATTTGGAAGGAAAAACTCAATATTCCAATATATTTCGAATTATGATTACATTCTCCTCTGTATATAGATGATAATACTCATCTATTTTAGGGATATTTACAACTTACCTAGGAAAGAATCAAAACTACCTAAAACAGAAAACTATAAATATGGAAACTCATATCTACGGATTTGGTAACAGACTACCAAATCCCCTAAAATCATGGGATAGGAAAACATGATCTGTCAGCTGTAGATCTCCTCAATCTTAGCCCCTAACAATGCTGACAGATCATCAAATTAAATCTCCCTATAATTCTACAAAAAAGAAGACATCAGAGAACTTAAAATGCATGGTAACTGACTATTCTTGAATGGTGAGCACACAAAACTACCACAGAACTTCAACAAATTAAAAATGCGAAGCTCACCTTCAAGGCCAGCTGTCGACCATCTAGCACAGCCTTCTCAAGTGGATCTTTTGCTTCCTATAATAAAAGTGAAGAGGACATCATTTACATGCACAAAGCGCCAAGAAAACAGCTTGATCGCAATGCATGCTAAAGTTTATATAATGGCAGCAAAAACACAAGTAAAAGGCATTACCTTCAAATCTGCCTTTGCTCTCTTACGAGCTGTAATCAGTTCTTCAAGAATTTCAGGAAGTATTCCCTGAGATATATTTTATCTTATAAGTAAGAAATTTATCAAAAACCACATAATTAGGCATAGCCCAAGTACACAGGAAGTATACAAGAGAAAACACCTAATTACAAACTAAAGCTGAAAAACAGCACGAAAGTCAAAGGAACTAAATCCATCTATTACAAAACCGAAGCCCAAAGTAACAAAGTATGAAAAAGAAGGCCCTAATCCCATCCACTGAGCGTTCTCTATTATCAAAACAGCGTCCATTCCTCTCATTCCAAATACACATAAGACAAAGAGGAATCACCTTCCAAACAGCCAATATTTGACGATTTCCTTGAGTCCCTCTCCAACAGGCCAAAAGATTCCCTACACTCTTAGGCATCACCCAAGAAATTCCAGACGCAACTTTGAATTCTGAGAAGTGTTTTCCTGTTTTTCTGATAATATTGTTTCATACGACTTTTTTCTCTCCGTACAAATACTCAGTGTTTGCATGCATGCACGCAACCTCCTCTCAGGCACTCCTCGCCGGAGTTGATTCTTCATTTTCCCCTTCTCTCTATATCATTCCCTTCTTTTTATATTTTTGATCCATTTTATTTTACTTTTCGCATTTCTGATGGAAGAAGTTTGTCGTTTCACGGTGGAATCGAAAACTTTTATTTTCACGAAGTCGGGTGCAAATCATTTTCGCATCACTGAGAGAAATCGTCGCATGACTCTGTTTCTCCTCATAAACGGGGGGGCTGCCTCATGGATTGTTAGGATGGTGGACGATGCCATTGACTCCCATCTGCGTGAAGGTTTTTTTAGAAAGTTGAGGGTGGGTAATGGGGTACTCACTCTGCAGCATCACAGAAATGCTAGAGGTTGTTACCTGCTTTTGGAGGAACTCAATAACGGCAGGAGAAGGGGCTCGTTGATTGTCCCAGAAAGAGCTAAGGGGTGCAGCTGGGAGGGTTTTGCTTACAATCTCAGAAAGGTGGCTGAGCGTGTGGTTGGGCAACCTGTGGGTGGTACGTCTAAGGATGGGAGTTCTGGTGTTGTCTCGGATACAAAGTCCCCTGCCTCTTACGCCTCTATCTTGCTGAGAAACAGGTCTAGTGGAGATGTGAAGATGGGTCCTTGCCCAGCGGTCCTGGAGGGGCATTCTAACGGTTGTAAAAAGGTGGGTGAAGTTGAGGGCATTCTTTGGGCTGTCAGAGCTAGACTTTCGGGAGTGCAAGAGGAAGTTTCCTTTTTGATGAAAGAAATTGGTTTGGGATTAAGCATGGTGATGGGACTGGGCAGACAGACGTTGGGTCTTTCAGCTCACGTTGATACTAGATACATTGAAAGAAGGGATTATGTTTCTGTAAGTGAAGATGATGAAAGGGCAGGGTTAAATGGGTTTATAGGGCCTGCTGAGATGGATGGGCTGGGCGCACTTTTAAGGAGGCCTGAGAGCTCCATTCTGAGCCTTAACCCACAGGTAGACAACGGGCCTATTATCGGGCTTCAACCTCAAACACGGGCCTTGTGCCCTCAGACACGGGCCTCAAGCCCAACCCTTAATCTCAGGCCTACTCGGGTTGAATGGCAGGCAAGGGTCCCCAAGCCGTCTCGGGTGCAAATCTTCTCCCTGCCGGTGGTTTCTCTGGCCAACCCATCGTCGCCACAGACTCTACCGACGGTCGCCGGCGACTCCTCTGGCTTGGGTAAGGAACCTCAGTTGGCTACTAAAGCCGCGTCTCCTCCCGCGACAGTCGACTTGGATGTTGCCGATTGTTCCCGAGCTATCGTCACCTCACCGTAACCACAGAACGGGCCGATAGTCATTGTCAACCCCGCGGCTCCACTTTCCAACAAACCCCTGCCCTCATATGGCAGGGATAGTGACATGGGGTTGTTGGTCTCTTCTGGGCCAGCCTCGGGGAAGGCTTCAGAAGCTCCTTCGCGCTTTCTAGGCCTCTCAGAAACTCTCTCAAGGGTCTTGTGCACAGAGAAGGCAGACTCTGATGTTTCTTCTTTTGATGGGAGGGTCTCGGACCTAGGCTCCTCCTACGGGTCAGAACTTCAACTAGTGTGTACGGAGTTAGGGGCTGATATGCAGCTAACTGAGCCGGGTGAACTCGGGAATGTGCTTCTTCCTCTGAGTTCGTTGCCACCAGTAACTCCTTGGGATGATTTGCAAACTGATTGGGTCCTTCAGAAGATTAACGATATGCACCAATTTTTAGGTTTGACCTGTGATGGGTATGAGGACTAGTTGCAAGCTCTCTTCATCGCAATAAAGGCAAATTAGCCTCTACTAGCCAGATCCGCAACTAAGAAGGCTAGGGAGCTTAGGAAACTTGCCTGCACCATTAACTATGATACACAGGAGGGTAGTGCAAGCAAAGGGCGTCACAAGGATAGGGTGAATCTGGGTGATCCATAAAGCCCAAGATTCTATCATGGAATGTTCGGGATTTGAATGACCCGAACAAGCGCATTAGAGTGAAGAATTTATTACGGGATTGGAAGGCGGACGTTATTTGTTTGCAGGAGACGAAACTAAAGTTTATTGATAGGCGCATGATCAGAAGTTTATGGAATTGCTCTTATGCAGGATGGACCTCCCTTGCTTCTAAGGGTGCCTTAGGGGGTATCTTGGTGTTGTGGGATAAGAGAGTTGTTAATCTTGTTGAGGATTGCATTGGGGATTTTTCGGTAGCTTGTGCTTTCTCGAATGTGGATGATGGTTTTAATTGGGGTTTTGCAAGTGTCTATGGCCCGAATGACGAAAGTAGCAGAAAACTTCTATGGGATGAGATAGCTGGCCTTTGTAGTTGGTGGGATCTTCCGTGGTGTATCGGGGGTGATTTCAATATCACCCGGTTCTGAGTGAGCGATCGGGGGATTCTAGCACGGGGTCAGCTATGGCTGATTTTTCAGCTCTTCTATTTGAGTTAGACTTGGTGGATCTCCCTCTTGCAGGGGGGATTTCACTTGGTCAAACGGAAGGGCCTGGTCAAGATTGGATAGGTTCATTGTTTCCTCGTCATGGGTGGCCCACTTTCCCACTTTATGCCAAAAACGACTTCCTCGACTGTGTTCAAATAATTTCCCCTTACTACTGGATAGTGGGGGTATTCATGAGGGATGAAGATACTTCAAGTTTGAGAACATGTGGTTGAAAGTGAACGGGTTCGTGGAAAGAGTTAGTTCGTGGTGGGCCTCATATCAGCTCACGGGCACCCCTAGCTTTATTTTAGCTGGGAAGCTTAAAGCATTAAAGAATGACCTAAGAATTTGGAACGGGGAAGTGTTTGGGAACATCAACGACCAGCGGGACAAATTCTTTAAGGAGTTACAACAACTGGATGAAAAAGAGGTGGTTAGGGCTCTATCGGTTGATGACAGGACAAGAAAAATGACAGTAGTCGCTGAGTTAGAAAAAATCACCCTTATGGAGGAGATCTCGTGGAGACAAAAATTACAAGCACTTTGGTTGAAGGAAGGGGATAGGTGTACAAAATTTTTTCATAGAGTTGCCAACTCTCATCGAAGGAACAACGCCATAGAGGTTCTTCATGAGGAGGGCAGGGTTTTATTGGGTAGAGACGCTATCAAGGATCATGTTGTCCATTTCTATGATAAGCTACTGACTGAACAGTACTTTTGGAGGCCCAAGGTAGACGGGCTTTTTTTTACTCCATTGATCACACAAGTGCGGCCTCATTGGAGAGACCTTTCGAAGAAGATGAGGTGCTTGGTGTACTAAAAGGCATGAACAAAGATAAAGCCCCGAGACCAAATGGCTTTACAATGGCTTTCTTCCACGCCTGTTGGGACGTTGTTAAGGAGGACCTAATGAGGGTTTTTAGTGAATTTCACTCCTTTATGAAATTCGAGAAGAGCCTTAATGTCTCTTTCATTGCCCTCATTCCCAAGAAGGCAAAGTCGGTAGAAGTGAATGATTTCCATCCCATAAGCCTAATAAGTGGGGTTTATAAGATCATCTCTAAAGTTTTAGCGAAGTGGATGAGTGTAGTCATGGCGAAGATCATCTCGAAGTCCCAAAATGCCTTCGTGAAAGGAAGGCAAATACTAGATTCGGTCCTCATTGCCAACAAATGCCTAGAAAGCAGAGTTAGAACTGGCATTTCTGGTATATTGTGTAAATTGGATATGGAAAATGCATTTGATCATGTGAACTGGGATTTCTTGTTGTATATCCTTGGTAGGTACGGCTTTGAGGAAAAATGGTGTCAGTGGATAAAACATTGTATTACAACTGTCAGATTCTCTGTCTTGGTCAATGGCACTCCTGAAGGTTTCTTCAACAGCTCTCGGGGACTGCGACAAGGGGACCCACTATCCCCACTATTATTTATTCTAGTTATGGAGGTGTTGAGCAGAATGTTGAAAGGGGCAGTGGATGGGGGTTTCATCTTAGGGTTTTCAACGGGCGATTCTACGCATGTAAGTTTGACAGTCTCTCATCTCCTTTTCGCTGATGATACCTTGATCTTTTGCGACCCGGACCTGGATCAGATTCGCTCCCTAAGGGCACTTCTACTTTGCTTTGAAGCTGTCTCTGGCCTAAAGGTGAATTTTTCTAAGTTGGAAGTAGTTCCTATTGGCTCGGTTAACAACTTAAATGAGGTAGCTGCCTTACTGGGATGCAAAGTCTCTTCCTTACCTATGAAGTACCTGGGACTCCCCTTGGGGGCCCCTCACAAATCTAAGGTAGTGTGGGAAGGAATCATCGAGAAAATCGAAGGCAAACTGGCAGGATGGAAGAGACTTTACTTGTCTAAGGGCGGGAGAATCATTTTGATTAAGAGTACGTTATCCAATCTCCCAACGTATTTCCTTTCATTATTTCCTGTTCCTGCAGGGGTGGCATATAGATTGGAGAAGATTTTTCGTGATTTCTTATGGGGAGGGCTTGAGGATGCAAAGAAATTTCATCTGATCAAATGGGATAAAGTTTGCACCCCACTGTCTTGCGGTGGGCTGGGTTTAAGAAATTTGAGAACCTTTAATAAGGCACTTCTCGGGAAATGGTTATGGCATTACCATCATGAGGAGGACGCTCTTTGGAAGAATATTTTAGATGTTAAATATGGGAGCGCCTGGGGAGGGTTGTGTTCTAAGGAAGTCAAGGGGGCCTATGGAGTGGGAGTTTGGAAATTGATCCGTAATAGTTGGAATGATTTTCTCGTTAACTGCAGGTTTTTGGTGGGAAGGGGCACGCGTATCAAGTTTTGGCATGATACATGGTGTGGGGATGTTGCTTTGAAAATCGCTTTCCCCTCTCTGTATAGGATTGCGTCTGAACAGGACTCCTCAGTGGCTGATAATATGTACAGTACCGCTGATTCCATTCATTGGTCTGGGAGATTCACCAGAGCTGCTCAAGATTGGGAGGTGGGAGCCATTACTGACTTCTACAGAATCTTATATGTGTTGAAGTCTAGGTTAGGAGGGGAGGATAGCTTACTTTGGGCATGCACCGGGAACAAGAAATTTTCAGTTCGTTCATACTACAAGGCCTTGGCGAACCATTCCCCTAATGCTTTCCCATGGAAGAGCATTTGGAAGATCAATGCTCCACTCAAGGTTGCTTTCTTTGGTTGGTTGGCCTCCCATGGTAAAATCTTAACAATTGACAAGTTAAGAAAGCGTGGACTCTACATAATGGATTGGTGCTATATGTGCAAACGTAACGGCGAATCAGCGGATCACCTTCTTCTTCATTGCGAAGTAGTTAAGGTATTGTGGGATGTAATCTTCTTGAGGCTCGGTATCGCTTGGGTCATGCCTAAGAGGGTGATAGATCTATTTGTCTTGTTGGCAAGGGATTAGGGGCAATCGCCAAATTGCTACTGTCTGGAAGATGGTACCTTTATGTTTAATGTGGTGCACATGGAATGAAAGAAATGGCCGCTGCTTTGAGGATAAGGAACACTCTCCGGACAGTTAGGGATTTCTTCTTTCATACTTTGTTGCTCTGGGCCTCTTCTATTGTATGGGATGGAACGAGTCTAAATGCTTTGTACGCTACTATCAGTAGCACGTAGTTTGTAATTAGGCTCTTTCTTGTATACTCCATGTGTACTCGAGCTTTGCCTATCTATATGGATCAATAAAACTTCTTTTTACCTATAAAAAAAAAAAAGAAATTCCAGACTTGACAAAGATCTCATCCCACAAAGCCCTAGACACATCACAATGAAGAAGAAGGTGATCCACCGATTCTCCACACCTTTTACACATAAAACACCAATCCATTACAATGATTCCACGCTTTCTCAACTTATCAATAGTAAGTATTTTCCCATGAACAGCCAACCACCCGAAGAATCGGACCTTGAGAGGCACCTTGCATCTCCAAATATTTTTTCAAGGGAAAAAATCACTAGAAAAATGTGGCACCAAGACTTTGTACAGAGATCTGACCAAAAAATTCTTATTACCAAGCTGATTCCAGATTAATATGTCCTGCCCTCCAGATTTTAAATTTAAGTCATAAAGCAAACTGTAAAAATCAATGATAACCCCCACCTCCCAATCTTGGGCATCTTTAATAAGACTTACCAACCACTGAAAAAGACCAGCAGTGTTGCTCATGCAATCAGCTACAGAGGCACCTTTATCCAAAGCAATTCTAAAGAGGGAAGGGAAAGCAAACTTCAAGGCCATGTCACCACACCATAAATCATGCCAGAAACTGATCCGATCACCCCTCCCACTTCAAATCTGAAATTTCTGAAGAACTCCCCCCATCCATTGCGAATGAATTTCCACACTCCCACTCCATATTCCCCTCTAACCTCATTTGGGCACCAACCTCCCCAAATACTCCCATATTTGGCATCAATAACAATACTCCAAAGAGCATCCCCTTCTTGATGATACCTTCACAACCATTTCCCTAAAAGTGCATAATTGAAAGTTTTCAGCTTTCTAATCCCCAAACCTCCCAAATATAAAGGAGAGCAAATCTTATCCTACTTGAGCAAGTGGAATATCTTCTCATCCTCCAATCCACCCCACAAGAAGTCACGGAATATCCTTTCTATTCTATTAGTCACTCCTGCAGGCAAAGGGAATAAAGATAGGAAATAGGTTGGGATATTTGATAAAGTACTCTTGATTAAAATGATTCTACCACCTTTGGACAAGTAGATCCTTTTCCAGCCAGCCAACCTACTTTCAATTTTCTCTCAAACCCCATCCCAAATTGCCTTAGATTTGAAAGGTGCCCCCAAGGGAAGACTCAGATATTTCATAGGCAAAAAAGACACCTTACATCCCAATATACCAGCCAAATCCCCTAGATTATTGACCAAACCTACGGGGACCATTTCAGATTTGGACAAATTGACCTTTAAACTAGATGCAGCTTCAAAACATAACAAAAGAGCCTCAAAGAACGGATCTGATCAGAATCTGGCTCACACAGGATCAAGGTATCATCTGCAAAGAGTAAGTGAGAGACCTTACTGCTGTCATGGACGGAACTACCCACCGAGAAGCCCGAGATAAAACCCCTATCCACCACCGCCTTCAACATTCTACTTAACACATCCATAACTAAAACAAAGAGAGAGGGAGACAGAATCCCCTTGTCTCAATCCACGAGAGCTATTAAAAAAACCAATTGGAGTGCCATTGACCAAACTGAAAATCTAGCTGAAGAAATGAAATACTTCATTCTCTTACACCATTTTTCTCCAAAACCATGCGTACCAAGGATATATATCTAAAACTCCCAATTGACATAGTCAAAAGCGTTCTCAGTCGAAAGCCTTCTCCATATCCAATTTGCAAAGGATGCCTTGAACTCCATCGCTAATTCTACTCTCCAAGCATTCATTAGCAATGGAACTCCATCTCTAATTCTACTCTTCAAATTAGCAATGAGAACGGAGTCAAGGATTTGTCTACCCTTGACGAAGGCATTTTGAGATTTTGTGATGATCTTCCCCATAACCAAACTCAAACGGTTAACGAGCACCTTCGAGACAATCTTGTACACACCACTAACAAGACTAATGGGTCAAAAGTCCTTCACCTCTACTAACCCAACTTTTTTAGGGATACGCACAATGAACGTAGCATCAAGGCTTTTCTAAAATTTCATAAAAGAGCGAAATTCAAGAAAAACTTTCATGATATCCTCCCTAATGATGTCCCAACATGCCTGAAAGAATGCCATGGAAAAGCCGTTGGGTCCCAGCTCTTTATCTTTGTTCAAACCTTTTATTGTATTAAGCACCCCCTCTTCAAACATTCTCTCCAACCAAACTGCACTAGGCTGGTCAATTGAATCAAACACAAGCCCATCAACTTTGGGTCTCCAAGAAAACTGTTCCGTAAGAAGTTTTTCATAAAAAGGATAATGTGATCCATAATAGTTGAATGACCCGTAAGAAAACCACCATCCGAGTGGAGCACCTCAATTGCATTATTTCTTCTATGAGAATTAGCAATGCTATGAAAGAATTTGGTGCACTTGTCTCCTTCCTTCAACTAAAGAGTCCTAGACTTTTGTCGCCATGAAATCTCCTCCATAAGAGTAATTTTTTCCAGATCAGAAGCAACATGAGTTTCCTTACCTTCTCATCAATCGAGAGAACCCCTACATCCTCTTTTTCATCAAATCTTTGCAACTCCTCAAAAAGAGACTTTCTTTGATCCCCAATGTTCCCAAGCACCTCCTTAATTCCATTTCTTCAAGATATTCTTCAAAGCTTTGAGTTTTCCAGCTAAGACAAAGCCAGGTGTACCCGAAAACTAATAAGAGGACCACCACGCTCTCACCTTATCTACAAAACCATCAACTTTGAGCCACATGTTCTCGAATTTAAAATATATTCGCCCCTTATGAATAACCCCACAATCAAGAAACATGGAAAAATGATCAGAGCATAATCTAGGCAGGCGTTTTGGACATAATTCAGGAAAATGCGCCTCCCAAGAGGGAGAAACAAGAAATCTGTCCAACCTAGACCACGCCCTTCCATTCAACCAAGTGAAATCACCCCTTGCCAAAGGTAAATCAACCAAGCCCGCATCAAAGATTAAATCCAAAAAATCAACCATGGTCGGACCAATGTTGGAATCCTCGACCTTTCACTCGGAAACCGAGTGATGTTAAAATTCCCTCCAATACACCACGAGCCTTCCCACCAACTTCACAAACCAACAATCTCATCCCAAAGGAACCTCCTGTCCCTATCAACATTGGGCCCATGCACACTAGCAAAAGCCCACCCGAATCCATCATTTACATTCAAGAAAGAACAAGCCACAAGAAATTCTCCAACATACTCATCCACCAGAGTTACAACTCTTTGGTCCCACATCAAAATAATACCCCCCAAAGCCCCCTGAGAGGCCAGCGAGACCTATCCAACATATGAACATCCCCACAAACTTCTGATAATGTTTCTATCAATGTACTTCAATTTGGTTTCCTGCAAACAAATGATGTCTACTTTCTATTCCCGAATCAGATTTCTTACGCGAAGACGCTCACGATTTGTTCAACCCCCGTACATTCCAAGAGAGGATCTTCGACTTCATAAAGCACTGTTGATTGCCCTGTCTTTTTGCCTACCTCTACTTGCACTACCATCCCTTACATCATAATTGATAGTGCATGACAATCTCTTAAGCTCTCTTTCTTTTTTAGAAAATGATCTAGCCAAAAGAGGTTGTCCCGCCTCAATAGCAATGAGAAGAGCTTTGAATTGTTCTTCAAAATCCTCACAAGAAATCCCTACACAGTCACAGATTTCATCCACCTTCTGAAAAACCCAATCAAAATGTAAACCAACCCGAGAGTGAGCCAGAGGCAAAGAGCAGATGGGACTAGGCTCATCCCCCAAATCTTCCACTCCATTAATAGAAACACCCACCCTAGAGCCCCTGCATACCAACTGAAAATCCTCATCTTCAGACTCAACATCCGAAATCACAAAATCTACGTCCTCATTTGTACACAAAACCCTAGAGAAATCCTCCTCATCGATAATCTAAGTAGACATTCTCAGAATCATCATCCATGACAACACCAGAGATAGAGGTGTGCATTTGGTTGCAATCAGGGTGAGATGAAAGGCCATGCAAAATAGAGATAGACGCTTGCAAAGGAGCTAGGGGGTCGTCGACAACCAGCAACATGTTTTGTGACGACGGAGAGGTTCCCTCAGCAACCACTGGCAACGACTGAGACCTATTCACGTTAGTGCCCGAGGAAGAGGCACCAGGATGAGCTTTAATCATCGGCTCTGACATAGGAAGAGGGTCACCTGCGACCGACAACAAATTTTGTGACGACGGAGAGGTCCCCTAAGCAACCGTTGGTGACTTCCGAGACAAATACACGTTTGTGCCCGAGGAAGAGGCACCAGGATGAGCATTGACCTTTGATGCTGGCGTAGGTAGAGTCACCGATTGCCAGCGACAAGTTTTGTGATAACAGAGGGGTCCCCTAAGCAACCACCGACGACGTCCGAGTCAAATACGCATTTGTGCACGAAGAAGAGGCACCAAGATGAACATTGACCATCGACGTTGGAAAAGGAAGAGGGTCTCCGACTGCAAGTGACAAGTTCTGTAACAACGGGGGGTCCCTTAAGCAATCGTTGGCAACTTCTGAGTCGTATTTGCAATCGAGCCCAAGGGAGAGGACCCGGAGTGGGCTTTGACCCGCCACAATAGAGAACAAGCTTCAAGCCTAGACCATTGCCTCCAACATTGTCTTTCAAACCTGGCCCATCGCCTCTACCAGCTGCAGTCTGAGGCCCATATGCTTTAGAGGAACTTAAGTGACTAGGGCCCTTCAAAACACTACTTAAGCCCATAACCAAGCCCAAGCCCGAATCAATTTTATTCATCAAGTCACTGATCTTTTCCAGAACACACGATAACTCAGCTCTAGCTGCCCACAACATCCCTTCGACTTCCCCCACTGACGGGATACGCATAATGCTAACGGCCAACCCCACAAGCCTCCTTATGATGCCATTTGTCAACATGTGAAGAGAACTGCCATTCATTTTGAACTTCACCACCAACCACCTTCACCTTCCCCTTCCACCGACCATCGCCCTCCATACCATTAAAACTATTACCTGCCGAAGGACATACCGGTTTCTTCAAGACCAATGCAAATGATGCACTGTTTGGGAGGAAGACCCTTCCTGCCGATCACATGCTGCTTTGACCCTTCCTATGCCGTTCATGAACATCAATAGCCTGAGCATATTGGACTCCATTTTCCTCTTCCCGAACAAAGACTTCAGAACCAGCCATCGTACGCATGAAAAACGTGAATTCTTTTTTTTTTTTGATAAGTTGAAAAACGTGAATTCTTCCCAACCTCTACCATGTAAACCTTCGAGAATAAACAAAGAGCCCTTTTGCTCCCATTCCCATACTCATCCAATGACAAAAAAGACCCCTCGAATTAGCATGACGCTGAATAATCACAACTCCATTACCCTCCCACAACTTTCTGAAGAATCCATCACACCAAGGGTGTGTCAAGCAATCCTCCAACACCTTTGCCACCCATGACAACACCGGCACTCTAAGAGAAGCAAACTTAACCACCCTACTGCTCCTCTCAGAAATGCGAATATAATTTCCTCCCTCCTTCGAAAAAATGAAGGTCTTTGATTCCACCTTCAAACGCCTAGAGTTTGACATCCTAAACTCCTAGTCTAAAATTCAACTCATGCTAGCAAAAAGTGATCGATGACTAAAGAACTATTATAGTAGTTTCAGGACAAAAACTATTCCCTGAGATATTATCATCGTGCATTCTCATTATATCATTATAATGGACATAAACTTGTATACAAACTAATTAAATTCAATCATTCACTCATGTCTACCATAATGTTTATATATATATATATTATAAGTAAAACTCACTCTATATATATATATATATATAATAGAGTTTTAAAAAACTCACCTTTTGTAAATTTGATTTAATAAATGTTTCACCAGATGGAGTTTTGTTGACACATTCTGGGGGAAGGTTAAGTTTGCGAACATCCTCTGGTGTCACCTTCACAAAGACCATTAGGAATTAGTTTTTGTTCCAATAAAAGCTTCTACATTATAACCTTATTCATGTCAAATAAGAGGATAGTTTCCAAGCAAAATAGCAAACGGAAATGATGGCCAGAACAATCACCAGAGTGCAGTAACATAAATTATATGCCATCATAATAGATGGATACAAGGATGCAAAATCCAAGGTTGCAATCGGCTTCTCATAAAATCCTGCCCTTGCCTCCAAAACCTGCATTTTGTACATCCCAAATATCAAAGCACATTAACATATGATATGATTTTCAATAGGAGTTTTAAATGAAAGACATGTCAACAGAAAAAAGTGGGAAAGAAAGAGGGGGGGGGGGGTGCAATGCAAATTCATGTAAGAAACATTTTTATGTAAATATCAGAACTCTCAAAGTAGAACAATATTCTTATTATTGTGTGTACCAGCGTTCTTATTATATTAAATCGTATGCATTCAGAAGTTTATGATTTTTCACCCTAGACACCACAAAGCTTGATTGCTAAGGAGATGCTTGGAGAATGAGATGAGATGAGAATTTTGTGAATAATGAAATGATTTGTGAATAGTAGTGAAATGGTTTGAGTTAAGATATTTTATTGAGTTTTGGAAAAGGAGAAAACATTGAATAAAAGTATTATAAAGTTAAAAATATTGTTAGAATATAATTTTTTAATATTATTTTTGTTTTGAAATTTTAAAAAGTGGTATTATTTTTTGTGTTTTGTTTGGAAGTTTGGAAAAGTTGTAATGATTAGGTAATGATTAGATGAAAAAATTAAATATTTTAAATTAAAAAGTGTGTTTTGAGTGATATTTGGAAAAAAATAATGAGAAATTTTGAGATGAGAAAGGAAGAAAGGAATTGAATTTTGATTGCCTAGTATTGAATTTTGATTGGGACAAGAGAGAGGAAGAAATATTATTTCTTCAGAAAAAAAATTATAGGCAAAAAGGTTAGGAGGGGGCAACCGAAGGTGACTGCCCTAACTGGGCATGATCATAGTAGCATCCTACCTGCAGGGAACCGAACAATATGGGCCTAGACTGCAGGAAGACGTAGGTGTTCCCTTAAGTCAGGTTTGAGCTATAGCTTAGACCCCAACCCTTCTAGGGAATTCAATGAATCCTTAGGCAGCTAATACCAATAGTCTAAGGTGAATCCTATTCAGATTTGAAGCCATGATCTAATAAATGCCAAACCACTTGGGAGTAACCTAAAGACCATTGAGCCAGCACCCTTGGTGGTATTTCAACTAGCTTTTGCAAACTAAAATGAAATCAGTAAGCATACAAAGCTCTTTAAGCATCCACTCTCTAATATTCCACAGGCTTATATACCTCTTCACCATGAAAGTCAAGATTTTGATACAGAAAATACAAATACTGCAGAACCAAAGTAAAAAGAAGATAATTGCACAAGGGGAGGGGAACAGCAATGGGGTGCACGGATCCAGTTATGTAAAGAACATCTTCACATGTACAACCAAAACAGAACAATAAAAGTAATGTACAAAACCATTATCTGTAGTTGAAGGCATATGCCATGCCTCTAGGTAGTTTCTTAAGAGGGCCACAACCCCAATCATTTGATACTCCATTAAAGTTCTTCGCCGTAAGATCATTCTCAGAAATAATAGAGGTAGTTTCCATATTAACACTTATTTATTATATAAAAAATAAATAAACAAATAAAAGGTCCATGTTACATTCTATTCCCAGTGCACCTGTAGCATGGCATACAATCATCATACTTCTCTTGTTGCTTCCATTTATGCATCAGTCACCTCATTATACTTATCCACATTGTTTTAGGTGCGATTCCAACAGTAAACAAATAAAATAAGCAGAAATACCAACTTTAATGAGAGAGAGAGAGAGAATAAAAGGATCTGTTCATGCATTCATAAGTCAATACTCTGAGTAAGGGGGAAAGTACCTATAAAAGCAAAGAAAATGTTTACTGATTAAAAATAGCATGTCCAAACTCAGAAAAAAATTAATCTTCCAAGTTTTTCTTAAAAAAGAAATCTGAAAAAGAGAGCCAGTTCATGACTACAATTGATAATAGTCAAAATGCATATAACAAACAAGGCCAATTAAAGCATTTTACAAAAAATATTTGTTATTTACTGGAATGTTTAATGGAGCTCCTATCTATGTAATCTAAAGCTTTGGAACTTGCACTTAATATTGTTAATATTTGTGAAATTTACCATAAGTCAACCTGATTAGGACTTGATAACCCTTGTACACTTCCATTCTAAATCATAAACATGATCGGTCAAGTTCACAAAAGATGCAACCCAATAAAATCACTGCATAATTGTTGCTTAATAATGCAAGCATTATGAATTTACATCCCACATGATGATGCCAGCTAAATTAATTGCAGCACATGAAATTACTGTAAATTAGAATGTTGACTTACAGTAGCACCTTCATAAGTTCCTTGTTCAGATCCTGCATGTTTGACATTTGGAATCACAAGGCCCTTTTGCTTTGCCTTCCGAAGAAGTTGAGAAAGTACCTGAAAAAGAAAGGGTTCATATTCTACAGTTGGGCAACTTTCACCATTCTGTGTATATATGGTAAACTCATAAGCTGAGGAGTTTATCATACTAACCTTGATGCTCTGTCCTCTTGAAAGCAGAAAAGAGATAGGAACACCTGTTACTCTAGCCATCTCCACATAGTTGTAGATGAACATCAATTTGTCCAAAAGCCGCTGTGGGAGATAAGCATCCTACAATAACAAATATAGGATCGTTCATTGAGTTGCATTGCATGAGCATTTTGCGATTGATTTTTCTTTCAAGTAAGCGAACTGTAAAGTGGATGTGATAGGCACAAATTATAGTGAAATGTAGTGTGATGAAATAATTAACAGAGAAAATTATTACAGACAGGGAGGCATCCTCGATTATTCCTATAAAATCTAGGGCGTCTTCACAAGTTAAATTTGTATCGCAAACCTTTCCACAAAAAGACAAGGAATAAATGGTTAAACCAATGGATGTCTAATATAACTATACCACCAAAATTTACCTTCCAATGTCAAGAGA
Source organism: Cyclocarya paliurus (assembly GCA_029856935.1). Taxonomy (NCBI): domain Eukaryota; kingdom Viridiplantae; phylum Streptophyta; class Magnoliopsida; order Fagales; family Juglandaceae; genus Cyclocarya; species Cyclocarya paliurus. The sequence goes on along the minus strand of CM056946.1, from coordinate 32,081,603 downwards.
AAACAATTTTTTTTTTTTTTTGATGAATAAGAAAATTTTATTGAGACAAGTAACAAGGCAAAGCCAAGTACACTGGAAGTATACAAATACTAAATGTAGTTACAAGTCAGGAACTAGAAAAAGAAACAAGAAAATCATGAACACTGGTTCCATTAAAAACAATGGCCGAAGCCCACTGAAATAAGGAATTAAAGAAAAACGTCTAAGTTCATCCATTGAGTGTTCCTTATCTTTAAAGCATCGACCATTCCTCTCAACCCAAATAAACCACACAAGGCATAAAGGATCATATTCCAAACAGCAGCAATTTGCGAATTAACCCTTCAACCTCTCCAGCAACCAAAATGATCCACCACCCTCCTAGGCATCACCCAAACCATTCCACTCCTATTAAACACTTCATTCCATAACACCCTAGTCACCCCCACAATGTAATAATAAATGATCCACCGATTCACCAAATTTCTCGCATAAGAAACAAAAATCCATGACAATTAATCCATGTTTCCTGAGATTGTTCAAAGTCAAAATCTTCCCTAAAGAAGCAGACCAGCCAAAGAATGCAACCTTTGAAGGCACCTTGCTCTTCCAAAAACTCTTCCAAGGAAAAGAGTGTACCCCATTCAGTCTATACAGCATCTTGTACATACAAAGAACGAACTGAAAAGCAAAACTTAGATCCAGTTGATGGTCTCCATAATTATTTTATATAGTCCCTCGCTTCAGTGAAAACCGATGTAGATCACAGAGAACTTAATGATAACTGAGATAAAGGCATGATGGCATGACATTTCCCCACTTAAAAATAAAACACAGCACTGTATGTATTACACATTCCTTCCATTGGCAACCTATTACCCTTCATTAAAAGTGGGTAGAGCTAAACATTAAAGAAATATGTTTGCACTGAAGATACATGGCAATAAGGTATTTGCTCAATTATGTTAAGCAAAGGCAGCACTTAGATAAGGCAAAGAAGCATACACAATGCAAAAGGCAAAAAAGCATACACAAAGCAAAAGGTGGGATGGGAAAGAAATCACAATATAGAGAAACTAGAATATGCACCTTCAAACAATATACAGCAAGCCGTCTCCTGGTTTCAGCGTTTCCATTCTGAAGATCAGAGATTATTGAATGGTGTACATCCTCTTTCTGCACACAAGGAATATGGCAACGGCAATATCAACACTAGGTATTGATGAGTACTTTGAGGTAAGGCAAAAATCAAACAAAAGGACACAAAAGACGGTTAAGATGAATTAGAAGATTCATGGATTATAGTGACAAACGCAAGAGATTGGTTAAGCAAAACAGAAGTAAAACCTCATACATGCACACATACACACACATGCCACAAGCAAGAAAGTTATTTTTTCGCATATCAATCCATGCTTTTAGGGCCCCAATCGTAAACATAAGCACAAGCAGCAATAAAAGCCTGTCAATGGCATTATGAACACAACCTCATATATAAGCACAACAAACAACAAGCAATCTGTCAAAAGCGACAAAGAAAAAGGAAATATAAGCAGACTTCCCAGGACCACTAGACCCAACCAGTCAGGCGTTATGATTGGGATTGTGCTATAAAAGGTTCTAGATGCGAAATTTTCAGAGATAAAATTCTCAATGCTTAACAAGAAGTTAAACTGTTTATTTAATAAAGGAGGAAAGAGAAGCAGATACCAAAAATCGATTGCCAATGTGATGATGGAGGTCTGCAATATGACAATGAACAGTGGAGGAGGCCCATAATATACCGGAAAAAAAGTAATCCTAATTTGACCTCACCTTTAGCAAAATAATAGGCTTCAGCATGCCAACAATCTTATTTAATCACACTGAAATTCTAATTATGGACCCATAAGCTCACAGATTTACTGTCGGTCAATCAATAATGAACACAAACCTTCATGATGATGATGGCATCCCATGGAAAGAATGGCTCCATATTTAATTCAAACAAATCAACCAAAAAGAATATCACATAACTAAATAGCATGGGATTCATCAATTTGACCTTCAGATGATAAAATGTAACTGCTAGAAAATACAGACAATAAAATGTTCAACTATGCACCAACGAGAGATATTTCTTTTGCCTTTCCCAACCAAGAAGGCAATGAGATTGATTAAATAGAAAAATCCATGTGCCAAAGACGCAATATAAAATACCATGGAATAGTGCATGTACAGATATACAGAACTAAGAAAGCATTAGTTTCTAAAGCATTGTTTAGGGCCAAACAAACTGAACTAGAGTTTATTAAAGTAATCTCCAACTGCAAGAAAGTGCACAATGCTCATCCCATGTTAGTTTTACCTGAATCCTTCAATTTTCTTCCTGCATATCTACTGTTATATATTTACAACTAATACAAACAAATAACAAAGGGGATGATGCAAACTTAAAATCGAAAAACAAAATTTACCTGCTCGGAAAGGAAGTGTGCAGAAACAGAATTCAATGAGTAAGAACTTAATTTATAATCCCGTTGCACAGCCTGCAATAAAAGATAACGCAATAAATTATTTGTTGTTAGTCTATATCATATATGATAGATGAAGCACACCATCTTAAGCAAACAAAGGCTTAGGACAAAACCTGGAGCAAATCAAATTGAACCCTCCCTTCTACTGTCACTTCTTTACTTTCCCTGGTTCCCATCTGTCTGTGAAACCAACAAATATCAGAAAAATGTTCCTAGAAGTCAACAAGCATTAGTTTCTAAAAAAACTATTTTTATATGAAAAGTTAAGCAAAGAAGCAACAAGTTTAGCAAAACAAAACCCCTACTTCATGTCACCTATACCATTAACTTCATTTTGTATGTGCAAAAATAATAATTAATTCAATTGGAATGGGTTTACCTTGAAGAAAATGTTGTATCTTTCATCCGAACTCTGCTATTCCTGATGCGGCCCAATATTGGAAATTCTGCAATTCCCAAGGTCTCAGCCCTCTGAAGACCATAAAAACAGGATTGTGAGATTAGCTGTAATTTAGAGAACGTCTTGGAAACTTGGCATTAAAAGATGTAAATTGTAATAAAGAATACAGCGATAAGGATACTAAAACAATGTAGAGGAAATTTACAATGAAAAATCTGTATCAACACTCAGAAAGTCCAATTCGTCAATTACCTCAATTAGATATGGCAAATCAAATTTGCAAATGTTATATCCAATTATGATATCAGGGTCCACTTCACGGATAAAGTCCTGCAGGAAAACCTACTTATTAGACTATAAATATGCATAGATAGACCGTTAATACATTTAAGTTCTACTATACATTGGCTACATTTTTTATCAGTAAATAATAAATTTTATTAATGGAAATAGTTTTGGCTACGTTACTATGGAAAAGAAGTTTCATAAAAAATTGAAGGGAAAGTAAAAACGATACATCTTTCACTACTTACTACATTTCTATCAAAACTAATCCATCAATACACAATAGAGACGATAATCGGCACCATTACATAAAGAATTTTTCTTCACTCTGTCAACAATTCATATGCATGGTTAATCATAATTTAATGGGCTTTATTTCGATAACCCTGTCCAAAATAGAGCTAAGTTAGCTTGATCTATGAATTCCATCGTAGATTATTAGTGTTTTTGATGTTTTCCTAATTGTTATTATTAATCTACTTGGGTTTAGCAAATATAGTGACTGTATCCTCTTTTTAAGCTATAATAATAAAAATTTTAACACTCCATTAATTTTCGTTTTAGGAGTTCATGTTTTTATACAGCATAGAACCATATGTTAAATTTAAGTTACACACAATTTAGCATTCTGTAATATTGAGCCACTCGGTAGCTATTTATCTGATTAATATTTTTTTTAAACTGCTGTTGGGTTAAATATCACCCACGAACTTATCATGAATAAAAATTGTGTTGATTTGTCAGTCTCTATCCAATACGAAAATTAAATACCCAGTATATTTTAAAAAGATTAAGTTTTTCCCAAAAGAGGTTTTTATCTCCAATGATCTAGATATTTGATGAGCATGATGAACATGGCAACACAATGAGGAATTGATGGTATGCTACAAAACAGTTTGGTGACTACAAGTTCACAACTACACTCACAAAGCATATCACTCCCTCAATTTTGACAATTTCTCTTGTCTTCAAATTAAAAGGTCAATTAAAAAGTAAAATGTAAAATTCAAAGTTTCAATGATGAAGATAGACTGATAGTTTAAAGAATCTAATATCAATAAAAATAAAACTTAAAACTTAAAACTGGAACGCCGTCATCATAGAAGTGGTAACAGAAATCCATAAGCACTCTTGGACAATGCAAGACACAACACACCATCGCATATGATATAGCTAGTTTTAAGTATGGGACTCACATTCACATATAATTCAAACAATCAAAGGGAAGATCAACGCCAAGGGCAAACAAATTTTGTACAGTTATTTTTTATCAGTAAAAATTAACTGTACAAAATCTTACAGTTAATTTAACTGTGTATAGATAAAAACCATACTCTCCAAGCTAACAAAACTTTTCTCTCTGTATCAAAAGGCATCACGTCAACACCAACTATTGAAGAGCATGAGTTAAGGGTCATCACATTCCGAATAAATGGCTGGTTCTCTCCCTGCAAAGTTACTAGATTGGCCACCTAAAAAGAAATGAGCAATTTCACTTCAAAAAGCATAAAACAAAATGATACTATAAAGCAAGTAAATTCTCTTCCTCAAATAAATCAAAGAGATGACAAAGAAGAACCTGGATAACGGGATCATGGGTAGGCTCAGGAAAATGACCTTTACGACCAGCACACTCAATGTCAAAACTAAGTACGCGAAACGGAGCCATCTTTGAGAATTCCCCTTCTGGGGTATGGCTGATCAGCTCTGAATACCTAGATAAGTTGTTAAGGAAGGTTCTTCATAGGAAGAAAAAGTCTCAATAAGAAACATAACTGGACCCTTCTCCTAAGTGATACAATTACCTATCATCCTTGAGGATACAGGCAATCAAACTCTAATTGACAGTACGACAAATTCTTTGCTGTCTTCTTATATTTTCCAGCAGGAACTTCAATCCAATTCCCACCAACAATGTTGCGGTCAATCATAAAACGAAGAGCAAAAAGAACATTGCTTTCATATGTAATGAAGCTCTTCGTGCCAAAACCACCAATTTGTATGCCTCTATCAAGAATACCTGTCATTGTTTTAGCATGTTGACGAGAAATCATATCACTTACAAGTAATCTTTATTTATTTATTTTTTTGATAAGTATATCACTTACAAGTAAATTTCTATTAAGAATAAGCCTCTTGTTTTAACCTTAAAAGCAACTGCATAATTATATAAATTACTCTATTAGCTACATGACGACAAGATTATGCTGCATAAAACCTGTATCAATAGAATATAGGAAAGAAAAATAATACAAAAAGAGAAAATGAAAGAGAATGAAAAACGAATCTCAAAGATGATTGTTGTCGTTATCCATCCATGAATGCATTTCCCATGCAATTCATTAAGACAACAAATATATATATAATTTTCACAAGTTTGTGATCCTTATGTTCATAAATCTAAATTTATACCTCGGCAGCTGGTCACCATTGTTGGCAATGCAACGACGATTTTGAGAAAAGGATGAGAAGTCTGCTGCTGGTAGTACATAATACTCTTTTTCTCCAATAATTCAATACGACGGATATATTTGGGTACCTTACCATTCCGATTCACCTCTTTCATCCTTGCCTGAAGCATCACCAAACAATATAAGTGTATCATGATGACTCTATGCTTTTTTTTCTCTTTCAATCAGTGGAATTACAGCAATTTAATGTATAAAATTTCCCTGGAAGTGATGAATGAATACCTCAAGAGTTTGATGAAACCGAGAGATATCATCAGGGCCCATTCCAGGGAGGCAGCTGATGTAAAAATATGGCTCAAACCCATGAACATGGCAGCAAACGCTATGCCCTAGCAGATTGCCAAAAAAAGGCAAAGATTTTACCATATTGATGGGGAATGTTTTAGAAGATATTACAACAGTGAAGGGTATCTTTCAGTGCTCATTACTTCTTATAAACATAAAACACTATAAATTTTGCAACTATAAAAAAAATATTTGCAACTAATGATCTAAACTATTTTCTACTCTGGATTTGGTAACCGAATGGTTGGAGTCTGAATTTATGAATTACTCGGGGAAAGATTTTTGAAAAAAAAATGTACTAATTTCTATCAGTTCGACTTGATTTGAAAAAAAAAAAATTGCGAATGTTAGTTTACTTTGTGAAAAATTGAGTAAATATGTGAAAGCTCGGCAATCGTGACAACTTGGGAATGCAGATGAGTAAAAGGTCTCTCTTTAAATGATTAAATAAGCAGTAATTCGCCTTTTGCTGGTAATCTATTCTCCGAACATAAATAAGTTAATTTCTTTTTAAAATTTTTTTCGTACGTTCAGTTCGAAAATTAAGCAAAACGAGAGTTGAAAAGAACTATGATAAGTTACTAACCTTCCCTAGTAACACCGAAAATTCGGATAATGGCGGCGGGTCCAGCTGAATTGGGCTGCAGTTCTTTGTGACTCTCCCCGATCACATAATCAATCTCCAGTTGCTGAAAAACTAAGACACCAAACAAGACACCAAAATGAAAACAATTACAGAAACCCTAGCGCAGTAAAAATCCAGGGAGCAGTGTAGTCGGTCGGTCACTCACGGATGCTCCGAGACTGAGAAACGTAGGCGTCGGAGAGGGGCGGGCGGGACCACTTGGAAAGTCGGGCCGCGAGGGCCCGGCGGTCCTCGATGTCTCGGAGGATCTCCTCGTCCTCGAGTAAGAGGGTTTCGTCGAGGTAGACGTCCTCGTCCAGGAAGTCGTCCTCTTGGGATGCCGCGTGGTGCTTAGGAGTTTGGGCCGGCGAGGGCTGGGGAGGCGGGGGCGGGCGTTTCCGGGTGTTGCCGTTCTTGCTCATGGCTTAGAGTAATTGGGAATCTGGGATTTTGGATGCGTCTGGGGAGCGTGAGTCTACGTCTGATGAAGAGGAAGAGAGAGGAATAAGTATTTGGAGGGAAAGGACTAACAGCTTGTTCTGAGATTCCCGCCAGTTTTGCGGGTCGAGTAAAACTAGGGAACAGTGCACAATTGCACGCCCTACCCGGCTGCTATTATTATTATTTTTTTAGTGCAAAATGTGCGGGTAGTGTTTTCTTCTCTAATTCGAATTTGTCTCGCGAAAAACCTCATCTCTCACGTGTCGCATCACTTTCCTTTGGCCACCACCACTGGCGACGCTGTATCTCTATCTAGTAATATCGAGCGACGTTCCTCCGTGGCTAATCTTAAGATTTTTTCTTTTTATAATGTCTATTCAAAAATAGTGCACCCATACACACACTCTCTCTCTCTAGAATAGACAGCGAGAGACCAACTTGTTGATCCTTATCCATGTTCATCTTTTTTACAAACGCTTGACCTGCACCCGACACGACTCTTCTTATCCTGTCTCATGCTCCCAGCCACCCTTTGGTTGTGTGCTCTTTACCAACTAGAGCAGTCGTCGATTGATGAAAATTAGCCTCGTGTTCAAGGAGCTCAAAATGAGGTGAAGTTTGAGGTGAAAACAATAACACCAGAGGAAAAAAGAAAGAAAAACACCGACGAAAGTTCTCGATCGACATTACGGATCGAAAAGCATTGTCGATCAGTGCAGCGTGTCTTATTATCTATTCTTGGAGGACGGCATCAGCGGGACCGGAGATGGCGCTGGGTTGGTATTCGATATCAGTGGGCAAGGGAAAGGTTGGGAGGTAAACAAAGAATTTTTAGAGAGTTATTCCTCGATCAGAGCCCCAGATGATAGCGAAGGCGAAGGGGACGACTGCATTTTATCAAAGGAGATTCTGAGCAATTTCAAGGGAGTAGGATTGGGCTCTTTGGGTTCAATGGAAGACACTCTTCCCATCAAGTAATTGTTGTCTGTTGTGAATTGAGTCTACGAGAGAGAAACACAATCTTTAATCGGCATGTAAGGTCTGCGATGGGATGTAGTCAAACATCTTAAGATTTTTTTCTTTTTCTTTTTTCTCTTTCTTTCTTTGTGTTTTTTTAGAATAAACATTAATGCTCATTCATATAATTAAATAAAGGATAATTCTATACACTATACTACCATCTCATTTTCATCCTATTATATAAAATTTGACATATTTATCACCATTAAATGATTCTTTATTAGATGATTATCTATCATTTAATAGTAATAAATATGTCACATCTTACATAATGAATGAAAGTGAAACAATAGTGTGATGTATAGAAAATGAGATAGTGTCATTTACAAAATGTGCATGTCGCGCTAAGAAATATCATTTCCTTGTCAATCAACGTGAAAAATATCCATAAAATGGAAAGAAGATATCAACATTTGAATCTCTTGGATCGAGGGATTATAATTGAACAATTGTTCTTGAGTGGAACAAATATCCTCCACAATAACAAGTAAATTTTCCCCAAGAACTAAATGTGAAATCTCCATATGATAAATCATCTGTAGACCCCGCAAGGCAGCAAGGGCCTTAGTATCATCCACTACATAAATATCCTATTCTTTCTTAGACATGGCCATAATCATATCACCTCTTGCATCCCTCAAGATTGCCCCCACCCCATATTGATTTAATGAACAGAAAATAGCCCCATCAAAATTAAGCTTCCACGTCCCACATGGAGGACGTTGCCAACACAGTGAAGATAAATGTTTATAGACTTTTTGATGTATGTGGACTAGTTGATAATTATCAACATAAGTAAAAATAATTATCAACAATAACACTCATAGTGAGATTGGTGGAACATCTTTTAAGTATCGAAACTTCCATTAGGGGTGATAAACATTTGGTTCGGATTGGAGAAACCGATTAGACTGGTTGTTTCGGTTCGGATCAAGAATGAGACCGGTCAGTCTCGGTCCATGTTTTAGAGAATCGAAAAGTTTTGATCTTGTCCTCGTCTAGGGTTTTTCCACCCCAGACCGAACCGAATGAAAAATAAAAATAAAAAATATATTTTAGATATATTATTTATATAATAATTGTACAATTTATTATATAATTTTCATCTAACCTATCACCATTAATAATAAAAAAAATTAAATATATTATTAACACTTATTAATATTCTATGAATTAATTAATATATAATATCAATTAGCTAATTATATAGTAATTATATAAATTAATAATGTAATTTTGATCTAATTTATTATCATTGATCATATAAAATATTTATTTATTGAATTAGTTACATAATTCACATTAATAAGTCACTTCATTTTAATTTAGTATTTTAAATAATTTATTTCTTAATTGATCTTTTTTTTAAATAAATAAATAAAAATAATAATTAGGTCGGACCGATAGTACCAGTCTAGTTTGGTCCCTATAAGTGTTCGATTCAGTTTAGTCCGAGAAAATGATGGGTCCATCATTGGACCAGACCGACCAATTTACACCCTTAATTTCCTTACACCCCAAGCAATAATCAAAAACCAAGAAATGATAATAGGATCATGAAGCTGCATCACTGCCCAGACTATTGTATCAAACCAAGCAAGTGAGTAAAAAAGGATCATGTTCTTGTCAAAATAGTGCTCCCAAATTTTGTGAACATAAGAGCATCTTCAATAAATCAGTCAAAAGCTAAATACATTACATATTTAGCTATTAGACCTCAAAATATTATCATAATGGATTAGCTAAATTCCAAATAATTGGAATTTAGTTTAAGTGACTTCTAAAATATTTTTCAAACTTGAAGGTTACTATAGATAGACCAAATGTATATTTTATCATTTATTTATCTTTCTTTTTTCTCACAACTGCCACTTCCCTCTAAAAAAACCAGAAAGTTCTTCCCCAACGTGGAGCTGCAATATTACCGTGTTTTACTAATTTGATAAAATGAAATAAATTAATAATTAATAAAATATGATAAAATAAAATATAATTAATATTTAATAATTAAAAAATATTTAATTTTTTTAATTATTAATTACTCACTACTATATAATTAATAAATGGATAATCTAATGTGAAGATTTGATGTGAATAACCAAATTCAAATTCAAATTCATCTTATATTATTTTATTATTATATAATAAAAAAATAGTTATTCCAATGTGAAAACTTATGTGAATGAAATAGCCTCATCTTACATTCCTCAAAAGTATCATTTTAACTTTGGCTAAACCTATTGAAGATGTTATTAAGCATTTAAAATATAGAAAATATCTACTTGGACAAGCCAACCCCTCAATCTGTAGTGAGGAAATTGCCACTAGGATGGGTCGACCCCTCAATGTCTGGTGCAAGGCTTTTGGTATAAGTATTAAATAGATAAGTTACATAGGTTTTTTTTTTTTTTTTTGTAGAGAATGTGTCCCATTAAAAAAGTAGTTTTTTTTCAACTTTTTTTTTTGAAGTGGTGTCCACTGTCTTTTAAACAAACTGTACAATGCTTGTCTATTTAAAATTTATACAAATCATTATTCTTATTTTTAACCTATGGTCCAATTCTTATATATGGTATTATGCTGATTCGTCAATAATTAAATAATATTAATTTTTAATAATAATTTTACAATAATTCTGTATTAACACAATAACATCAAGACAATAAGAATGCATTATATAGGTTGTTGGTTATGAGATTCTACAAGTTTAATTACAATAGACATAATATATATGTATATATATATATATATATATATATATATTTATATATATTACAAATTTGATTAGGTCCAGCTTTTCTATTTTCTTTTGAAGTCATATTCTATTTAAGACAGACACAAGGTTTCTTAAAAAAGTTTTAGAAGTTTAAACGGCGTGCCCTATCTAATGTGAGATTTGAACTGTACAAATTTTCAAGTAAGGAAAATGACAGATACACAACATTTTTACAAGTTTTTATACAATTATGTTTTATATATATGAGGGGTATTTTGACAAAACAACTTCATCATTTTACAAAACACTCTTATTTTAAAATATTATTATATTAAAGATTATAAAAATGATTGTATGCGCGTCATTACTTGTAAATGTATTTTACCTAGATAAGTATTTATTAATATATTAACCATATTCAAATTTTTGTGTTGGGGTCCTAAGTACGAGAAAAATTAAAAACAAAGTAAAAAATGTTGGGAATTTGAGCCTCCCAAATTCACCTCCTAGGATCTACTATTTGCAGGAATATTAAGAAAAATGAGAAATAATAACAATATAAGAACTTAAGTGGAAAACTCCCAAAATAGGAGAAAAACCATCAAACCCAAAAAAGAAAATCCACTATATGAAAAATTGTTACAATCACATAATTTTTCTCATCATCCCAAAATATACCTACAAAGCTTCCCCATTAGCAAAACTTTAATTCACACCTCTTATCCTTTTACAAAAAAGGCCAACAGAATAATTTTACTAGCTTTTGACTGGTGCACTTAACGAAAGAGGCTAACCCTCCTTTTATACGCCTTGAGCCTTGCTCCTCATTCATTTTCCACCAATATGGGAAAAATGCCAAAGGAGCAAAAACTCAACAATCTCTACCTTGTGACTTTGGCTGGTCTCACAACCACGCTCCACCTTTATGAAGATCTTTATAACTTCCGTTATCATGCTCAACCATAAAAGCATATTCACTCAAAATAAACCAATTTTCAAGCATTTTACTTCAGCCCTTGTTGAAAATAATTTTGCTAAAAATTATAGTGTAGCTTTCACATTTGGCTTTCCTAAAAGTTCATCAGCTATAGATATGAATTTCCACCACACACCTTGCATCAATGCCAAACCAATGCCTGTGTGCAAATTTGTGGACCTGCTAACATTAACACATACTCTATCATGACAACTTTGGAAATTAGCGGCATGTCATGACGATGTACATGTCCATTTTCAAAAGACATGGCCTTCTATGGAGAGAGATACAAAGTTAGCTTCATTACCAATATCTCCATTTATTGACTTAGAGCCATTTGTTGAACCTGCTTCTTGTACTAGCTGTTTCACTAGTCGCTAGTATCACTGCTGACTTCAGGGATTGGTTTGCCCTTCAATGTTTTGTGTAATCATGATAGAATCAAAACATCATTGACTTGCACTTGTCACAAGTCAAAATTGATTTTCCCATCAAATTTCTCTACCTCAAATTTGATAGGATTTGAAGCCCTACTTCCTGATATTGTCTTGATGAATTTTACCTTAGAAATGAATAGTACTCATTAAATAAGTTCTCAGAAAAAATTAAAGGGTCACAATGGTCCCGGTCCCATTTAAATTCCAATCTCTTAGATAGAACCTCCTTAGACAGTATGTTTCCACACTACCACACTAAAGCTACATCCACCAAAAGAACCTAGTGGCTCTGACACCACTTGTTGGAAATTTGGACATTCTAAATTCACTCCATAGGATCTACTCTTTGTAGGAATATAAAAAAAAATAAAAAATAATAACACAAGAATTTAAGTAGAAAACTCTCAAAATAAAAGAAAAATCACTAGACCCAAAGAAGAAAATCTATTATGTGAAAATTATTACAATCACACAATTTTTCTCCTCACCCCAAAATACATCTATAAAGTTTTTCCACTAGCAAAACTTTAACCGACACCTCTTTCTATTTTACAAAAAAGGCCAATAAAAGAATTTTACTAAAGTCAAAAGTTATTAATTAAACTTTTGACTGATGCACTTAGTCAAAGAGGCTAACCCTCTTTTTATAGGCCCAGGCCTTGCTCCTCGTTCATTTCCCACCAATGTGGGAGAAATGTCAAAGGAACAAAAACCCAACAAGAAACGATATTAATAAATCTGGTTTGATCCCCCATGTTATTGACTAAAGACAAAGACCAAGAAATTACTACCCTTAAGAAGGTTTTTCTACAATCAATTAGATCATAGACTGTTGTGAGCCACTAGTACTCTTAGCAGACTACAAGGTCGTAATAAGCAAGCTGGATGCATTGAAGAAGACCGAAGCAAAGCGTTCATTTAGGAGTCATCGCAAGTTTCTGGTACACAAAGCATATGGTTATTGACAAAAGATATGATACAAAAAACTACAACAAAGGTGCATGTTTTGGGGTGACGACGTTTGATCCCCACGGGCAGCACAAGAGATGTCGCATGAGGTTGAAAGTTGCATATCAATGATCGATGGGATAAGAGAGTGCGAGATTAGAAACACGTGGAGCATTTGGGTACAAGAATGTGTTATTGGACAAGATAGAGCGAGCTGAAAAAATCATCGACATTTGAAGAGACTGTTGGAGTGGAGGGAAGGGAGGATCCGAAGCTCCTAACAAAAGTTGAAGGAAAACGCACTCTTATTTGTTGGTAATAAATGCCTAAATGTCTTTGCTCAGAGCTGAAGCTTCAACAAGCAAGGAAACTGCAGCAACAAGAGTCAAGACCAATACTGTACTTGCTAAGAATCAACATATCAAAACAGTTAACCATCTTTCTATCCACATTACACCGAAATCAACTGCAAAGCACCGGCTGTGTTACAACTCTTTCACATAGTAAGAGAAACATTATACTCACCTTCAAATCTATTTCTAGCTTTCAATTGGCATCACTGATAGAGAATAATTTAACCCCGTTTAGATAGTGAAAGTGTTTCATCTCATCATTACAACTTTTTCAAATTTCTATACAAAATATAATAAACAATTCAATTTTTTCAAATCTCAAAACAATAATAATATTAAAAAAATAATATTCTAACAATTTTTATTCAATTTTCAACTTTTATCTAAAACATCTCATCTCATTTCACTATTCAAACCACACCTTAATAAAATACTGGCACACATTAACAGATAACATATAGGCAAGAATTATTAAGATCTGTACAAAATTAAAGCCCACTAACAAATAACCTTTTGTACAGATTGTTCTGCATATTTGAACAAAGAAAAAAATTATAATGGCACAATATGAATCATAGAACAATGGTAATGCTGCTTTTGAACTCTGATTAAGTCCTCATAAAGTTCTTAATATTGAGGATTTGATGATCAGCTATAGAGTCTCAGGCGTGTTGTTATCGGCTCCCGGCAGATAGGGCACGATGTTAGGTTCACACTGCAATCCTTGCACATCTTGAGCAAGAAAAAACAATAAGATAAATATGAGGCAAATGTTGGAAGGCAAGTCATATTCACATGGCTAAAACTGTGCATTGTTAAATTCACTTCAACAAAGAAAAAAGAAAGATTTGACAATGGCCTTGGGTAAAGAAATGTAAAGTCACCAGTGAGGATCATTCCATTTTGCTAATTGTAGGACTAAACACACTACAGAGTTTGATTTTTACAAAATTTTCATGCATATAATAATTTTATATGAATGGGTACAGTATGACTTCTCTTCAGTTTAACAAAGGGGGGTGGGGGTATTATGGATGATTATCTTCTTCTCCATAATCCCTCCTTATACTTTCTTTTTCTTTCATTGAGAGAAAATAGTATAAAAGCAACATTTTGTGACTTCCCAATGCTAAGAAACCCAAATAAAAGCTAAAATTAATTTTCATGCCTTGCTAAAAAAAATTTCAAAAATTTACCACAGGATTAATAATAAATCCCCAATAAAAAAGTTTCTTAAAAGTTTTCTTAACCTAACTGTATTTTTTAAGAGCCCACTACTTTCATAAAACCCTAAAAAAATCTCAATAGTTTCTGAAAATTTAAGGAAAATCATCAATCCAAAATATGACCAGTTTGGTGACACCGAAAATTCCAATAGCAATTTTTTTTTGAAGTTCCTTTTTGGACAGGAAAGCAAATACACCTGCTCGACCATACTGCAATATTCATACTACAGAAGAAAACACAATTTGCTTGAACTTACCAAATGACCGCATCCAAAAGCCATGTCCTTAGGGTTTGTCAGGCAAATAGGGCAGACCTTGAACAAGAAAACATATTCTCAAACCATTCTGATTAAAACATTTATGTGAAGAAGTAGAATCAGGGGGGATAGGAATTACCGGTTCCACTTGAGCTGTTGCCTCAACTGTTTTAAAGTCCATCACAGGCGGGACTAATTTGACTGCATTATCATGATCAATCACACCACGTGGGGGTGGAAGAGGTCTTGTACGTGAAGCAGGTCTTGTACGTGAAGCAGCTTGTAGTTCTTGACTGCAAAGTTGAATTTCTTGATATTTTAAAAAATGCCTAAATTGGATAATACTAACTAAAGACTACAACTCTTGGCCTTACTTGACTAGTCTTTGGGTTGCCCTGAACTGAAATGGAATTTCCATGAGGGCAGCAAGTGCAAAGGCTGCTTCCTTTTTTAATGCTTCTGTGTTTTCAGACATGACTTTTGTGAAGTCGACAAACTGCACGAGGAAGTAAAAAATAAAATTGAAAAAAATAAGGTGTCATATTTTTGTCCACAATGAAAAGGAATAATTCAATAGGCAAAATGGAATCAGATATCCATTCTCCAGAGGGAGTACTCTGCATGTGAAAACCTTTTGCGCTGTTAGTTTCATACAAGGAGGATTAAGGCAGTTGAGTTTAGAGCTGGTAATAACCAACTGAAATGCCAATGAAATGATTTTTCTTCTAAAAGGATACTCAAGTCAGTAAGTCAGTCATCCTCTAAATCCCAAAATAGATTATCTCAACCCCAAAGGGGACCATCTCAAACCGAAGTCTTCATACAGCCTGACTGTTTTTTAGTTTTATCTCCTAGATCTCTTTAACCCAAATGCAAGGTACCAAATAGACCATAGATAACATGCAAAATAAAACTCATAATGTTTGACTTGAGTAATAATAATATTAAATCAAGTTTGAAAAAGCTATATACAATATAATTTTCAAAAGAATAGAGATTTGCTCCTATAGAAAAATCTCTATTCCACATAATTTCAAAGAATGAATCTTTGTTCCTATGGAATCATATCATCAACTATCCCACTATATTATTATTAAATGACAACTACTGTTATAAAACCACATTATCCACTCATTTGTGTTATCATGAAATAAAAATTAAATAATATATCATTAAGTTAAACTTGTAAAATAAATATTAATATATCCTATTAATGCCTAATAAAATAAATTATTAAACAAAAGTTAGTTTATTTAATTGGATTACTAATTATTATTAAAATTTAGTTTTCCTAATGTAGAAATAAAGCATAGTAAGTGATAGAAGATTTAATTGTTCAACTGAGTTTTTGGACACTTCTTCTTCTTTCTATGTATGGGACATGAATACCATATATTTTTTTTTATAAGACATGAATACCATATATAACCACAATATAAAGAAAAAAATAAATAAATTCAGTGAAGCCATTCAGATTGTGCTCTCTCTTTTCAACATATTAGCAAGTACTTGAAGTAATTAACGAAGACATGGAGAAGAAGTTCACAAAAAAAGGTAAAAAAGCTTTAAAAAGAATCTTGTGGCCCAGGTATTAGCCAAAATATCTCAATCCTTATATAAGACCATCCCTGGGTTCAATATTTTGCATTTTGTGGACATATATATCACTGAATTTCATTACCATGAACCTCAAAACTTCCCCTGATTTCTAACAATCCCAATACCAGGTTCAATCCCACCTGACTGCCTTCATAACCTCTCTTTATTAGAGAGACTAGAGTACAAAATTTGTAAATCTGAAGTAGCAACTTGATTAGCTCCTTTCCAGACAGGCAACAAAACAAACCAGTGAATTAGGCATAGCCAAAAACATCTGAAATAAGTAAATAAAGGGCAGGCCTCTCTTGGAACCTTAAGCATAAGAGTTGACCAAATCTAAGTCTCACCATCCTCGTACACATGTGACACAAGCCAATGTAAGTGTCTTCTTCACATCATAAAATTCTCATATAACACAACTTAAAGCCGCAGTCCAAACCACCTTGCAAGGAGCAGCACAGGCAAATTACTCTCCCAAGGGAATATACCATCTGTAGTTGCTCAAAATGCCTTACAAAAAGATCTAAACTGAATCTCCTTACTTTTAGAGAGTCCCAACAAATAATATCCTTGCGAGGATCAAAACCGACAACAGTGTAAAGAGTTCAAAAGACAGCATCCACTGACTGTACCCACCAACTTAACTAAAAAGGAGGGCTCCAACATGCAGCAGAACGATCCGACAAGCCTGAACAAGGACTTAGCAACAATTTCATGACCAGTGACCAATTTTATAGTTAACTTTGAGCATGCATGTTGCCTTGATGAGTTTACTTTTCAACCTTTTCATAGTCAAAGCTTACACAAGATGGGCGCAGGAAAAGGACAGAAAAGGAACCGTGCTTCATTGGTTAAACAAATTCACTATATATCCAAGTATCTAACCACCCATCACAATTCAATCCTTCGGTCAGAGCTGACCTAGTTGCAAAGTTGTGGCAACATAGAAACACTGTCGGAGGAAAGATAGATATAAGGAAAACAAAAATCAACATGTAATCATACATTTACCAAATACCTGGAAATTGTCAAATGAGCGCTGAGGAATGTTATCATCGAATTGCTGCATTGCCTCCCAGGGTCCATCCCCAACTCCAACCAAAATAATTGAGAGAGGATATTGGCTGTTTATGAGAATTCCACTTTAAACAAGAACAGCACAACATAACAAATCAAGAATACAAATGGAATTGCCTTACCTAGCAGCAACTATGGAATCTACAGTAGCTTTTTCTTGTGGACTGAACCTTCCAGGTGGTGTATCAGGACTTCTGGTCACCTATGTAAAATCCCAGACCGTAAGCAAATTAAAAGAAGAAAAAAGAACCTCAGATAAGAATAAATAACACACGGGATAAAAACATGTTTCACAGACCTGTCCATCTGCAACAATGACTAGAACATGATATTGCCCATTGTTTCTCTCCACAATGTCAATTGCCGCATCAATTATTGGGGCAAATGAGGTTGGACCTATAAACAAGAGCAGGGGAAACTATTATAATCAAAGATAGGAAACTCTCCCCCCCCCCCCCCCCCTCAAATGAGGTTTCGATTATCTTGAAACATTTTAATTTTATTCAACCCCTACTTTTGATTCACATGTGCACATCTCAATTGAGAACATTCAAATTAAACTTGTGTTGCTAATGGGATACACCTCTTCCCTTATAAGTACGTCATGGAAAGACGAGGTCACTGATTCAAGGATCACTAGGTGTGTGTTACGTACTGATTAAAGCAATGAAAATGGAAAGCTAAAATGTGTTGGAATTTGCTTAATATCAATGTTGCCGATAAGTAATATGCGGGACTAAAAGGAGATTTGTTTGTAGAGGAAGGCAGAAAATTTACCAAGAAAATACTTTTCTTGATTACGAGAAGGAAAAAAAAACTTGATCCTGGAAAAACTAAAAACAAAATTCCTGAATTCTCAATAAGGAATCATCTGTCTCTCACCATCAAAACTACTTTTGCATGAGCTGTTTTGTATTAGCAGCCAGAAAGAATGAAAATTAAGACGTGAAAGAAAACATCTATTCAGCAGACTAGATGAGAGGAAAAAGATATGCATGAACAAAACTTCATTGGCTAATAGGCAAAAGAAAATACAAATAAGAAGTCAGGAGGGAAAGCTCATTAACAAAACCTGCCAGCTTTAACTGTGGAACAATCTGTCTATAACGTGCAAGAGCTTCCTCAAAACCATTACACTGTCGATGATCAGGATAAAAGCTGAACACATGTCTATCATGTGTTGTTGCTTAAAAAAAAGAGAGATAGAGACATAATCAGAACAACTTGTCCATGGAGAAATATCTTTACATCTTCTACTAAAAGAAAAGATAAATAGATACTAACCATCGCCAAACCCAAAACAAGGTATCAAATTATCTTCATCGAAAGGAGACAAAGTGCGGCCAATTATAGAGATTGCTTGCTCGTAGGGATTAGGTGTGCTACCGATTGCATGAAGGCTTTTCCTGTTGAATGAATACTTGCCTGCGATCATTGAATGTGACTCGTACATTGACTTAGAATATTAACAGTACAGATAACATTGTTTTTTTTAAAAAAAAATCACCTGTCCACTCGTTGCTCTTTGTGAAGTCAATACCAAGTATCAAATTTGATGATTCAAGGCCAGCTTCTCTTAATGAAGAGATAACCTGAAAATTTGGGTGCCACACCACATTATTTTGCCACTAACATTAGGACTTAATAATAAGCATGATTA
The DNA here is from genome assembly GCA_029856935.1 of Cyclocarya paliurus. Taxonomy (NCBI): domain Eukaryota; kingdom Viridiplantae; phylum Streptophyta; class Magnoliopsida; order Fagales; family Juglandaceae; genus Cyclocarya; species Cyclocarya paliurus. The sequence continues at coordinate 32,062,332 of CM056946.1, read as the reverse complement.
TTGACATGTACAAAACCCATCTCCAGGCTAGCTATTTGGGAAAAAAATATAATAAAGTGTTTTCTTATAAAGATAATTGCTCTACTCTTCATTTTCAAATTACTATATTATATCTTTTTCTCAAGTAGAATGATAGCCGCTTAAAATATATAGAGCTATTTTTCTTAGAAGACAGTGGAATTGCAAATACAATGGTAGAATAACTTCTGAATTTTCTTCTGCCACCAATGCCTATGAGACTAGAAAATAATAAGAAGAAAAACAGCAACCCAACCATACTCAATGAAGTAGTTTGAATCAATGAAGTCCATCATAGGATTTGCATTCCAAGCTTTATAAACTCCTCATTCAGGATCACTCTATCACACAGAACTGCAAATCGAGTTACAGAAATCCCCATCCTTGCATCATCATAAAGGTCAGACTTAACTCTTCGTATACCAATCTTTTTCATTAAAATATTCTCAGCCGATTGCCAAACAAAACCTATGTACATTGGAAAGCGCCATCCTTGTGATAAAATAAATTTCCATTTCACTGGATAGGACTGATAAGCCTCCCAGCTTGATTCCAAAGGACTTTAACACTGACAATTCCACCCATTTAGGCACATAGAGGACTGAAGAACTCAAGAAAGTGTGTAGGAGGACTAACATACTTAAACCAAGTGTTTCTTAACTAATTTAGACTTGTACCCTCTAGCATTAAGAGCATACATTATTTTTGAAGGCTCAATCACATTATTGGTTATTTGTTGTAATCTTATAAATTGACTGGCATATTCGTCATTTGGTGAAGGAGGATATACAAGAAATCAAGGATATGTCATGCTGATAAAAACTTACAGCTGAAAAGAGCAACTGCGTCATCGATATTATTTTTAAATTCCAGTTATTTAGACTCATGGATTACATCTCCTCAGACCAGACGAGTTGTTTTGTACAATTCAAGAGATTGCCCATTGTACACTTGTTTTTAGTTAAAACTGGGATTGGGTCACTTGGTCTAGGTTTATTGCTTAACTCGGGACAGGTTCAAGACACTTGAAAAACAAAGTGTAATCTGGGTTTGATTAAGCCAATTTAACCTGAAACAAGCTGCATTCTGCAAATAAAACAAAAAACAATAAAAAAAGACAGTTACATTCCATAGGGTAATGCTTGTTTGGTTGTCAGCTCAGATTTGTAATAGCCTCTTTGCGAATGACTACATGCATCTTCAAGGTTTTGTTGAGAAAAAAGGAAAGAGAAAATGTAGGTAGATTGGACCAAATAGTGAAGAAATTGATAGCAGAAAGGAGAGAGGGAAAGAGAGAGTAACATGGGATTCAAGTCAGTTAAGAAAGAGGTTATAGTCATTTTGTTGACAACCAAGTTAGATTAGTCTTAGTGTTTGGCTTTGTTAATAAAAAAAGGTATACTTTTCAAGACATTCCCTGCAGACTTACGATGTAAAACTCTTGGAGGATTTGCTTTATTAGTAATAGAGAAATGAAGAAAATAAGAACTTTATTAGTAGTACATACAGAAGAAAATAAGAACCAAACAATTTCAAAATATTTTTTCATCTAACTGGATAGTCAATATCAATGATCCTACTGAGTTGACTGTCGTTGTTTCAGATGGTTACCCTCCTTCCACAATGATACCAATTATCTTATTTGAAATGTATGATGCTCCATGCTGTTCAATAAGTAAAGTGGCACCTTATATGTTTGTCATAAAAAAGAAAAGCACTCTGATACTAATGAACTAACACCCGCAAAAAATTGGTAGTCAATAACGTCACAAATCCATCAATAAGTCAAGTAAAAGTGTAGACCTGCTCTAAAGAGTTGAAATTATCAGCTATGTGTGTAGGGTGCTGATTATGTTGATGGTAAGCATCCATTGAACTTCCCACATGAGGTAGATGATGCTGAAAGTCATCGTGAGGGTCACCATGTGGTTGATTGTAAGTATTCATTGAACTTCCTACAAAAGAAGGTGGATGCTGCTGATATTCATCATGAGAATCATCATATGTCGATTCCCCATTTCCCATATCTGGATATCACCGACCTATATCAAGAAAAGTACTACCTTAATACAACAAGGCAGATGGGTTTCTTCTGAATAAGGTTATAAAATACACAAAGTACATTAAAGTAAAGAAACTAGCATTAGAAGTGCAACGAACAGAATTTTCCAATAAATTATGGAGCATCTGCTGTGAATTGCTTTGTCAGGAACGATATATATATATATATATATATATATATATATATATTTATATAAGCATATGTGTTTTCTCAAAGATCACAGCCTTGCATGCTTTATTGTATTCCTGGTAACCGGTACTAGAAAGTAATGCATATCAGCAACCTTGATAGTATTGAGAGTTATTAAAATTCTCAGAGAAATAAGTAAGGATAAGACTTACTAGACCTACAAAAAATTCGAAGTTGTGGCCCAAATTAAGACACCTTAACCAAGCCGGTAAGACTAAACCCTGCACCACTGAGGTGATAACTTAGCGTAGCTCAAAGGGCTGAACAGATATGACTAGTTTCTACTTCCAGGAGATAACCTCTAAATTCTTAAACAGAAATGTAAGTTGATTCCCAGCCATTAACTATTGAAAGTTCGCATTATTTATATCATCCGATTTCTCCCATCAGATAAGCGCAGCCACGTAAAAAAAAAAAAGTCAACACTCAGATTTTTATACTATTCAACCGAATTCTTCATGAACAATGGGAGCATTATGCTGATAGAATGATCCAGTTTCCAGCAAACAAATATTCTAACAAATTCTTGGTTTCACATGGTGATCGATGACCAGTTTTCTCCAAACACGTAACTCATAATTGTAATATCTTATCAAAATGTTGTCAGTTTTCCCAGAAAGCATATGAACTTATCCATAACATCGAACTAAGGTACCCGCAATTTACAAATTAGGACGCATGTCACAAAAGATTTGACAAGCCCAGTTTCAATAGCAAAAAATTGCAATCAAACTAACAATACTTCAAAATAGGAACTGAAATTCCAACAGGTACAAAGTTAAAAGAGAAACAGAGAGAGCGAGAATCATACCTGTAACAATATGGAGAGAAAGAGCAAGACGAAAGAAGATTCAAAATTAATTCAAGAGTTTCGTAAACACAGCTTTTGCTTGTTCCTCTTCCAAAAGGGTGACTTTTAAGGGTGGACGTTTTGGGATTTGACGTGAAGTCGCTGGCTTTTCCATCCACCTCTGGGTCTAGTCTTTTTTTTTTTTTATTATTTTAATCTTATTCATTCGTTGGCTTCTGGTCTAGTCGCCTATCGCGTGCACTTATTGACCTTCTCAACTTTGTACAGCTCAGTCCAAACTCTCGCTTCTACGTGAAAAATAAATCAACGACTTTTACATGGGCTGCAATCGAATGCGCTCACACTGATAACTTTGCCGTCGCCGTCGCCGGTGACAGTTTAGATTTATTATAGGAAAAGCGCCATAAAATGTTATAGAAAGAATCCATTATACTTTTGAAAGTGCAATATTGATTACACATGCATTGATTAAAAAATATTAATATTTTCTTTTTATATAATTATATGGAGTCTCACAAAAACTAATGGGTTGGAACACTGACTCAACTTGTAATATCTTATTTCTATTTTTTATATTGATTTTATATTTTTAATAATTTTAATTGGGTTAATTTCGACTAGATTAGACTAGAACGAGACAATAGAAGAAAATTCATGGTGACATAATCGTTTAACTTTTAAGATTCGACTCAAGTCCTTCGACTCTTTCCAATGAAAGAACAAGGCCAGGCAATGGACAAAAAAGGGCCGCCCTCATATCATATTTGGTGGGCTGGTACCATTTTCGAGAAAGGCCTTAAGCTTTCCCGGTACAAGTCTTGAGCCTAATCTAGGCCCAATGATATCAATAATGAGAAATGATATCAGCGCTAGAATTGTTAGAGCATTGGCATTGGCTTCATCAAAAGCCTAACCAAATGTAAAATTTGATGAATCTCATAAAAAAAGAGCTGCATTGGATTAGCTAAAGACATAAATGTGAAGCTTTTAGCTACAGTAAATCTATAGGTTTCTTCAAATTTGAAGGGCTACTATTCACTCATCAAATCTATTTTTTATTCACTTTTAATCTCCAAAGGTCTTTTCTATTCACATTTAATCTCCAACCATCTTGTAATAATAATGTAAGAATCAAATTAAATTATTAATTAACATATGATTAGTGTGATTATAAAATATGAAAAAAAATAAAAATATTATTATTAAAAAAATAATATTATATTATTATTTTGATGAATCCAATGGCTAATCCAATGTGGGATTATAGATGTGGAGGTATTATATTTATGAAAAATATGTACTTTTCATCAAATTTTAAAGATGAATTTGATGAATCCAATACTAGTGCTCTTATAACTGTATGACTCATTGTTATTCTATGGAGAGAGAGAGAGAGAGAGGGCTTGCAATGCGTTAAAGTATATATCGTTTCAATCTCAAATGCACGTACAAAATTAATTACCATGATCATTATCCTTATAATTCATTGATCGATCATAATCAATGGATTGAGATATTATTATAAATGAGCTCATTAATGGTGATGCTACCGCTAGAGATCCGATGTTGATAGACGATCGAGTTTAATAGTTCGTGAAAGTGATACCATAGCAAATATGTACAGAACTCCGGAGTCGCCATTTTTAGATTCTGAACTGGAATTTCCGTTCCACAAATTATTGATTTGGATGGCATTAATTATGAAGCTTCCATACCATGCCGAGTTGTACGGTAAATGATGTCATGAGACAGTCCATATCAATATATATATATATATAGAGAGAGAGAGAGAGAGAGAGAGAGAGAAGCATGTTAACACCGTTAATTTAGTGATCATGAATTAATATGTACTTAATTATCATGCAAAATAGAAATTTAGTAGTATTCTATATACTTACAATTTCATTTACAATTTTATGTATAAAGCTCTTTTTTTTTTTTTTTTTTTTATAGGAAATTGACTTCATTCAATCATAAGAGAAAAGTTATACTTATATCCATGACCGGATACATACAAGGAAATTCCTAGATCACAAGCCAATTACTACATTTGGAGCTTCACCAGTATACAAATTCCTTTGTGATTGGTATGGTCTTAATTACCGTTGTAGCTCTCTATAGACAAACTGTCTAAGAGACAGTACTCTGCCTAAAATAGATACTCATATCCTACCCTCTATAGGAGTAGATGACTTAAACTCTATGGACAAAATGTCCAAGAGATGATCTTCTTTTTTATTTTAATAAACAAAAGGAAACAACAATGAAAGCAAAAAAATAGATATGAAAATGATGAATTACAGTTTAGATCTACTCCAGCAAACTTTGAAATTAGCTATAAAAGTCATATCTGAACGATCTGATCAGGTGATCCACTACTATCTTCCCAACGATCGACCTAGAAAGTATCTTGTGCTGCTCGTGCCTCACAAGAGGTGCCGGAGAATTGTAGATCCGTCTTTTCAGCCTTGAAGGAAATAAAATAAATTAAAAAAAGAAGAGAAATGAGAGAAGGTGAGAGAGAAGAGAAGGAGGGATGGAGATAGGAGGGAAAGAGAGGGTGGAAATGAAGAGAAAGGAGGGAAGGAGAGGGGACAGAAAAAGGAGGAGGAGGACTAACGATTTGGAGGATTTATGTACAAAGCTCATTTTGTTAGTTTTATTTTGAAATTCAAATTTTAAATTTTAAATCTCATAATTTTCAGCATATTAATAACTCACATGTACTTTAGAAGTAAATTTTTTGTAAATTTTTCTATAAGTACAGTCAGCATTTTTTATATGTACGTTAATTATTATGTAAAACAGTAATGATCAGCTTTCAGCGAATATCATTGCGATCTTTATTAATTGGTAGTTAAAGTAGTACGCATGCAGGCATGGACGATAGCGAAGAATGATGAAAGCATGCAGTTAATGCGTCATGTGTTATTGATCTATTATGACAACGTTCTTTAATTTGACAACTTTGAGATTGATATGTTTTTGGTGACAAACTAACGAATTTGAGAGTGAGAAAAAGGCTTGATATCGATCAATCTGTATGAAATACTTCCAAAACATTGTGATCATCACGTGTCCACGACCACGACATTTCTGTCATCAATATATATATATATATATATATAGAGAGAGAGAGAGAGAGAGAGATGCCCTCAATCGATCGGCTGAGGCCCACTTCTCAACCGTATTGACATGCATGGCACATGTCCTTTCACCATTTTCATGCCGAGGCGTGCTACGTACTGTCCCCATTGGGGGCTTGCGTGCGCACGAAAAGGATGTTTGTCATTTTCTCTGTAATTTTGATCAAATGTCAAAACTACTCTCTACTTATCTTCCTCCCTCAAGCAATGCGACATAACTCTGCACTTCCATTATTATCTCTCTTCCCAGAACATGGGTCCAGATATGTCAATCCAAAGCAAAGTGGTTTTGCATTTGAGTGTTTCAAAATAGATCTCTACCATTTGAGTTCTCTCTACATCTCCTCCACCACTATCAGCATGTATAGTCTCAATCGAAGCATTTGAGTGCTCTGAAAATAGATCTCTTCCTCCAAGAACATATGCTTAAAAACATACTACTTCAAAGATGGATCCAGTGAATTTCTTTCCGAAATTTTAGTCTCCAATGAGAAAAACTTTTATTGCTCATCTGTAAAAGTGCTCTGAAAATATATCTTCGTCCTCCAAAAACAGATGCTTAAAAATAGACCACTTCAAAGATGGATCCAGTTGAATTTCTTTATGAAATTTTAGTTTTCAACGAGAAAAACTTTGATTGCTCATCTGTAAAAGAATCATTCCAATCTTTCCCATAGGTAATATTCATGCGATTCTAGCAGTTTCTTTTTTTTTTTTTTATAAATGATTCTAGCAGTTTCAGTGTAAGGCAAACAAAGATGTTTCAGTGCGATTTGACTCAAGAGAAGGAGCTTGAACAGTTAAAACAATAGCCAAGTTAAACGACAGATTTTTACTTCTATGCATTTTTTACTTTAATGAAACGAAGCCTTTCACTTCGTGCACACGCAGGCCCCCAACTGGGACTGCGTCTAGAATTTTTCTTTTATGCCTAACCAGTGGGGACAATTGGACAATACCTGAGTTCGAAGGGGACATTTACACCAAATATTTGAGATGCTTCATGGGATTAATGTGTGATCTTGTTTGGAAAAATAATCTTATCAATCCCGCATGAACCTCTCTCTCTCTCTCTCCGCAGCTTGTTCGATTATTGGACGTAGTAGCCTCACCTTGGGAATCACAAATTTAAGCTCAAAGTTCGCATATTTTCAAGTCTTCTATAAATAATTAAATGTCCATCATATTCTGAGCATAAGCTTAAACTTTTAGGATCAATTTCAATAATATTAAACCGTAACTTTACATGATGATCATCTGATCATCTTAATTAAAAAATATTCAAAGTACTCGACTCTCTACTTACATATACCCAAACTTTCATGAGGTTTTTGGGAACATTAATGGCCGGGCCCCAACAACATTTAACTCTCTTATTTTCTTTTATTCAAAGTTCAAACTTAGAAAGCTTGGATTATTGCAAACTAAGTGGGGAAAAAAAAAAATTCAAATATTACAACCACACATCATCATGACTTGGACAAACTCAAGTCTTTCGCAAGCTCTTTATAAATAATAAAAAAAAAATCCACTATAGAAAAGTATGAAAAATTCTTTTTTTTTTTTATGGGACACATTTTTATAAAAAACTTGTACAAAGCGTCTACATTTGAGACTTGTACCTAGCATTACTCTATATATAATATCCTAACTACATGCATATATAAGATTAGTACTAATATATAGCTGCTCAGCTCAATATAGACTGATCATGTTCTAATTAATTTACCCATGATTTATTTAACAATATGCATGATATTGATCGACCGTATGCTCTACCAAAATATTCTCCCTCGTGCATCATCCAGTAATGTGTTATTCCTTGATTGGCAGCTTGCACATGATATGCAAATTATTTTCCTTTTCGTATTTCCGATTGATAATGTTCACATAAATTAAGATTATATATATATATATGGCTAGTGCATGCTACTTTAGATCATATATATAATGCAGAAAACAACTATTTACTAAAGTCACAATCATCGATACATCCAATGAATATATATTTTTATCATCAGCTCACAACTTACATAAGATATTACCAACAATATTGATCTTATCCATAACAATAATAGTAGTACTAAACAATATTAATGTTGCTTTTTCTTTGGATTTATCATGCGGCATCTACAATCTCATTGTCCTCGTAATGTAGATCGAGGAAGTTCTATAGGTGGAGGTGTTTGAGAAAGAAAGAAAAAAAAAAGTTGGAACTCGGTGGCACCAATATCGCCATTTCATACGTTTAATGTAAGGGGGGAAATAGACACAGAGGTGTGACTTTTCATGTCTTGGGTTAATTGTATGACAAAGAGAGGCCAGGGGGCCGGGGACAATATGTCTTGATCTTATATATGCTCTGGACAAAACATTGGAATTTGGAAATCGAATTAATTCGATACGTACCCTTGTGATCTTACTGACGTCCGAGAGAGTATATATAGTATGTACAGGCAATGGTGCTGTATATCAGTGTTAAGATCAGAGATGGGAAATGATCCACGAAACGTAATATTTTATTAAGGACAATTATTTATGCAAGCTTATGGCCTTCAAGTTTAATACAAGTACTATTTTGATAAGAAGCGATCGAAATCTATCTAAGAAATTAATCTAATTTTTTTAAGATAGACCGTATATATGCTCTGAACTTGTATTTAACACTACGCACTCTTCTATAAATATGTCATATTCCAACCCTAAGTTTTCATTTGATTTATTTTGTGGGACCTTAATATATATATATATATATACACACACACACAAATTCGAATTATAGAATATCCTGGAGTCCTACAAATCTTGAAAAATCCAGCTAGTAATTATTAGTTCAACAAGCTAGCTAACACTTTCAGCCCTTGAGGGCCGGATTTAGTAGTACTACTATTTAATTAATTAATTAAACTACAAGGTTAAAAGAGAGAGTCCCCGAGATTAAAATATCGATCTCATTAGATCTAATTAATTGAGCAGTAATATTATTATATAGTATCAATATTAGATCGATCATATCTACTAAAGAGAACTATTATAGTCACAAAAATTAAGATTCTATGAAAATAAACCCACAAATTGATATATATGAGTATTTCATATGATACGTTAGATCTATTTTGTAATAAAAAAAGATTTACAATCTAGCGTAACACATAATATTATTACGTCAGTTTGTAAATTTATTTTTTTTAAAATTTTTTTGTGACTAAAATATTTCTCTAATCTTATTCGTGGGGTTTTGGGGTCGATTGGTTTTCTCTTGCAAAATAAATTTAAACAACTGTTTGGATAGAAAGAACTGGGTTGGAATTTATAGATTTCAAGTAGATATAATTAAAACTACGTGATTTAAAATTCATTCCTTTTAATATAATTGGAAATCTATATAAAAACTTAATTAGTTGCAAATCCAAATTTTAATATATAACCAGATTAAACAAGATATTTGAAATTTAAAGAGCTAAATTCAGATATCATCTTTGTCTCTAAATCCAGCCATTTAGGCTTCGTTTGGTTCCTTAACCAAACTCATCTCATCTCACTCATCATTACAACTTTTTCAAATCCCAATACAAAATATAATAAACAATTCAACTTTTTCAAATTTTAAAACAATAAAAATATTTAAAAATAATATTTTAACAATATTTTATTATCTAAACTCAACTCAACTCAACTCATTTCAACAACCAAACGCACCCTTAAACTTACCATAAATTAACAGACAATAGAGGCTGCGAGATTTTAGTGATTTTAATTTATTGAAGAAAGTGACCAAAGCGTTAAAGGACGTCCACTCGTCTCAGTTGTTGGCACCTTTACAACCTTCCAAACCTTAAATTTGCTACGACCTTTCCAATGGACGGCCTTTGGCCTTTCCCTTCTCACACCTCTCATCTCGATATATATATATATATATATATATATATATATATATATATATATATATATAAGTATGTATGTATATATCTTTAATTTTCTCTTACTAATGCAGTACTCTCTTTAATTTAAGCTTTCTAGCTCATTCATTTATTTATATTCTCTCAGTTTTGTTCTATATATAGCTCTCACTGTCCTTGTGCTCTATAAATTATATACAGCTAGCTAATTCATCTTGCTCCAGAGCCCTTTAAAATGTCTCTCATATTGGACTCTAGCACTTCACCCATTCCTCTGTGTCCATTAATGGAGCTTAACGATGAGAATGGAACTTTGGTTTTTGACTCTGCCCTGCTTCAGAAACAATCAAACTTGCCCAGTGCGTTTATCTGGCCACTGCGAGACTTGGTACACACTCATGAAGAAGAACTTAAAGAACCCCTGATAGACCTGGGTGGGTTCATTCGAGGTGACAATGCGGCAACTGCTCGCGCAGTTGAGCTCGTGAGAGCGGCTTGCTTGAACCATGGTTTCTTCCAAGTGACCAACCATGGTGTTGATGCCAGTCTCATTCGTGCCGCATATGAGGAGATCGATGCCATTTTCAAGATGCCTCTCGGCAAGAAGCTCAGCCTTTACAGGAAGTCCGGCTGCGTCTCAGGGTATTCCGGCGCCCATGCAGATCGCTACTCGTCTAAGTTGCCATGGAAGGAGACATTTTCTTTTGGGTACCATGGGAACGAGTCCGAGCCCATCGTATTTAACTATTTCAAGTCTGTCTTAGGAGAAGATTTTGAACAGACAGGGTGAGATAATCATAGACGATTACGTAGCTAATTAATAGTACTCCATACATCGACAGTGATGCACTGTTTTATAATTAAGTTCCATGCCTAGCTTTTAGCAAGTTCCAATCTATCTAGCAATTTCATTTTCTAGAATTACTAACCTTATTATTATTATTATTATTATTTTCCATAAGAACAAAAACCAGTAGTACTAGTACTTCTGTTGATGGATTTGCATAGACTTAATTTCATTTTTCCCTCGATGCTTCAATCGAATATAAATAAATTACTAAAGCCCGACCTTTTGACTTGATATATAGTAGGCCGGACTGCTAAAAAATAAAGCTTGTTACAGTAATTTGAAAATAGCTCTCTCTCTCTCTCTCTTTCTCTCTCTCTCTCTATATATATATGATCTAACGGAGGCATGAACTATGCTTAATTTGTTACAGTTGGGTTTACCAAAGATACTGTGAAGCCATGAAGGAAGTTTCTCTAGTGATTATGGAGCTCTTGGCAGTTAGCTTGGGTGTTGATCGTTTACACTACAGAAAGTTTTTTGAAGATGGAAGCTCAATAATGAGGTGTAACAACTATCCCCCTTGCAAAAAATCTGGCCTCACTCTCGGCACCGGTCCTCATTGCGACCCAACCTCCTTGACCATACTTCATCAGGACCAAGTCGGAGGCCTTGAGGTTTTTGCAAACAACAGATGGCAAGCAATTCGACCTCGTCCAGATGCCCTAGTCATAAACATTGGTGACACCTTTATGGTACGTACATACGTCCTTAATTAATTCACGATATCATTCCCGGCCCTCAATCGATCTGATTTTGTTTAATTATTTCGTGTTAATTAATTTTATTGCAAAATTAAATTGAAATCGTGAAGTCATGAAAAAGACTCGGATATTAGTCTATGTTTTTATAACGTCATGAGTAACAGGCGTAAAACACACACATGCATGCATGCATGATGGGGACAAGTAGGTCTCAGCATTAATTATTTTCTGTTAAGATTAAGACATGAATTTTGACCTTGAAATGACTAATTAGGATGATCAATTATAGAGTCCTCGCAATACCCATTATGAAAGTGTTGGCTGCTATATGGTCGTTTCCGAATACTAGCTAGCTAGTTTTTCTAATAATTATCTTCTTTTGAAGGCATTTTGGACATCATGAACAACTATATATAATGGAGAACTATTACAGATATAAAAAGATTATATAAAATAAATTCATAAACTGACGTAACTTTATGTGATCTATTAGATTTACTTTACACTAAAAGTAACTTTACAATCTGACGTTACATCAAATCATATCAATTTATAAATTTACTTTTGTGTAATTTTTTTGTAACTAAAGTATTTTTCTATACAATGATATGCCTCGTAAATTTCTGTAGAACTAGGGGCATATATATTATGTCGTACGTGTTTTCATGGCAGAAACAGTTCTGTGGTATATATATGTTGCAGCCTGAAGCTAGTAGCCATAGCAGGCCAATAAAAGATATTATGATGATTTTATTTATGTTTGTACGTTTTGATAAATGTACGTAGGCATTATCCAATGGGAGGTATAAGAGTTGCCTGCATAGGGCAGTGGTGAACAGGGAAAAGGAGAGGAGATCATTGGTTTTCTTCGTGTGCCCTAGAGAGGACAAAGTGGTGAGCCCCCCACAAGATCTGGTTTGCGGAGAAGGGCCAAGGAAGTATCCGGATTTCACATGGTCCGACCTCTTGGAGTTTACCCAAAAGCACTACAGAGCTGATGTCGCTACCCTCCAAAGCTTCATCCAATGGCTTACTCTATCTACCACCAAAGAATCCAACTTCGTCTAGTGATCCCTTTAATTGGCAGATTCTGATGATCCACGAATATCGATCTCAATATGCATCATGATATTATTCTATTCCTCCCCCCCAAGTACCCCTTAATTCCCTCCCTATTTTGTATATATATGCATGTTATATGTCGTTTAAGCACATATCTAGGGTTTCACTAGCCAGCTTATAATATTATTATTTGGTTTTGGTGAACCCTAGTTCTAGTAGTAGTACTTTATATACATGACAACTTTCATGAGTACCAGTACTACTTAATTGTCATCAGTACGTACCGTACTCATGATATATATGTGTAATTTGATCTTTCTCTGAGTACTGTATGGTGTACGTGCATATTCAGGCACAGTACGCATGCATGCTCTCTTAAGGGAAGATTTTTTATGTTATCCAAGTAGTCCAAGTGCATGTACGTACTCTCGTCAGTACTGCTATATATTAATTGTCAATATAATCAAGAGCTTGCTATGCTCTCACGTCTCATTCGATCGGTTTCTAGTTTTTCGGCCCTTTTTGTTGCATATGGCCGAATATCAACTAATTGTAGTACAGTTAATATCATCGACCATTCCTTCAATTGATCTGAATTAAACCATATATATTAGGCTAATCTAAGTATAATAATCAGTACGCGCGCGGTACGCATCATTCGTTGAGAGTAATTTTATTTGAAAAGGTTCATTAAAATGTATGGCAAGTATTCATGAACATGGGATATTGATCATGCATGCAATTATTAATATCAAATGCCATCATGAATTAATCATCAATATATCGCGCTAGGGATTTGGCTATACAGAACCCTAGAATCATCGATCTATCATGTGTTAGTTCTTCCTGATATCTCCTCACTCTGATCTCCTCAGTTGACGATCTCTTTTGTTAATTTTCCTTCCAATTTTAACTTCTTTAGAAGACCCAAAAGTACAAGAAAAACATGTTTAATTATCAGGTATCTCAAACTTTTTCTAGTTATATGCCCAAGTACTTGTCAATAATGTATAAATGGCAACGATCAATCGAAGGCCGCGGCCTTCGTACATGCATGAAAGAAAGATTAATGGAACAGGACTTCTCATGATATCTAATTATCTATATATAAAGAAAGCTGGTTGAAGTACTACTGGCCGGTACTTAATTAGATCCGGGTCTCTACTAATTAAACAAGCTGTGTTGTATCGATCCGATCGAGTTGTACGTTTTGTGCACAGGAATGAAGTACAGACTAAAGTATACCGAAATCCGGAGGACTAATATAGGGTGGGGATGAATGATATAATTTTCAGGTGGGATAGACAACGAATTATTACTCACATTAATTGCATGCGGTCAAGCATGCATCAAGTTTAAGGCATCTTCTTGGGCTGCTTGACTTTTAGAATTTAGTAATGAATTATAATCCCAACATGCAATATACATACATATAGTAAATAGTTATCTAACTATGAATAGTAATTTTTATTATTTTTCTGTTAATTTTTCTTGTTTTTCTGTTAAATCCGTTAAGTCTTATTTTACCAAAAGGCCCTTAAAATCCTTGACCATTTGACGTGTAACTCTCTTATATAATTTAATGAAAGATCATGTTTTGTCAAAAGATTCTTAAGACCCTTAACTATTTGACATGTAGCCTATTTGTAGAATTTAATGAAAGATCATTTTTTACCAAAAAACCCTTAATTAATAGCCCCGCAGTTAGATACTTTTCTGAAGTTTAGATTTTTTTTAAATCTTGATTTTTTATTTTTCTTTAACCTTATATTTTCTTTTCCCAGACAAATAATCTATTGATTTTTTTATTTTTTATTTTTATTTAAATCATTATATTAGGAGCACTCCGAAACTAAAACACCCGGGGTCGTTCCTTAGTATGTGTGTATATATATATATATGTATATCTAAGTGCATGCCCCTCGTGTGGATGTAGATCAATTAAAACATTGGCCACCTCGTTAATTTTTAATATTTGCCGATGGACCCATTAATTTATGGCGACTACATCGATCGGCTGCAGTTCGATGCCAACATCACATGCAATATGATGCATGCATCAGTCTTCGAGTTTTCTAATATTACACAAACACTGAGAGACATGATGTATCAACAACTATATATATATATATAGCTGGTTTGACTACAATCATGTTGTTCTGCCCATGCATGCAGTATTAATCCCCCTAGCTTAATTAGTTCCCAGCTCATTATTTGTTTCCCGTTACGTACTCTAGCTGGAGCTAGCTTTGAGACAAAAGCCTTATCATCGATGTTTGTTAATTTGTTATCATTAATCCTTGTTCTCTTGCAAGAATCCAACTGATCTTCGTATGTGTAGATATATATATATATATATATATATATATATATATAACTGGGTTTTAGAGAAGAGCAGACAACGTACGTGTTGCCCGCATGGATATGTGCGTGTCTGCATATGAGAGGAGTACTAACTGGGCATGCACGCAGCTTGCTGGCTAAACTTGTCAGACCAATTGTTTTACTTTTTTACCTTTCACTTCCTATGATTTTTCGCAGATTTATGTGTTGCAGTGTGAAATATATCGTAAGAGACAAAGTATACAACTTTCTCTTGTTTCATTGTGTATTTCAATTTAATGATTTTATCTTTTCTGACAACTTTCATAATGTTTTTCTTTAGCTATATAAGTACGGCTAGCTTGCGGGCTTTAGTTTGGCGCTTTGAATTTTAATTTGAATTCATAGGTTTCTCTCTCTCTCACTATATATATATATACACACAAATTTAAGGTGTGTATATATTGAAAAAAGTGGAACCTATCATAATAAAATGAGTTTTTAAAGGACTAGCTTACGCGCCTTGAACTTGCATAATTTATTTTTCTTCTCTCGCTATGATCTTTGGAACCTCTAATATTTCTATGTTTTATGCGAACATTTCGGGAAAATTCATAATAATTCTAATTGTCAATTTATTTAAAACCAATTTCTATAAACTTGGAGCTAGAGATATATTATTATGCATCGATCTTTATAGTATTTGACATCACATCACGCAAATCCATTTTCAAGGTGATCATAGGAAGCATTAATATTATGATGCTAGCTTCTCCTACTCACGTCAACTTGTTGCATGTACCATAATTAGTCAACAATCTATCTAAAACGTACACTTAATCGATCATCATGCAGTTAGGAAGATCATGCATTCAAGTCTTAATTTTATGATATTAATGTTGACCTAACGCAACTAAAAAAACAGATTAATTAGATTATATTCGCACTACAAAAAAAAGGACATTTGAGATAAATTATTTGAAGAATGACATAATTTGGGACAAAAACATATCATTTTTGTCAGAAATAGCTAGCAACAAATAAACAATTTTCTTCTAATGTTGCAATAATGGAAATGCAAACCAATTGAAGCTATAGTATTATATATATGAGATCAAGAAAGCTGGCTAGCGAGTAGTATCGTTTAGTACCGGAAACCATGTCCTCTGAAATACTGCGGCTCCTGACACTCGACCTAAAAAATAATACGTGATGGGGATTTTATTTTAATGTTTGAAAACATATATACTGCTTAGTAACGCGACAAAATTGCAAATGGAGCACTTGTTTAATGAGACATATTCATGCATATATGCCAGTAAAACCTCGGTTTCATGGAAACCTATAACTTCGAGTTGTCATAATCGTATCGCAATCACAAAGACAAAGACTGCCACAAGGGTTGTCGTTACATTCTTAAACGAACACATCAAAAATAGAGTAAGAAAGGGGCCAGGGGGCCCCAAAACATCTCTGGGCAAATAAAACTTTTGTAAGGACGCTAGCTAGCTAGCTTGATAATTAGAAAATGAATATATATGGAGAGGTAGTACTGTCTACCTCCAATTTGAGGCGACTGGTAGATAGAGATGCAACGTACGCACAGATGATGACCGCTGTGGTCACCCTTCTGCCCTCTTCAACATATATTTCATCCCTATTCTGAAATTGTTCACATGATTTGATTCATTTTCAGAGATTCAATTCCACAAGTTATAGTTTTTGGCTCGTGCATTCACGTGTGGGTGCATGATTTTGGGCCCGGTTTGTTTAGTAGTGGCACGTGTGTGGGGTCCAGACAAAGATTTTGTTTCCAACTTGTTTTAAAGTGTTTCGAATTATTGACTTGGATAGCTTTATTTGCACTCACAAGTACTCTTCGCGAAACCACATATTTATGTATCTTTATGTCGGGCACCATGCAATTATATATATACGTTTTCTTTTTGATATAAAAAGATATGAGAGGGAACAATCTAGAGGTGATTTACTTATAATCTGAGCATAGCATGATCATAATAGCATCTTACACATTAAAAACAGAACATGGGGAGCTTAAGGCCGTTGCATTTGGCTAGTGAGGTATTTTTAGGCCGTATTTTGTCAATAATAGTAAGAAAGTAATGATAGAATATTAAATAGTAGTGAACAGTAATAAAAAATAAATATAAAGTAATAATAAAATAATAAATAATAGTAAAATATTTTGAAAATACCTAAAATATTTTCAATACCCAAACTAGGCCAAATGGCAAAAACTCGTAGGTGCTCCCTCAAATCAGACTTGAGTCTTCATAGCTTAGATCACAACCCACTAAGAAATTTCAACAAATTCTTTAATGCATGGGCGCTAATGCTAATAATCTAAAGTTATTCATATTTGAATTACAACCCAAATAAAACTTAATAGATGTCGAATCAGTTGGGAGTAATCCAAGGGTACTATTGAACCACCACCATGTTGTATAAATTCAATCTACTTCACATGCATGATAGATTACACAACTTTTTTAAATCGTAAAGAAATCTCTTTTTTAAAACTCCAAGATTATAGGGAATTACAAAGAATTAAATCTCTTCCAATAGGATTTTAGTATTTAATAAACTAGAAAACATAACAATGTTTTCCTTAGAAGAAATAGTAGGTGTATAAATATTTATTACAAATAAGCTGATAAGATGAAAGCTCTTAAAATTTGAAATTATGAAAACAAACAAAATGGAATCAGGCCGTAAGTTGAAGTACCGAGAGATGTCTAGTACCGCATCATGTTTAGCAAACTTAGGTTGCAATTATTGCTTGAATATCGCTTCTTGAACAAGGGTTGTGCAAACTCTCAAGTTCGGATGTCACTTACTGGGCCTTAATCAAGAGTGGAGCAAACCCTTTATGCCAAGCTTCGATCAATTGCATGCGCATCTAGTGCATGGGCTGGAGTCTAGCAACTCTTAAGGCATGTTTGGAAAATAAGATGAAATGAAAATTTTATAAATAGTAATGAGATAGTTTGAGTTAAGTATTTATTGGGTTTTGAGAAATAAGAGAGAGAAAAAGTAGAAAAAAATATTATAAAATTAAAATATTGTTATAATATAATTTTTATTTTGAGATTTGAAAATTTTGAATTATTTTTTGTTTGAACATTTGGAAAAGTTGTAATGATGTGTTTGTATTTGAATATAAGAATACGACAATGTTGGAAAACTCTCGTGCATTTTATAGCGAGAGATCTCTGTTTATATATCAGTCAATATCCCAAGTATACAATGCTAGAATCTTGGCATAGAAGATTTATAGGAAAGTTATACTGAAGGAGATAATTGAGGCATTACACAAGGAATGAAAATATTTTCAAAATGTTACAGACATTTGCAAATCATGCTGCAGTTATAATCAATCTTGGCTGTCAACGTTGGTGGTGATTATTTCCTTAATATGCCCCTGCAAGCTCATTGGGGAGGGATGCACGTTGAGCTTGGTCCGAAGAAGAGCAAATCTGGTTGAGACTAACGGTTTTGTGAGGCCATCAACTAGCTAATCCTTACTTGAAATGAATCGAACCTCCAGTGATTTTTGTTGGACTTTTTCCCAGACAAAGTGATAATCTATTTTATTGTGTTTAGTTCGCGCATGAAAGACTGGGTTGGTTGTGAAATATGTTGCTCCAATGTTGTCACACCATAAAATCAGTCGCTGAGATATAACAATTCCAATTTCACGCATCAAGGATTCTAGCCAGAGAGACTTAGTTGTGGCATGAGCAACCGCGTGGTACTCGAATTTAGTGCTCGAGCGAGCCACAGTTGGTTGTTTCTTGGAGCTCCATGAGATTAAGTTGTCACCAAAATAAGACAAAAACCAGAGGTGGACTTGCTATCATCCATGCATCCCGCCTAGTAGGCATCGGAGTAGATAGATAGCTGTATCGAATTAGGATCCGTTTCACCGCTGTCCAAAGTTGATTGAAAATTTGAGGTACTGAAGGATTCGTTTCACTGCTGTCCATTGTTCCTCAATGGGCTTGTGCATGAATTGGCAGACCTTGTTGACTGCAAATGATATGTCCGAGTGAGTCGGTGAAAGGTATTGCAAGGCACCAACAACACTACGGTAATTGGAGGGGTCTGAGTAAGAAGCACTCGAAAACAAAGAAAGCTTTTGGGAGAACGACATTGGTGAAGATAAGGGTTTAGTTTCAAGCATGTTTGTACGTCGCAGAAGGTTGTAGACATACTGGCTTTGTGAGAGGAAAAGTCCTTTAGCAACTGTGTTTGCTTCAATGCCCAAAAAATAGCTTAGCCCCCCCAAGTCTTTGACTACAAACTCATGGCTAAGATTTGTAATCAGCTATGATATAGCCAATGGACTTGACCCAGTTATTAAAATGTCGTCGACATACACCAAGAGAAACAGTGAACTCAAACCTTGTCTGCAAATGAAGACGGAGGTGTCTGAGCTCGAATTTACAAAATCGAGAGAGGCAAATGCTCTTGCAGCCGATGGTAGTAGGCCCTTAGGGCTTGTTTTAGTCCGTAAAGTGCCTTGTGCAGTCGGCATATGTGATTCGGGAAGCTTGGATGCACATAACCAAGAGGTTGATGCATATAGATATCTTCAGACAAGTTCCCATGAAGAAATGCATTCTGGATGTTTATTTGATGGATTGGCCATTGGTTGGAGACAACATAAATTAACACGAGCTGAATGGTGGTAGGCTTAATCACTGGACTTAAGGTATCATCGATGTCGATTCCTTGTTGTTGGTGATATCCTTTGGCTACTAGACGTGCCTTTTGTCGTTCAAAAGAGCCATCGAACTTACGTTTTGATTTGAAGATCCACAAGGGACCGATAACATTTAAACCTGGTTGGGCAGGAACTAAGGAACATGTTCTGTTTTTCATCAAGGCAGTGAACCTTCATCCATGGTTGCAAGCCATTCACTGTACTTACATGCTTCTGTGTAGCAAGATGGTGTCTCTGGAACTGTACCTGCAGCAAGGAAAGTCTGTGGCAATGGATACTGAATGGTTCTGTCAGTGAGGTGCTTGGGTTTCACGATGTTGTTCTGAGATCGTGTTGTCATTTGATGAGAGCGAAGGTCAGGGGGTGCTGCGGTAGCGACAGGTTCTTTAGACGGTTGGGTGGGTAACAGATTGTAGGTGGAGATAAGAGATGAGGATGTTTCTGTGGGAAAAAGACCTGAAGTAGAAGAGAGTGGTGTAGTACGTGGGGAAGAAGATGACTCTGGGAAGGTGGGATCAAACGGTGTCGTTGGATTTAGTGGACTTGTGGAAGGTGACATGTCATTTTATGAGGGTGACGATATGGATGAAGTTTGGGGGATGTCGTTTCGTAGGAGCGGAAGTTGAGTAGATGGATTGGACGTGGACTGAGCCGAGCTTGAATTTGTGTTTGGGCTTGCGAATGGAAAGGAGTTTTCATCAAATATTACATGCCGTGAGACAAAGATTTTGCCATTTGATAGATCAAGGCATTTGAAGCCACCATGTAAGTTGCTAAAGCCAATAAAAACATACCATTTTGATTAAAAGTCAAGCTTATGATGATTAAAAGGACAGAGATATGAAAAACATGCACACCCGAATATTTTTAAGGATGAAAAATCAGGAGCATGTTTATGAAGTTTTTCAAAAGGTGAAATGCCAAGAGGAGTAGTGGGTAGGAGATTAATTAGATATGTGGTCATGAGGAAAGCATCATCCCAATAGGCGTGGGGAACACTGCTATGAGACAAGAGGGAAAATCTCGTTTCAACGATGTGACGGTGTTTCCGTTCGATGACCCATTTTGTTGGGATGTATGTGGACAAGTAATCCAGTGTTGGATACCAATGTTTGCAAAGTATGTATGAAGAGACCGATACTCTCCACCCTAATCAATTTGCACAGGTTTTATTTTACAATTAAATTGGCGTTCAACAAGTTTTTGAAATGAACAAAATATTTTCATTACATTCGATTTGTTGGGGATTGGAAATAGTACACTAACAAACCACATACCTCATCATAAGAAAGTACACCTTTTAAATTCAATAGTTTAATCACCGACTGTAAACCTTAACACTATCATACATCAACAACTCGATGAAGAAAAATATATATAGGAAAATAAATGCAAGCATGATTCAAATATGAGAAAATATGCATTTGAGTTCTCTTATAAAATTATCCTCCAACCACCATGCAGGTAAGAACCTATAATAACAAAATGTATTAGCAATGGAAGCAAGGAGTACTTACATTTGAAAATATTCCCTCAATTCATTGTCATCCAACTTGAGCTTTTCACCACTATCACAACCTTTTACTTGTAAATCTTTTAGCTTCATAGTCAGATCCTGTATGCCACAGTACCATTGAAAATAGAAAACAATCATACTAAACATTTAGGCTATATTAACCAAGCTTTGCTTCATTAAGTTCAATAAAGAAGTACATAAAAGGTGTATTCAAGCTATGCCTTTTGAAATTTTAAGAAAATATTTGATTACTTCACAAAAAATATAAACTATATAGGTGTCCAGTACAACTACTTCAAACTATGCTTCCATCCATCAAATCTCAAACCTTAATATAAAAAGCAATCTCTTACATGAAGATCAACTCTGTAATTTAAAGTATCAAGAACTTCACCGCCATTGCAAGAAACATCAATGTATAGGCCAAACAGCAGATTTTGAATGGAACAAAGCTTCAGAATTCTTGTTCAGGCCAAATGGTACTAATATAAACAAATGAAAGCAACAAGATATAATAAAAGAAGAATTCTTGTTCAGATTTTGATTGGTAACAAAGCTTTAGAATTCTTGTTCAGGCCAAATGTTACATTAGCTTTCAAACCTAGCGTCAATAGAAAGCTAGGAAAAGAAGAATACCTCCATTTCCAAAACCACAACCCTAGTTTAAAAGATGATTATACTGAATCGATAAAATAGATAAATCTATTATTATATAAATTATCTTAAATTTGAGCCTGCTCACCATAAAGGGCATTACAAAATCATTAAAACGATATGTAACTTCCAATGACTTTAGCTTTTCAATGTACAATCTCTTCAAGCCATCAATAATAGATGTAGCTGCACTGGGAGAAAGTTGAGAAAGAGAGGATGTGGGAGGGAACATATTAGCTAAAAAGGAAAGTGGAAGGCATTGCCATAATAAACAAATATACTTTGTATAGTTCAAGAATATATTGCCAAAAGAAAAACAAAAGTATGGATAATCAACTTCCTACTTCATTTTCATTGGCCTAAAGACAATAAAAATGAAGTAGTCATTAACTGGTGAACTCATCAATGATGCACAGTAAAGTATTACATGCACAGAAAATAAATATCCTCACCAATACTTAAGTGCCTCGAGAACATATTTGATCATTTTATGTTCAGATCTCGTCCATGCACTACAAGCACTTTGCCCAAAATAAGTTCACAAATCTTTTACTAATTTCATACTTAAATTGAGAAGTCGTTATAAAAATATCATTGTGTACGCGTGTGTGTATGTATATAGAGAGAAACTGAGAATCTTCATAGGCCTCTTGAGCATTCAAATGGTGTGTGGAGAACACTAGGAAAAGTAAACTAATTGGATAAAAAAAGTCATTAATTGAGAATTTGAGATTGATAATTCTAAACAAGGACTTGTACCAAAATTTAAAACAAAAACATAAGAACCCAATAATCTGACTTTTGACAAATATTGATGACAGAATAAAATATTAATAAAAAAATTATAACATCCTCTCGAAGACAAATGGAAGACAAATCTTACTTTCTTTGCTGATTTTGAACCAAACCTTTGAGCTGATGGTGGTGGATGAAGTTGAACACTTCCTGCATCGCAGTGGTAAACCCACATAATAAGAGACAAATTAAAAAAAAAAAATCGCTCATAACATTGATAGGTTGGGAGATCTATGCACTATTTACTTCAGAGTGGCCATTTATCGTCAAGCCTTGGTTTTCTGAGAAAAGAGGAACAAGAAAATGATCAATGGCATTAATAGTTTCAACCATAAAGTACCAAGGAAGACTGCTAATTACAGCTATTAAACCATTCATTCTCTTCCATCAATGGAGGTTTAATGTTCTCAATGTGTTCTGTAATCTATAGAAACAAAAGGACTCATCAATTGGCAACAAGTCATTTTAAAAATAAAATTGTAGATTACCTAAATCTCCATCCCCATAAAGTTAAAAAGTTCACTAATTTGCCACTGGGCCTTTCAGAAGTTAAAAGAACTATAAACCTATCAACTATAAACCATTCAATACAGTTTCAAACCACCACTTTTTCAGACACCACCAAAGTATGCACATGATCACAAGGACCCAAAATTTAGATAAACAAAAATTCACCGACTTCTCAATATGATAGAGGGAAGAAATAACAATGCAAATGCATCCCGCATACAAAATTGAAGAAAAATAATATCAACAAAAGACCTAATAAGAATTTCTTTTTGGATACACAGGCCATAGCTAAAACAATAAATCAAGAATTAAAAAAAGAAGAACCCAATAGCGGAAACCATACATACGGGGAAACAAATGCTCCGCAAGAGTATCATCTGGCATGTACTCAGCAACCAACAGCCTCTCATCTCCATCACAGCAATACCCAATCAAATTGGCCAACCTCAGATGCCTCATCTGCCCTACTCCCCGCGCCTCCTCCTTATTTGGTGGCAGTGGGTTGCGAACAGAGTAAGGGAGAGAGGGAGGGCCTTGAGCTGTTGGGTTAGGCGTCGAGAAGAAAGGGGCTTCGACGGAGGACTAGCGACGACGTTGAGGTGTGGGCGGTGGCGAACGGCGCCACTAGTGGCAGTGATATAGAGAAATCCAAGAAAGAGAGAGGTGAGGCCAGAAAGAGATCGGGGTGGGGGCTAGGGGAGAAGGACGGGGTGGTCGTCGAGGTGAGGTGCCAGTGGCGTGGTGGGGTTGTTGGCTACGGCTATGCGCAGCGGAGGCTTGAAGGAGAAGAGGGATTGGGGAGAGTGAGGGGGGAGGGCGGAGACGGCTGGAGGGAACGAAATGAGGGGAAAATGTGAAGCGAGGGTTTTTAAATTTTATTAGCTTTTTCGGCGCTTTTGATTTGCTGCTAATAAGTTTTAATTGGCCGCATATGTTTTTACGGTGACAATGTTCCTGTAAATATTATTTATTGTGGCGATTTTTCTAATTAACGAAAATTTAATGCCGCTACAGTTAACAATACTTTATTGCAAAAAGTCAAAAAGTCGCTGCAAAAGTGAATTGTACATTCTCGTTTGTGATTTTCCAACTTTGCACTGGACATTAAGCGGCGACTTGGAAATCACTGGAAATAAAGTCTAATTTTTTTGCGACGATTGTAAAATCGCTGGAAAAGACTTGATTATTATTTGCGGCGATTTTTAAAGTTAAAAAATCACTGCAAAAGGCCACTTTCGCAATTCCATCGAACAACGAACAGTCGGAACATGTTTTTTAATATTGCAGCAAAATTTTGCGTTGCAAAAAGTAAAAATCACTGTAAAAGACCATATTATTATTTGCGGCGAATTTGGCCATTGCAAAAGGTAATAAAATCGTCACAAAAGAAGATGTTTCAAAATGATGTAAAAAGATCGCAACAATATAAAAAATCATTGCAAATAAAGGCTTTTTGCGGTGATTTTATTTCTAACAGACAAAAAATCGTTAGAAAAGACTTTATTTCTTGTAGTGATGGTTGCACGTTGAAGAAAGACCATGTGTTAGGCGGTACAAAGGCCGTTGCATGTGTTCTGTTTTTAGCATTCTGCGTAAGTTGTGCCGAGTTCAGCCAGCACACCATCATGCGCCCAGTTCGTAGGACAAGTGTCTTACTGCCGAGAGAAAAAAGAAAAAAGAAAAATAAAAGTACATGCATGCATATTGTATGGTCATGTCTCGCTCCAAACATCAAGATCGAATCGAGGTCGTAGTTAGTTTATGGAGTAAAGAAAAATCCGAGTATGTGATCCAAACCTAGCTCATTGTAGAGATCAGAAATGGAGTGCTAGCTGTTTTGTTCCTGGTGGAGAGTGATACTATTTTTTTTTTTATGTTTTTTCGGTTTGCATCGATCAGTACGAAGAGTGCAGGGTGTTCGATCAGTAAGGTGATGATCAGTTAGTTTTGGCACATGAATTATAATTTGATTTTGGCAACGTACGTACGTACTGTGTTTATGGAGTCAGTTTGTATTTAGGTCATGGTCCAATATTACGTAGGTATGCGTTAATTAGCAAATATGGTTAAATTTTCATGTCTTCAAATAATAGGAGAGTATCATATATATTAATTGTAGTACAGATAGCTTTGAGGGGATTAATTAATAATTTGGTGCATGTCTCCTCAAATTCATGATCTAGCTAAGCATAGCTAGCTAGCTGTTCTGTGCATTAGAGCAAATATTGGCCCCTAGCTAATAGCTAGCGTTTTTTAAATTTGCATGGGCATGGAATATTATTGGGCAGTACGGGTACCGACTCGCTCAAAAGTGGGCACTCGATCGGCTATATACTAGTACTACTTGAGAACGAGTACCGCTCGGCTAGCTCCAATTATATTCCTCTCGATCGATCGTTACTATCTAATCACACGCAAAAAAAGTATAATGTATACGTCGAATTAATGCTTTCTCAAAAGTAGTATATATGTACGTACGTTGCCTAGCTAGTATATGAGTTCATGCATGCAAACATATATATATATATATATATATATATATATATATATATATATGAGGTGATCAACCAAAGATCGAACAAAGAACAAAGAAAATTTGCTGATATGTATGTGTATGTATATAATATATAACATCAAGTGACAATATAACCAAATATATGTCACGTCAAGCGACATTACATTAATCCTAGCAAAAAGAAAAAGAGTAAAAGCATGTGTATATAAGAGAGCAACAGAATTAAATAACAATCTCTCTCGATTTGATCACTCATCCATCTCTCAGCTGATCTTCTTCAAGCTAATTAATTACCAATGCCCCATTGATCATTAATCTGGTCTTGAGGCAGTAATTGTTTTTGAACTGAACTTGGGGAGAAAGGCAATGAGAATGGCTGATCGGTGGCCACGAAAGGTGGCTGAGACATAAGACTTATGGAAGAATATACTGTTCTATTATCGTTCTTGTCTAGGCCATATACATGAGTATCATCATCGTACGGTATATTATGTTCCTGTAATTTCTGTTGTTGTTGAAGTAGCCTTTGCTGCTTTGGAATATTGCTAGGCTTCTCTCCTTCAATATCTCTATATTTTTGGAGGTATATTTTGAGGGGGCTCACGTAGTCCTCGAACCCTAGGGTTGTGATAGCCCATATGATATCGTCGCCATTGATGGTCTTCCTCTTTTCTCTTTGGCATTTATCGGATGCTTCGCCGGTGACAAAGCTAATGAACTCGGAAACACATTCCTGGACTGTCTCTTTTGCGTCCTTTGATATTTTTCCGTTGGCCGGAATCACTTTCTTCATGATCCTGCCTACATTTGCTATAGGGAGGAAACGATCTTGTTCTTTGTTAATGTTGCTAGTGCTTCTCCTTAGACATGGGCTTTCTGGGCTTCCTCCTCCATCGAGCTCATGATTTCCATGACTCTCATCTTCCATTGATCTCCTGTTTCTGATCTCTCTCTCTCACTTTGGGAGATTAATGAGCATGTGAGCTTAATTGCTTGCATGGGAATTGCATAAGATAAGATAAATGGACAGATGGGCATAAAGATAGGCAAGTGAAGAGGGAAAAGGGAGGAAAAGTCTTGGTTCATGAATTTTCAGAGTCAAAGTCCCAGGGACTCGCTCTCTGTGTGGAGCAGCTAATTTAACTGTCTGTACCCAATCTAACTAACTTTTTGTTGAATATAATTCTACCTATTGTCTCTTTTGAGTGTTGAGGTGGCATCATTCGTCTTTGGTCAACTGGATAGCTTTTAGAATCAGTACTACTGACTTGTGTCTCTTTTTTTTCTTTTTCTTTTTTAAATACTTTGTAGCAATTCAACCTTCGACCCTAAAGAGATCTTTAATTTAGAATTTACAATATTCTTCGATATAAAATTTCAAATGTCCAAAACTATGTAATTTGAAAGCATGCATGGCATTGATTGTGATTTTGTGGCGTCAACATTCATCCGTCCTAAAACGTGATAAGAAAAAATGTAAATATTTATTATTTAAAAAAAAAAAAAACTAATTCAGGCCTATATTGAAAATTAAATCATTTGTATTTTTGTCTTAGGATCTCAATTTCAATATCATTTGAATCGTGGCTAATTAATGCCAATTTAAAGCCACTCATAATTTATTTAGCCATCACCCTTCCACCATTTTATAATATATTATTAAATTATTAAAAACTATTTATCATGTTTCGCTTATTTAATGCCACCTCAAGAGATGTAAGGAAATAATAAAAATAGAATAAATAGAATTTGGGAGGTCGATAAATCTGACTAATGAATTAAATCTAAGCACAGACCTGTGTACAGGACCAGGCTGGCCAGGTTTGTATTTCCCACACTCAAAAGAAAAAAAAGGGCAGGGGGTTCATTTCTTGATTGTTAGTATATTGAACACCCTTAAATTAAGAATGCCTTTTGTCTTTTGTTTCTGGTTTCGTCACCAGAAGTGAAACAAACGGGTTTAAGCCCCCATCAAGAACTTGTCATGTACTGCCATACACAATTTCAACTAAACGGCACCATCCTCTATGATTTTGGAGTCCTTTTACTTTGTTGCGACTAAAGTTTGCCCCTTTCACATGCACTAGATTGAAACAAAACATTACGAATAATAATAATAATAATAATGAGGCAAGGCAGCACACGAGCCATAAAGACATTTTTCACTTGTCAAAAAAGAGTAAATACGACATTTCATAATGATAAATACCAAAAATCTAGGATAATCGGATATCTTGACCATTGTGATTTACACTTGAAAGCATGTCCCATTTTCCCATCAACAAGAAGTGGTATGATATTACAGTGAAAATCAGACAGCAACCTCTTAATATATTAAAAATCAAAACAAAGGAATAAGTGAACGAAAAACAACAGATTGAAAGACCTTTATATCTAACATGATACATGGGCTATTATGGTAGTACAGTTGCAATAAATATGAATAAGATCAAAACAAAAGGAGTATCGAACCTCTTTTGGGTTATGACCTCAAGAATAGCAGTTCAGGAAGTGATTTGTTCACGCTTAAGCGATTGCATACTTGACTGTCTCTGATTCGTTAGGTCGCCACATGGACTTCTGAACACACAACAATCCCTCTTTGTCCTTAGAGTAGGTCAAACGGACCTCCCAATGCATAGACTTCAGCATGTTCTCAAGCTCATTAATGGTCTCAACATTGTCACGAACAATAAGCTTCCCCTCTGGCCTGAGGATCCGATCGACCTCCACAACTACAGCAACTAACTTACACCTGTAAACCCACAAACCATTGCCAAATCAGACTACATCAAATTAAATGAACAATACTTCATGGAGAGGAAAATGAAATAGAATACTTTTACACACCTCTGTTTAATCTTGGAGAACAGATGGTCTGCATGGAGAAGATCATAGGACCTAGGGTACGTGCTAAATGATTGGCACCAATCGTGATATATACCAAATAGACCTCGTTCAAAAATTATGGGTAGGGTATCTGGGGAGTCTATCGAGACTACATTCATGACCCAAATGTTTAAATCTTTCAAAGCCGCAGCAAATCTGCAAGCCCAACCAAAAATCAGAAGGAAAGAAGAAAAGCAAAAAGAATAATATAGTAGTCTAAGAAGCCCATCTGAACAATCAAAAGAACTAATGATACTGAACCAAGAAACAAACCCATTTTGCTTACCCTCCATACACAGATCTCATGTCCATGACATTCCTCACATTTGACCAGTTAATCCCCAACCCGTTAAGATATGATTTGGTCACCACTCGTTTCCAGTGCTCATAGTCAGCAGTGAAATCCTCAGGAGCAGGTTTACCATAAACTCCGACCTGGGAACTCAATAACCAGTAAGGTGGTTTTTCCAACCTAGCTGGCCATTGCTCTGGCCATTGAGACCCGCGCTCTGATGCATCTGCAGGCACTTTATGCATGCATGCTTGCAATGGCACACTCCTACGCCCAACAAGCAGATAAAACAATGGATAGATTAGTGACACAGCTAGAAGACTATGGAAGTGTCTGTGTTTGCATCAGACAATGCCCTTTTGGCAAAAGACACATCAGTTATTATAGGGAAGCCAGTTTGTGTTGCTTCCTAATGCATAGCTTTGCAGTCTTCTGCGCACATTCTTTTATTATTATTGGCACTAGGTGTCCAAGAACAAAGTCCCGACTAATCCCAAAAGGGCACAGACTCGTGGCAAAGAGTTTCTTGCAAGTACACATTGGGCAATTCAAGGGGGAAAGTCCCCCAATCCGATGGGCCAATGGCCCTAGAAATTGTTTGCACCCAAGAAGATTCGAACCTTAGACGAAGAGGGAGCATACTACCAAGACCAAGCCCCTTGCCAACCCCTAGGTGTTAGAAACACAGGATGTGCATCCCATACTTCAAAACATATAAATGGGCTTATTCAGCCAAAACCAAAGTGTATACCTTTCATTCCAACCAACATGAATCTTGTGAATAAGGGCATGTTTGGATAATGAGATGAGATAAGATGAGAATTCTGTAAATAGTAGTGAGATGGTTTGAGTTAAGATGTTTTATTGGGTTTTGGGAAAGGAGAGAGAAAAAGTTAAATAAAAATGTTACAAAGTTAAAAAATTGTTTGACTATAATTTTTTAATATTATTTTTATTTTGATATTTGAAAAAGTATTTTGTGTTTGAGTGATGGTTGGGAAGGAAATTTTGAGATAAAACATCTCACCTCATCTAAGTTCCCAAACAACCCCTAAGTATCCAGGAAAAATAAAATCTAAATTCTTCACTCCATAAGTAGAAATAAAATCTAAACTCTTCTCTCCATAAGTACAATACAATTTTTATGACCCAGCTAATGAGAAAGGTTACCAGGCTGCATCAGGATCATCGGACTCTGGGCAGATAGGAGGCTCACTTTGTGATCTTTTCTCATAGCACTCATTAGAAGTAGGCTTTTTAAATACAGCTGCACCGACTCGATCTACTGTATCATTGCTGATCGAAACTAGTTCCCAGCACATTGCTTTTGTTAATTCCTTCATCTCTGAAAAAATTTCCCCCAAATTGGACAAGTTGTTAGATTCAATCAACCAACTCAGGCTGTGTCAGGGAATCCACAATTAACCTACCATTCCATATTCCAACATCTTCAGGAAGCTTCTGATATACTGGAGTAGCAGACCAGACAAAGAAACCACCAGGACGCAACAGACGATTCAGCTCCAAAAGAAGCTTACCACCTGCATATTGTCAGTTTTAGTTTTTTTTGGGTAAGTAAGATAATGATTTTATATGACAAGGAGAGGTTGAATCCCCAGTACACGAAACATACAAGAAATCCACATAACTAAAAGTTTGTGAGTACAAGTTAACTTCCAAAACAAAGGAAACTACTAAATAGAAACATGTAGTTCAGGACAATCTTTCAAAGCAGGTGGTTTCAAGAAATATAATGTCTAGACATAGATAAACAAGCATTTGAATCTAGGGAGGGAGAAAACACCCTTAACAAGTATCTCGAGCTTGAATGAGTTTGAGCTCATTAAATCACAACTCTCAAAATAGGGACATTGGAATACCTTCTATGTGCCATGGAACTCTACAGCGTGCACAATGGACAATATCAAACACTCGGTCAGGAAATGGAAGTCTCTTTGTGCCCATCACAGCAGATATAGCGGGAATTCCCCTTTCAAGTGCAAATTGCACTTGGGCTTCATGTTCATCCTTTGGGGCAAATGACATAGCAAGCACATTTCTATCAAATAGATAACCTCCAAAGCTGGCAACTCCACATCCAACATCCAATATAACACGGGAGCGTTTACCCCAGGCAACATCAGGCACAGACTGCATAAAGCATGATATTGACATTGAGCAAATTTTGTTCCATGATGACAAGAAAGAAAGATTATTGCACATAAAATAAGAAATGACTGTTTCACCCAACCAACCCCCCACTCTCGAAGGCAAAAGTAAAACAATATGAATATTATATAAAGAAGAAATAAATAGGGATTTAGAATCATTGTGAGAAAACAAAAGGAAGGAAACATAAATTGTAACTACAACTGAGTTATCCAGAGCCTGTTTGGGCTTGCCAGGCCTGCTTTAGTAAGCAAAAGTCATTCATGGAGATGGGAAGTAGAAAGATTTGTATAACCTACTCATTATAAAATTATCAATGATAATGTTAGATATCTGGGTTTTTTTTCAAGCAGAAATTAATTAAGAGTACTTACTGGCAGAATATAGTTTCCGTAGTTTTTTGGATGAACTGCTTCTCCCAAATCATGTCATTTTCCAATAGTTGGAGATAAACTGTGATTTACTTGCCAAATTAATCAAGTACTTAATTAAAAAGGAGTCTTAAATTGCATTCAGTTTTCTTCCTGGCATTGGAGTTAATACTGGTTCCTCAGCAACTTTATGGTAATTACCGACCGAGTAATGATACATGCACAACCCTTTTTACGACTCTTTATACATCCATGCTTTAAAATGAGGGTATTTATGTAAAGTGATGTTACTTTTATAAGTTATTTTAAAAAAAATGTCCTACCGAAATGAGGGATTGTAAAAATGGTTGTATCTATCATTTTCCTTACCGAAATAGCACTAAGATGGTAAATTATTCCAGATAAGTGAGTTGAAATCAATTGAAGAATGGGCACAACGATGCTGCGTGAAACCATGGATATAATAGCAAAGGGGAGAAAACAAACAAATAAAGTTGACAATAAGCGTGATGCTGTCATCCACAATCAATTGCATTGCAGATAATAACCAGTGTCTAAACTGTGTTATGCAATCATTGTCAAGCATCATATGTTTACTCAGTTTGAGGTACTCTTTCCAAGGGTGCAGAATCTACATGCTACACCTTTTAGCCAGAGAGGCCAGCCATATAACTTCTAGTCAGATGAAACTGTCTGGGGAAGGAGTCAAAAGAGTCAGCTTCCAGAACATGATTTTGCCAATTCAGCTATCCCAATGCTTGATTGGTTATGCTCACTCACGAGTTTGAGCGGATAAATATTATTTATGAGATTTAAGGTTACTTAAATTGTCATATTTGAAAGGTGGAGTTTTCACTGGGACTAATGAAGGATGATAATATTCCTGAAAGAAATAACAATCTGTGCTTTCAACTGGAAACGAACACTACCAAATTTTTATATCAGAAACACAAACACCCCATGCCTACACAATTTTTGTTGGTGGCCAAATTTCCAAAAATTTCAATAAAAGTGGAATAATGCACGGTATTACATGAAAATTCCATCTAAGCCAAATGACAAAGCTCCAACAGCATAGTCTAATAAGCCTAGGCACAAACTCTGCCCCCCTTATGGTCTAACGTCTGCATAACATACACTTCCAGGATAATTCTTTTTTTATAGGTGCTTCCAGGAGAAAAAATAAAACAAGTTATGAATGATATATGCATAACACATTCATTTCCACCTCTGCCCAAACAAGAGGGGATTGTGAAGACAGAAGAACGAACAAAAGTAAGGACTGTACCAAATAAACAAGGTTAGAAAAACCCTTACCAATTACTGTACAAAATTAAGAAACAAGAATGAACAGCATGAAAGTTAATATGGATAGAATGGAGTACAACATGTATCAAAGGACTTACATCCTGTATGAAGTCAATGTAATGAAGAGCACCATGCTTAAATTGGGTTCCACCACCGGGAAAAGTGAGATATTCACCAGTAACTTTCACCCAATTCTGATGCCCCTTAACTTGCGCAAGCTTGGTGTGGGGAACATTATGGTACCAGATCTGCAGGAATGCATCTTATCAGTTCATCTCAGAAACAAGAAACACAAATTACAAATGAACTTCACCTAATCTAATTGGTCTTACCTTTTCCCTGCTATTAGGCCACTCAATTGGGCGCCTATATCCTTCAGGAAGAGAAACAAGGCAAGTGGGGGCTTCCTCAGGACACTGCCTCTCTCGATGCTCATAATGCTTAGTACTTCTAAGACTTCTAATTGCTTGCCAATTGTCAAGGCATGGGATGTAATCATGCCCAGCAGTGACATTGCAAAGTTTCCAATCATAGCTGGTCTGTTGCACGGAAGATTTTTGAAAGTCTTTCTCATTCTTTGACTCTGTCGCTTGAGTTGACCAAGCCCCACTTTGGGTGGTAGTTTCATTCAAAATCTCTGATTGAGCACCAGAAGGAAATACCTCATTTAAACTCTGGTTTTGGGGCTGATCGTTTTCCTTTTTCTCGCTGGAGTTTTCATCCGATTCCTTCTTCTCATTTTGCTCCACCTTCTCCTCTAACTGACCACCCACCTTTTCTCCTTCCTCAGTTTCATCCGAGTTCTCTGATTTATTCTCATTCTCATTTGAATCGGATTTTTTCTCACCAGCACCATCTTCTTGCTCACCTCCATCCGTTTTTTCCTCCCCACCATCTGAATTTGGTTCTTCATCATCTGTTCTTCTTTCTCCATCTCCTGCTTCAGTATTTGATCCATCATCTGACTTAGTATCTTCATTTGCATCAGGCTTTTCCTCCAGCTTCTCTTCAGTCTTTTCCTCCTGATTCTCTTCAGGTCTTTCCTCAGGCTTCTCTTCCAGCTTCTCTTCTTGGGTTTCTTCCGTGTTAGAGCTGCTCTCAGAATTTATATTAGTGTCTCCTTTAGTCGCATCCTCGGGCAAATCGCCCGGATTATCCTCAAATTGCCGAGTATTACCACCATTGCTCTCACTCACTTGTTCCTTCACCTCATCCTTATTCTCCTGAGGAACATCCACATTTTGAACAGGAACAACAGAGGATGATGTCATCATCCAAACCCCAACCAAACAAAGCGCCACAAAAATGACAATAGACACCATCGAGCAGTAGGATGATGATGATCTTCTATTGTCTACTCGAGTATATTTCCCTAACGCCATGTTTTCTTAGCACTATTCCGCCTGGATAATTTATCACCTGGAAAATGAAAACAGAATTAAATCAATCTCACACCATTGAACAAAAGTCCAACAGATCCAACAGAATTAACGTAGAAGTACAAATATCACACAAGATTAATGACCCTACGTATATGCTCTAGACATCAATATTGCTGACATGTCCATATTGCAATTACAAAATCGTTAAATGTTCCACCAGAGTCAGACATTTATTGATGAATGATAATAGAAAGACCCACCAACATCAATTAAATAACCCAACCCCAAAAAAACTAGTAAGAGCAGAGACTCAACTGTTACCTAAACCATAGGGAAAGTACAGAACCAACCAACGTGGGACTCACAACAGTAATCACTGAGATCCAACCACTAAGATTCATAAAGTGGCATTCAAAACTTGAACTTCGCAAACACAGATTCAGATGCAGAAAAGGAAACAAATGGCGCCTAAGGGTAATCACTATGAACTTGATGCATGAGAACCAAAATAGATCTGCACTGCAACTCAGCAAAAAATCGCATAAAACAAGAGACAGAGAGATCCCGGCCATAAAATCAAAGATATGCCTTAAGAAACAAACAAAAGCAAAGAATTTCATTAGATCTGCATCAAAGTTGCGTAACATCATGTAATTCAAGCAACATGGAAAATGAAAGTTAAGAAACCCAGCATTGATTGAGCTCAAATGCGAGTATGGTAACTACACACTCCTAAACGGGCGTCTGCGCACGAACACGCCTAGAAAGAAGGAAAAGAAAAGAAAAGAAAAGAAGACGTTATGCAACCAAAGTAACTGCAAAAGCCGAATATCCGATGAAAGACCAAATATATCAATGAACTGAATCTCAGATACCTTACGGGAAAAATGGAAGCGGGTCTAAGTGGGAGAAGAACTGGGAGCTAGGGGCTAGTCCTCCATTTTTCTTAGAGAGAACCAGAGACACGGATTGACGTTGCTTAGAGCAGAGGACGAATAGAAAGAGAGTGGAAAAGATGAGATTTTAAATAGACCCAGGATCTGAGTTGCTTCCTGTTCAACTATATTATTATATTATATTCATTTGTGGATTAATAATATAAGAATATAGACAATATTTCCCGAGAAAGAGAGGGGGCAGCCTGCCTTTGAAGAAATCGCAGCGGGAGGCGTCACAGGAAATCAGTAGGAATGTATACGATCACGATGCATATCAGGATCAACGTCCCGTGCTGTCTGTCCGAGCACCAGCATCCTTTTACGTACTTTAGAAACCAGTTTCTTTTATATATAATTTAATATTTTCCAAAAGATTTTTCATACCAATAAATGTTATTAACATAAATATTTTAAATTCAGATAGAAACTTATGTTTGGTTTGAATTTCACTTTCTGTCCAAACAACTTTATAGATACCAATATATATTGATATCTCAAAAAACAAAATATCTTCAAATCATTTACCAAACATGTCCTAAGACACCACAACTATCGTCATGTTTGTTTGTGTGGGTGTATGCACCTCATCGATTTCATACCTTTTTGTGTATTAAATTTTGTATACCATCTGTATTAGATATCATATTTAAAATGTGGGTATATTGCTGCCACACGGGCAATAATTTTTGTTTATCGGCGATATATGACTTGAGATTAATCCAACTTATTTTATCAAATGAGTCGAATTTTTTAATTGAGTTTTGCTACACAACTTCCATTACACTCCATACTCTACATTTTTTTTAAATTTTTTAATATTTAAAAAAAAAAAAATTTTGAGTTTATTCTTTTTAAACTATTTCAAAATTTCTATTCACTATTCATATAATAAATATTTGATAAAATAAAAAAAATAGTGTGTAGAGTGTGGGTGAATAATAGAAAGTTGTAAAGATTTTTTGTTTTCAATTATAATTGAATCTGTTAAAATAAATAAATCATGTCATGTTGTCTGCATAATTCATTAATATACTCATCGCAGTGTATTTAACTCAAACGAATTTGGTTCAACAAATATTGATTAGCTTGACATAAATAAATAAAATTCATCCAAAAGATTGATCTAGCTTGATTAATAATAAATTTTCTCTTATAATCATGTATTATATATATCAATTGTATGTATTCACAATTAAATCGTGACAAATCAAATTGATACCATCAATAATAACATATCCAACCATTGAAAAAAGCTCACTTCATCAAGCCAGCACAACTAAGGTTGTCTTGTCTCTCTCCATGCCCTCCCATTCACAGCTTAGGTTGTCACGGTCAAGAAATTTCCCCCGTCTCTTTCTCAAGGAGGCTTCACCTATATATATGATCCCACCCCACCAAACAGGAAGGAGTCCTACAGCTACTTCCCTTTGTACACAAGTAAATTTTCCCTTTGTTTTTTGCTTTTGTCTTCTCTTTGGTCAATGATTAATCCAGCCTAGCTAGAGGAAAAAGAAAGATAAATAATTAGAAAAAGAAAGAGGAATGGAGAGAAAATTTTATAAAAAATTTATACATAGATAAATAATATCGTTATATTTAAATAATTAATACATAGTAAAAATCTATTTTCATTTAGATAATCGATTGGAGAGAATTTTTAAAAATTCTTTAACTATTATATATATATATGTAAAACGTATGATCCATTGATAATTCTTCGACTCTAAAAACACTAGTATTGGATTATGTATTTACATATTTGTATAATATGACCTTAAATTGGATTGCATTGGATTATGCATATACAAAAAATTATATAACTGTGACCAATATTTCTATAAATTCGAAGATGTACTATTCACTCTCCAAATCTTATTTTATTATTTTTTTTCTCCCTCCTCTTCCCCCTCTCTCTCTCCACCAATGGATAGAATTTTAGAAAAAAAAATTTAGTGGATGCTAAATGATAGAATTTGCAGTGGTGTTAATTGTAAAATATATAAAAATAATAATTTAAAAAAAAAATAAATAATAAAATAATTTTATTATTATTTGGCTCAAAAATACATAATTCAATGTGAAAGTATTTCTTAATATGCAAAATCAATTTTTAAAAAATGTGATTTTATATATGCATTCAAAAAAATCAATACTAGTACTTTAAGTGAACATGAATTCTAAAGAATTCTCGTCGGATTTGTTCAGTTAAATAGATTATAGTATTCATATTTGGCAATTATGAGGCTCAAAGTGGAGAATGGTATCAATTATAACTTAAAACAGATGAAGATCATCAGGCCTGCCTTATGATATATTATAACTTCATATTTTAATAAAAAGGACTTCAGGAAAATATATATATATATATATATATATATATATATATATTATAACATGATGTGGCGGTGGCATGATGCGTACGACCATGTCTAATACAATATAATTAACAACATTAAAAACATTGTCCTTTTAAAATACATACAAGTGGCTATGATCATGTATTTATTAAGTATTTTTTGTTGTAATAAACCTATGTATTTTAGTGTCGAATTGGTCTTGTAGTGAATGTCGGTGATGCAATGCCACAGAAGTACTAGATCAAACGCCGACTAAATAAAGAGTTTCATCTAGAAAAATTAAATTAAATGTAAAAACAATTTAATTCCTATGACTTTTAAGAATAATTAATTCAAACGTGGGTCCAACTACTTGATTGTCGGGAATTTCGACTTGCTAAAAGGTATTTTTTTAATAATATCTACTTTACATTTCATATTTTATAAAAAATATTATAAATTATAAATATAAAAATAAATAATAACTGATGAATAAAATTTTTTAAAAAATATAAGCACAACTTTTTATAAATAGGCCTTACAAGTTATTTTAATAAAAATATTATTAATTTAAATTTAAAATTATATAAAAAATCATAAGAATAATTACAAGTGTATCATTACTCTTTATTTTTGCCGGATTTAATTAGAATGTAGTTTGTTTTTTGTCTTTTTGTTAATTTGAAGACGGTAGAGAAGCACTAGTCTAGGTGAAGTTTCGCCAACCCATTATATACAAAATTTGACATTTTTTTTAATGTACAGCTAAACCATCATTTAATGCACGAAAAGGGCGCATGCATTTATTGGAGGTTACTTTTGTATTCAGAAAAAAGGGCAAAACACGATTTGACATGAGGGTAGCATGCACCTCAAGCTGGTTGAGATCTGGTTGTGACCAACTCGAATAAAACTTTTGACTTTAATTATTAATTGATGAACTTCTCTTTGAAGAATGAAAAGATTTCTACCATATATTAATTAAGTCAAGAAATTCATAAAAGCGGCCAATTTGACCATTTTAAGAAATAAAATAAATATGGTAGAAGATAAAATAAAATAAAATTATAGAACATTTGACTGAAGCATCAAATCGGTTCAGATTACATCATCTCACCGACTACAAGAAGCATAATTTTGTCATTCACTCTTCCAAAATCTTTCATTTTATTTTATTTAATTATTATATTCTTTTAAAATTTTTATATAAAATAAAATAAATAATTCAGTTTTTTAAATTTTAAAATAAAAATAATATTAAAAAAATATATTCTGATAATATTTTTTTAATTTTTAATTTTTATCTTAATTTATATAAAAAATAAACGAGCGCTAATGACCTTTAACAACGGTGCGGACGTGGTATGTTACTGGTTCACAAGAGGTCTGATTACAAAATTTCCCACACTAGGCTAGGAAATCTCCAAATAAGGATATGTTTGGGAGTAAAGATGAGAAATCTCATTTTATCTCTATCTCATCTCATCATTACATTTTTTTCAAATTCCTATACAAAATATAATAAATAATTTAATTTTTTCAAATTCTAATTTAACTTTTTTAAATCCTAAAATAATAATAATATTAAAAAATAAAATTTTAAACTTTCATCTTAATACTATTCACAAAATTTTTAAAATTTTTTATCTTATCTTATCTACCAAGCATAACAGAAAAGCACGCACGCACAGGAGGCTTCGAAATCACAGAGTTACACAGGTTTTCATGCACTTTCTTGAAGCTCCCAATGAATATTCCAGTTCTTATATGTTCCAGAAGTCCCTCGATGGTTATATTTCTGCCCTTTCCCTTAAAATGATAGAAAATAAATATTGGAGAAGTACTTCCTAAGCATCCCACTTGAATTATACTGTACATTTTCATTTGGTTCTCATGCATCCTTAATTCTGTAGAAGATATTGAGTACTTTGAAGATACTGGATGTGTAGCAGTATCTACGAAAACGCTGTTCACTTGTACTAACTGAGTTTTTTAGTAGAAAGTATGCCTTTGTGAGTTTTTCTTTGGGTTATTCTGTGCATCAATGCCTTTGATTTTTCTTTCTTTCTTTTGCTTATCTCAAGCAGATGAAGCCTCCAGTAGTGATTGCCTCTGAGTATTTTGACTTTTTCTGAATACATTTCCCTAAGAAAAATCTGATTAAGAAGCATCAATGTCTGCACGAGGAATCTATAATTTTTGTTTTTTTGTAATTTGTTTTACCAGAGATGAAAGGAGGAAATCATCATAGATTGAGGGGGAGAAATCTTTGTGCAACTCTGGCTGTTCTCATTGTTACAACCATAGCACTTTGGGCTTGGGAAAAGAACCCTTTCCTAAGTACTTTACCAACAACCCATGAGCGGTATATAATTCCTTCTTCAGGTTTGTTTGTCCATGCATGCATGTGTATACCATAGAAATTGTATATTTCTTCTGTTATTTTGACAAATTACTGATTGAAAAATAAAAGGGCTCGTGGAGTGCGCCAAGAAACCGTTTACAAGGCTCTGATGAAGAGAAAAAGACCTAAGAATTTACCATGGCAGTGCACTTGTTTTGTGCATGCTTGCCATGCATACGACTTGGTGTTAGATCGAACAGATCCAATTTATCAAAAAGGGGAAAAAAACATATCTTGGTCTAATTGGTGGCAGAATTTTGAATGGAATTTCTCCATAATGAGATGTATGGATCCCTGTATTTAGGGAGTTGTTGGGTAAATTTTAGAAACATGCTTACACTGCGAAGACTCTATTGCGTATAAGTAGATGTGTTTTGTCCTGCTCCAATGCTTTGCAAATCTCCACATTTATATAAAAGAGTAATGTTACGTACAGTTGTAGAGTGCGCAAGCTTTATGTAGCCGTTTTGAAAAAAGAATAGAGTTTACTATTAAAAAATTAATTTCTTTTTATGTGGATCTCGTATTTATTTACTTTTTTCAAAACGATTATACGGCACTTGCAGACTCAAGACTGCAATTATCATTTATGTATATAAAATGGTAGGTAGAGCTTACAATTTGAACTAAAAGCAGAGTGTCTCCAATCTTTCTTTCTTTCCTTTTTGGGATTTCAAGAATAAATTTGTTGGGTCCATTTCTTTATAAATGCTCTCTCTCTCTCTCACACACACACTCACACATACTCAAAAACACACAAACATGAATGGAGCTGGAAGAGCACAAGAAGTCAATCAATGCTCCAGTCAATTCCTTAAAAGAGCTATTTATGTATATATTTTTTAAAGAAGTTAGGAAGTAAGTAAGTCATGGCTGAAAAGTACCTAAAACTAAAAGGATTTGTATTATTACTGATGAATTTTCTATTGTGACATAGAGTTTCATGTGGGCACCAGAAATGACTCTATAGTATCAATAAAGCCAAGGGGGAAAATATTTCGCATATAATCATAACATAAGAAACAAAAGGAGAAGATATCTTTGGTACTGCACCTGTGGACGCTATAAAAGTATTCTCTTCCGAAATGATAGACAATGATGGAAATGTTACTCCTCCTCCAAAACTAAAGGTGCGGTTATTTTTCATATTCAATACAAAGCATGCTTCTTTGAAATTTTTACAAACTTTTATTTTTCTCTTAACAGTTTTGTTCTCCAATTTACTATCTACAGACATTCGGGAAAAGCACGAAAAAAAAAGGCAAATGAAAAAAAAGGCTCACCCCATCTATTATTTTCAACCCTTTTCCTTGAGTTTTTATGGCTTACAAGAGGTAAATGAAGCGTATAAGGTCATTTAGCTTTTTACTGACTATACCTCCAGGTAGATTTCTGGTGATTCCCATCCTGCATAAACATGGAAGATTTGTCTTGCATCTTTCTGGCTGATTCCCTAGAAACATGTTACTCATACTCTTGAGCTGCATATATCCATCCATTCTAAGGAACTTGCGATATTTCATATCCGAAACTATAGTTTATTTACTACGTTTTCAGCAAAGGACATGAGGCTATGAGGTAGGAAGTTAGGAACATCCACACAAGTAATGACAAGGATTAATTTTTGTTTGCTCTATAAT
This sequence comes from Cyclocarya paliurus, assembly GCA_029856935.1. Lineage (NCBI taxonomy): Eukaryota > Viridiplantae > Streptophyta > Magnoliopsida > Fagales > Juglandaceae > Cyclocarya > Cyclocarya paliurus. The sequence goes on along the minus strand of CM056946.1, from coordinate 32,020,806 downwards.
TCATTCCTAGCAATAAGAATAGCCAGATGTAGAAGGATTTGAACATGGAATGCTAAAGACTTTGTAGCTATTCTGAATACTGATTTTGATGTTTTTAATTTCACTCTATAAATGATGGTTTTATTTGTATTAGGTTTTGTGTATTTTTTCTCTAATATAAAATCTAAACACGGACAAAACTTTTGTAACTTAAGAGTGATGGCTTAATATTCTCTCTATGAGGGCTTAATAAGCCAGGGCCCATGGTTTTAACATGTTGCTTGTCCTTTCTAATAATTCAGGGTTTTATGGTTTTGAACATGTGCCTCTGCTTTATGAGGAAAATCTGCACAAATGTTTTACAAGCACAAAGCCACATTCAAGTCAGTGGGGGCTATTACCTCCACTGTAATAGGACAGTTTTCAAAATGGCCTACATTCAACGTTCTGTGGCCATCAATTTTCTACAGAACAGAAAAGTATGTTGTGTGATGAAATTGATTTTTTGATTTAGTTAAAAAAAAAGATTGTATTATGAACTACTTGTTAATTGCTTGCATGGGAGGAAAATTCTGGCTCGCCCCTGCTGGGATCATTAAGTTGACATCTCTAGTTCTTTGTGCAATGTAAGATGACCTTGACCCTTCTGCTATTTACCTCTCCCTCTTCAGAGACAGAACTGGTAAATAATGAAAGGAGACCTTTGTTGCCTTCCTTTATCTATACTCATAAATGTTTTAGATTTATAATACAATGTAAGAGGACCTTGGCTGTTTATGTATGTATGGTTGAAACCAAAATTATTAAATTAGATTTATAGGGTTAAAATTGGTTGGATTTTTGTCAACTATTGTAGTTGTTCTCATGTGGACTTTTGTGGCACAAAGTTTAGCAAAAATTGAAGCTCTATAAAATCTTTGCTTCACAATATGTATGCTTTTCGAAGTTTGTTAGAAGGGTCAAACTAGGTTTAATTGATACATACTCCAAAATGTAACCTTTGCACTCTCCATATCAAAACTAAGTTCCTCCAGTGTTTCACCTATGTAGTCTGCAATTATGCCAAGGGTAGATGGGTTGCAGATAGCCGAAGGCCATTGTATTCAGGATTTGGATGCAAGTGGTTATCACCAATGTGGGCATTTAGACTAACACAACGAAAGGATTTTTCTTACGAGGGATATCGTTGGCAGCCAAAAAATTGTGAAATGCCCGAGTTTGAGCCATCCGTATTCTTGAAAAGGTACGAGTCTTTTTGTACAAAAAAAAAAAAAAAAAAAAAACCGTCGTTCAAACAAATTATGATTGCAGTCACATCCTTTACATTGGCATCCCACTTGGTTTGTGCAAAACAATTAACTACTCAATATGGGTTGACATGGTTCTGTCATAAATTAAAAAGTTAGATACTATGGTTATAGACCAAGCAAGGCACATGTTTTGGTTATGTTGATGATTTGAAGTGTGACTATACATTCCAGAATGCAGGGTAAAACGATTGCATTTATAGGAGAATCATTGGGCCGGCAGAAATTCCAGTCTTTAATGTGCATGGCCACTGCAGGGGAAGGGAGCCTTGGAGTTGAAAATGTGGGAAAAAAGTATGGTATTGGGAAAGCTCGAGGAGCCATTCGTCCGAAAGGCTGGGCATATCGGTTTCGAAAAACTGATACCACCATTTTATACTACTGGTCAGCAAGTCTGAGTGATCTAGTGCCCCTTAATATCTCAGACCGAGCCTCCCATGTGGCTATGCATTTGGATCGTCCACCAGCTTTCCTGAGACGGTTCCTCCATCAATTTGATGTGTTGGTTCTTAACACAGGACACCACTGAAACAGGTTTAAGCTTAATGAAAATCTTTGGGTGATGTTCGTAGATGGAAAGCGCAATGAAAATAAATAACCTGCTGAAATTGAAAATGGCAAGAAGTTTACAATTCATAGCATTGTCAGATGGCTTGATTCACAACTTCCCTCGCATCCACGTAAAGTTTTCTTTAGGACTATCTCACCTAGACATTATGTGAATGGGGACTGGAACACTGGGGGTAGCTGTGACAATACCACCCCATTATTGGGAGGAAGTGAAGTTGTGTAGGATAGATCAAGCGATCCAAATATTGAGGGTGCTATAAAGGGTACTCAAGTGAATATTTTGGATATAACTGCAATTTCAAGACTGATGGATGAGGGTCAATTTCAAGATTAAGGGATGAGGGTCACATGTCCCACTTTAGAGTTAGAAGAACTACTGTTCAAAACGATTGCTTACATTGGTGCCTACTAGGCATTTCGGACACATGGAATGAGCTTCTCGTTGCACAAATCTAGGGTTTTGCCACACTAGTTGATCACGATCGAGTAGCATTGATAGATACTAGATTGAGATGAGGTTTGAATAATGAGTTGAAATGAGACGAGTTGTCATGATAGTTAAAAGTTGAATAAAATTGTTAAAATATTATTTTTTAATATTATTATTATTATTTTGAAATTTGAAAAAATTTGAATTGTTTATTATATTTTGTGTGAGAATTTGAGAAAATTGTAATGATTAGATGAGAAAAGATGAGATAAATTAAAAGACTTTTTATATCCAAACCTCTCCCGAATCTTGTGCATGTATATTCTTTGTGGTCTAACAAGTTGGCCATATGAATTTTTTTTAAAATGGGGTTGGGGCTTTCTGATTAAAGAGTATGTAGCTAGGTAATTAAGCACCTAGTTAATTAGTTCCGAATACAATTTTCAATGTCTAATCATGTTTTGATAGAAATATTGTATTCTTGAGTATTGTTACATATAGTTCTTGTTTCTAAATGATGAAATGTTTTTTGCAATTACATTGTCATAATAGCAAATTTTTGAGGGCAGCTTGATCTAGCTATAGGGGAGGGCAACGAGGCCCCGTCACCCTGCCCCACCTTGGCCCGCCCACGTCTACCGGATGTGGATGGGGGGGAACCCCGCCCACATCTAGGCACCCTTATGGGTGTGGGGGGCTGGACGGGCTGGGCCCCTGTCCACTTTTCCCCTATCCCCACACCGCATATATATATAAATATATATATATATATATATATATATATATATATTTTAAAAAAACATTATACTAATAGTAGAACAATGCTGTTTTGGAGGTATCTAAAATGACATCGTTTTACTAAAACAATAAACTTCTCCTAGCCCCCCAACTCCTACTCTCTCATACCCTTCTCTCTCTTTGAATATTGCTTCTATCTCGCTTAGACCCTCACTAACTCTTGCACCTCATCTTTGCCAAAGTCATTGTCGTCGTCGAGCGTCCTCTCCTACGTTTTGTAAGTATCCACGATTTCAAGCCATTTTTTTAGGTTTGTTTCGGATTGCGTCTTGATGTGGAGGATGGGATTGATGAATGGACTTGAATGATGAGATTGTGATTTGTGTGCCGTGAAGATTTGTGTGATTGTGTGATATGTTATTGATTATCTAGGGGTTCAATCCGTCCCTAAATTATGTTAGGCCTAGCTGTTTTGGGGTTTCAATTTTGAAACTCCTAATTTAATTGTGCAATCTGTTTTGGGGTTTCAATATTGAAACCCCTAAATTAAATTTGGAAGCATTGATTTGTACTAAAAATTGGATCAAAGGGAAGCCAATTCATTTTCTGGATATGGTAGACTTTGTGGAGCCTGACGAGGAAATGGGTGGCGATCAGCCTGCATTCGGTAATCGCTTTTACCAATGATATTGCTATAATATTGCTTTTGCTTAAAATCTATTGTGTTATTACTTATACTCTAACTTAATTGTTGTAGGGAAAATTTCGACAAATATCCCTACATCTACATCGGCTGCAATATGATTTCGTAGTTTGATCCATCATTACCATTGGTTTGTATAATGGTTATCTTATTTATTCATATATAATGTTTGTAATTCTAATTGGTTTTCTTATTTTTTTAAGCTTTTATAGTCTCATTATCACATGCTTAATCCCACTTGATCTCAATCATATTCGTTTGTAATTTTAATTTTTTTAATTTTTTTACATATCTATATAATGTTTGTATTATAATTTTTTTTCTTATTTTATTTTTCAAGTTTTATAGTCTCACACCCTCACTTACCAACCCTAATCCCAATGATCTAATCTACAATCTTTGATAGTCTCACTTGGTTTATACTTGTAGTTTTATATTTTTATTTTTTTTGCATATGTATACATTGATTGTAGTTCTAATTTGTTTTCCTTCTAATGTTTTAGATTTAATAATCTCATAGTCTCATTTGCCCACCACCCCCAAATTCCAATCTCATGACTCAAAGTCATTTTGCTAGCTACAATTTGTAATATTAATCATTTAAATTATTTGACAATTTGCAATATTTTTATATTAATTTGCATTATTTTAATAGCTTGGAATATTTAGATCTTTATATTTTATAATTTAACAACCTTTGTTTCATTTTATGTTATATGTAAAGTATAGTATTAAATTTTTTTTTTTGCTTATTAGACAATCTTGTTAAGGTTGTGGGTCATTTTGGATTCAGAAATTTGTTTTGAGCCCAATGGGCCATAGACCCATTTGAGAATTGGTGGATCAAGAGTACTCCGAATCTGTCTCCTGGCATCGGACCCCACTCCTGGGGTGTGGGGCTGGATACCGGAGGAGCAAACCCCACCCTCCTAAGGTGGGGGCGGGGTGCGGGAAGCGGGCGGCTAGTACCCCTATCTATCTATTTATCTCTCTCTAATCTCCATTGCTTTTGTGTAATTCATGGTAATCTCCTCCCGCGGGCTACGGCCGAAAAGGGAACTGGTAGCTTTTAGGGAACAAAAAAGGAAGACTAGTAGACCGATCATGATAATCTCATTCAAAGTCAATGGCGAATGAAAACTTTGTGGATTCAGTGAACTTGCAAACCTTTATTGTTTGCACGCTTTGCACGTTTTGATAATTGTTTTCTTCTAGATTATGTTTGGAAGGTAAGATGAGAATTTTGTGTTTTGTTTTAAAGTTTAAAATATTATTTTTTAGTTTTGAGATTTGAAAAAGTTAAATTGAAATTTGAAAAAGTTGTATTGGGATTTGAAAAAGTTGAATTATTTATTATATTTTATATAGGAATTTGAAAAGGTTGTAATGATGAGATGAGATGAGATGAGAATTTTATTGAAGATGAAACTTCCAAACATAATCTAAATCTCTGTCGTTTTCGTTTCCTAGATCTTTTTGCTCTTCTTCCAATATTCTTCGGACAGAAAAAAGCTGGTCTTCTACCTGAGTTTCTAGCACACGATAATATATTTAGTTATATAAGTCTTTCAGTTCATACTGTTTTTTTTAATGAAAATATCCATGCTAAACAAGTAAGCTTATCGGTTAGTTTTAATTTTATTTATTATTATTATTATTATTATTATTATATTAGCCATAATTAAGGCAAAACTTTGGTACCAAAAAATAGTAAAGGATCGATCAGGACCTATAAAATTAATGTACGTAAAATATTGTTATCACGATGCATGCATGTGGAATTCCTCTATATATATATCCTCAATAAATTGATCAAAATCCTTGCAAATTGGAACTCGTCGAATAATACTCCAGATCATGATCTGGCTGGCCGACATGCATTTTCCTTTTCCCCCTTGCTAGCTCGATCTCTGGAGTACCACAGCATGAGAATAACTGATGAGCTATTCACACACACACACTGCACATACACACGACTCAACCAAACCAAGTCAAGGCCATAATATTATATAATTAGAATAATATTAGATACATTTCATTTGTACGTTCGTGAAACTTGTTTCTAAAAGATCAGCTAATAAATATCACGCATCGTTGGCTAATCCCTTCCCAGGTGCATGCATGGAGATGATCACGTGTCTAATTAATTAATTAATATTATTGATGATATTCCTGGTTATCTCATGCATGCATGCAATTACCTTAATACACGATCCTTTATATGGCTAAAGCCATAAAATGTCAATTTCATCGATCATTACCGGAGCAGTACTGGTCATGAGTGATCTTCACCTAATAGTATTTATCTTAATATATAGTAGTACTAAGACGCGACGTCGTTCCTGTATGAATTTCGGCATTGACTGTTGAATGCATGCAGCTTGCCGCCTCTTTCTTTTCTTGTGTTTCTTTTACATTGGAATATATATGAATTATGATGCATGCTGCTTTCTACTCTCCGTTTTTTTTTTTTAATTAAAAAATGAGGATGGCACCTCCCTTTATCGATTGAAACAGCACGGTGGAGAAATACCCAGAATATAGGACTCACGCTAAGACAAAATCAAAGTACTCCTACAAAAACCATCTACTATATCACAACGGCTCTCCAACAAAATATCCAACATTACTGGTTTGTTGGGGTCATTTGCGCGGTTAACGGCACTCGGATAGTCTAATTAAGTACAAGCTTAGGATATAATTGTCTAATTAAGTACAAGCTTAATGATCAAGATCAGGACGAGGTACTAGGTGTATATATAAGAACTAGTGTTGTTTGTCATTCATCAAATAAAACCATGCCTGCAAACGTGGCAGGATCATGACGACCTCCAATTTGACCGGACGTGCGCAGATGATGACAACTGTAACATGCGTTTTTATGCTACAATTTCGTTGAAGTTGGTATACTTAATACTGATATTGACATCAAAAGACGACTCCTCACACTGATGAATTGGGGCAACATTCTTTTAATCACGTTATGATGATGACAACGTTCGTACGTACAGCTAAGGCGTTCATGAGATCATATGCATGAAAGCGTGTGGAGTGTTTTCTGCGCACAAAAGCCATATATGTACCACTCACGAATTCTCAAATAAAATATATATATATGAATAAATAATTTAATTTTTTTAAATTCTAAAATAATAATAATATTAATATTTTAATAATATTTTATTCAACTTCTAATTTTTATCTCATTTCAACTAACTAGTAAACCTAACGTAAACTTACCCAAATCATTTACCAAAATTAATTACGAGTGTCCAATTAAAAACCACGCACGTACGTGTCTTAATTATCTTGTTGGTCATGATAAATAACTACAAGTTAAATATTCCGAGTTCATAGTAAGATCAGTATCATATTAATATTTAGAGGAAAAAAAGAAAAGAAAAGATCGGGTCCCCTTAGGCCGGTTTTCTTTAATTCGAAATGACCCACAAGTTAGAAACTAATTAATCTTTTGATTAATTAATCAAAAGATTAATTATGGGTCCATATATAATTAATCTTTTGACATATACCTCCAATGAATCTGTCTTGCATATAATAGTATCGTGATCATTGGGGTAAGAACCACATGATCATCACCTATATATAGATGGTTGCTTCTTTGCTTCCAGCTGCGGAAGCCTTCAACTCCAATTTTTCTTATACATATTATATATATTGCTCTTATACGTACGTAATTAATTTGTTCAAGCAGAAAATTTAGGATTAAGATAATTAGTTGCGCACCAGCCCGGCATGGCTTTAGGGTCGCATAATCAACGTGAAGTGCTGATCAAGTCTGCGGCGAGCAAAAAGGTTGGCAAGGGGAATTCACTCCCTCCCGTTAGAGGTCGTATGAAGCGCCAGATGTTTGCCTCTTTTATCCAGAAGATAAAGATGATTCTTCTTTGCAAACGCCCCAGTCATGACAACTAGTTACTTCTTCTAATTCGATCCGCTATGCAGCTCTGTACGTGCCCGGAGTACGATATTGACTTGATCTGTTTTGATTTCTTGCTAGCTAGCTAAACCTTTTTTTTTTTTCTCTCTTTTTGTAGGAGCAGAGTACCATGGATGGAGATCAAATAATGTAGCATCAATCTTGTATGTTTGCATTTTTAAGATTACCTAGTACGATCGAAGTCATCATGTACTGCGCTCGCTTTATGTAGTTTCAAAGTAATATATATAATTTGGATCGGCAGAATATGCAGCTTGATCGATGTTTGAATATATATTGTGTACGTTACAGCCTGTGGTCATGTGGTTTGAATATAAAACATGAAATTTCAAAGTCTCGTGTTCCAAAATATATGCGCATATTGCAAAAAGATGCATGCCGTACGTTCGTATATATATGGATTCGAACTCTCAGCCTTTACTGTTCTAGGGTACTGGAGTGGTGGAGATGGATAGCGCCTGGACGACTAACATATTCTAGGGTACTGGAGTTAACTAATTAATTAGGTCATTAATTCTTCCGATGTTAACGGCCTGATCGTGATGATCAGGAAAAGCAATCAAACAAAGGTACTTATATAAATATAGATATATATATTTAGTACGTAGATATCTGCCCCAGGTAGCTAGGAAGTTAAGCCGGTCGATCGAGCAGCAGTACTACGTACGTACATGATCATGATGAAACACTCTACCTGCGTAAGAATATCATGTTGTACGTAGTACTCCATGATCTTAAGCATATCCGATCTTAATTAGATCATCTTCACTCTCAATTTCCCAGTTTGTCTCAATGAAAAACATTAATGACCGTATATCATACCGATACGCCAGTATATTAGATATATAGATAGCTCCGTAGACATAAATGCCACAGATCGACTTGGTAGGAAACAACCTGCACGGGTTTTAATTTTGCCTGTAAATTTCCGGCGAATAAATGCTAATCCTAACATGCTGAATGGTGTTAGAAAACGATCGAGGGGACAATTTTTCCAAAAGGAGTACTCTTCTTGACTCTTGCATCAGAATATTCTTACAATACGGATCGATCAGATCTGATAAATAATAAATAGAGTGGTGATACTCTATTAAGTAAAGAAAAAAAATATATATGAAGTGTTGAGGGAAAGTTAAATGGACAAAATAGTTGTAAATGTTATGTCAAATACATTTATTAATAATTAGTCTTATTTTAATCTGACCTTTTAATCTGTCTCTCATGTGTGATACTTTGATTGGTGCACAAGCGGCTAAGTCTGGAGCTGTGATGGTTAAGTGCTGAGATAGAAAAGCACGTGAGTCGCACATGACTTATAAGCAGCATCTAAGAAAGATCAAGATTTACGAGCCACTGGATGGTGACACTTGGCAGCATCTGTTTCTTCATATATATTCATAGTTAACCGTGATGTGTAACCCTAATATTCATTCGTGTTTCACTTGTACATTTGAGAGGCATCGAGAGGGTTCTGAGCAGAGGGGGGAGAACCTAGGGTTTGCTGGGTTTCTTCACTGAGAGAAAGAAATCAGTGTGATTTCTTGAGTGTAAGTGAGGATTAGTGAATGTAAAATGGTTTTGAGGCTTCTCTGGTGGAGACTGTGATTATCAATAAAGATCTGAGGCCATTCCTGCCGTGGACGTAGACCATTAGGGTCGAACCACGTAAACCGGTTGTGTTGTCTTCTCTCTTTCCCTTATTCTTGTTATTTCCTTTATTATTGTTTTTATTCTTGTACTGTGATTTGGTTTTCTATTATTTGGATATGGTTGGTTCTTGCAATATTCTGTGAATATCGATCTCAGTAATTCTTTGAGTTCTGGAACGTGAGGGACTCGGGGGAAAATCATTACAAGTGGTATCAAGAGCCTAGGTCAATGGGGACCATGAGGTTCGAAATTGAAAAATTCACGGAGGAAAATGATTTCGGGTTATGGAGGATCAAGATGAGGGCACTGCTAGTCCAACATGGACTGCAAAATGCCCTTCTTGGTGAGAAAAGGAAAGGGTCTTCCTCAAAAGAGGAAGACAAGGAGACTGTCCAAAAGGACATTCTCCAGAAAGCACACAGTGCCTTAATCCTCTCCCTTGGAGATAAAGTCCTGAGGGAGGTGGCCAGTGAGGACACTACTGCAGGCATATGGCTGAAATTAGAGAACCTTTATATGACCAAATTTTTAGCTAACAGACTGCATAAGAAAACCGAACTATACACCTTTAAGATGATCCCTGGAACTCCAATAGGGCAGCATCTAGATGAATTTAATAAAATCATCTTAGATCTAGCAAATATAGATATTAAGGTGGAGGATGAGGATCAAGCCATCCTCCTGATGAGTTCTTTGGACTCATCCTACCAAAACTTAAAAGAAACCATGATGTTTGGTAGGGACTCTCTAACACTAGATAAAGTACAATCTGTACTTCACACTAGGGAACTACAAAGTAAGGGGGATACTAAATAAGAACTCAGGGAAGGTTTGACTGTTAGGGGTAGAATAGAAAAAAGAGATAAAAGGGCAAGAATGATAAAAGGAAACCTAGGTCTAAGTCTAAGGGAAAACATTTTAAATGTTTTCAGTGTCATAAAGAAGGACACTTCAAGAAAGATTGTCCTGAAAGAAAGAACAACTTTGATAATAAGACCAAAGAGGCAGGGGATGCCTCTGTGGTGTTAGAAGGATACGAGAGTGCTGAGGTGCTCACTGTAAGTGAGGTTGACCCACAAACAGAATGGATAATGGATTCTGGCTGCTCATTCCATGTGTGTCCAATAAAGGGATGGTTCGAGACCTTCTCTGAGTTAGATGGAGGACATGTCATTCTAGGAAACAATAAATCCTGCAAAATCATAGGTATAGGGTCTATTAGACTGAAAATGCATGATGGTATCGAGAGGATTTTAAGGGAAGTCAGATTCATACCTGACTTAAAGAGAAATCTAATTTCTCTTGGTGTGCTAGATTTATCTGGCTATACCTTTAAATCTGAGGCAAGAACTTTTAGAGTTGCAAAAGGGTCCTTAGTTGTCATGAAAGGGGTGATTAAAAATAGTTTGTACACATTACTAGGAAAGACCATAGTTGGGGATGCATCACCTGTACAGAACACAGTAGAGAACCAATCTGTGCTATGGCATAGGAGACTTGGGCATGTAAGTCAGAGGGGTATCTTAGAACTGCAGAAACAGGGGTTGTTGAGTGACCATAACTTAGACAATCTACCATTCTGTGAAGATTGTATCTATGGGAAGGCCAAGAGAGTTAGTTTTAAGGCAGCTACCCATAACACCAAACAAACTCTAAACTATGTCCATTCTGACCTCTGGGGTACTGCAAGAGTAAATTCTCATAGTGGAGGGAGCTATTTCATATCCTTTGTGGATGATTACTCTAGAAAAGTTTGGATTTATATTCTTAAAAATAAAAGTGACACTTTTGAGAAATTCAAAGAATGGAAAACTCTAGTGGAGAATCAAATAGGCAGAAAACTTAAAGTTTTAAGGACAGATAATGGCCTAGAGTTATTGTCTAATGAGTTTAACATATACTGTAAAAGGGAAGAGATCCTTAGGCATAAGATAGTGAGGGAAACCCCTCAACAGAATGGCTTAGCTGAAAGGATGAACAGGACAATCCTAGGAAGGGTTAGGTGCATGTTGTCAAACTCAGGACTACCCAAAACCTTCTGGGCAGAAGCTGCCAATACAGCTGTTCACATTATAAATAGGTGCCCTTCCTCTGCTATAGGGTTTAAAACTCCACAGGAACTATGGTCTGGAAAATTTCCCACTTATGACCACCTTAGAGTTTTCGGGTGTGTTGCCTATGCACATTCAAAAACTGACAAATTGGAGCCCAGGGCACTTAAGTGTATCTTTATAGGGTATCCTCAAGGGGTGAAGGGATACAAACTCTAGGTAGAAGGACCTGGTAGGTTTAGGTGCATAGTGAGCAGGGATGTAACCTTTAATGAGTCCCAAATGGCTAGGGTACTAGGGGAAACTTCAAACTCAGAAGGTGATAAGTCCTTAAAAGGTTTACAGGTTGAGGTGGAGCAAAATAACACCCAACCTGAACCAGAAATTGGGAAGGGCAGTGATCTTGAGGGAGAATCTTCAAGGATTGAGGATCAAGGTGGAGTTAGCTCCTATAATCTAATTAGAGACAGACAAAAGAGAATAATTAAACCTCCTCTAAGGTATGGTCAAGCTGAACTCACCATGTTTGCCCTAACGACAGCTGATGATATTGTAAACCAGGAACCTAGATCTTATAAAGAAGCTGTGTCTAGCAGGGACTCCTCTAAATGGATACTTGCTATGCATGAGGAGATGGAATCTCTAAATAAGAACAATACCGGGATTCTAGTGCCCAAACCCAAAGGTGTAAAACTAGTTGGATTCAAGTGGATATTTAAGAAAAAGGAAAGCATTCCAGGGATAGAAGGGACAAGGTATAAGGCTAGGCTAGTAGCCAAAGGCTTTACACAGAGGGAAGGAATTGATTTCAATGAAATCTTTTCTCCTGTGGTTAAACATAGCTCAATTAGGTTACTGCTTGCTTATACTGCTTTTGAAAATCTGCATCTAGAACAATTAGATGTTAAAACTGCTTTTTTGCATGGAGAACTTGAAGAAGAAATTTACATGCAACCTCCTGAAGGTTTTACTAATGAAATTAAAGACAATCAAGTGTGTTTACTTAAAAAATCTTTATATGGTCTTAAACAATCACCTAAGCAGTGGTATAAAAGATTTGATACACACATGACTGAAAACAATTTCAAAAGGAGCTGCTATGATAGTTGTGTCTACTACAAGGAAGAAAAAGGAACATTTGTCTATCTCCTATTGTATGTTGATGACATGTTGTTGGCTTGTAAAGATACTGTTTTAATTGATCAAGTTAAATGCATGTTAAAATCAGAGTTTGAAATGAAAGATTTGGGTCCTGCTAAGAAAATCCTAGGAATGGAAATTGAAAGGGACATGAATGCTAAGGTATTACACTTAACCCAGAAAAATTACATTTCCAAAATCCTTAAAAGATTTGACATGGAACAAGTGAAATTTGTCTCTACACCCTTAGGTCAGCATTTTAAATTTTCAGTAGATCAGGTCCCTAAAACAGAACCTGACATTAACTTCATGAATAAAATTCGTTATGCTAGCATGGTGGGAAGTATAATGTATGCAATGGTTTGTTCTAGACCTGATCTAACATATGCTGTGAGTGTAGTTAGTAGATTTATGGGGAATCCTGGAAAGGCACACTGGCAAGCCATTAAATGGGTACTGAGGTACCTGGCAGGTTCTTCTAACCTGGGCATTTGTTTTGGGAACAATGTAGAGAAGGGATACGAGTTGACTGGGTTTGTAGACTCTGACTTTGCTGGAAATATAGACTCTAGGAAATCCTTAACTGGATATGTATTCACTGCTTTTGGTGGAGTAATTAGCTGGAAATCACACTTGCAATCCGTGATTGCTTTGTCCACCACAGAAGCTGAATATATAGCATTAACTGAAGCTGTAAAAGAGGCCATATGGCTAAAAGGAATTTCAAGTGAGCTAACAATTTTCAATGGAAATATCACAATACACTGTGATAACCAAAGTGCTCTACACTTAGCAAAAAACCAAGTTTTTCATGAAAGGTCTAAGCATATTGACATAAGGCTTCATTTTGTTAGGGATGTTATAGAGTCTAAAGTAGTTTGTGTGGAGAAAGTCTCAACTGAGGATAACCCCTCAGATATGATGACAAAGTCTCTCCCATGTTCCAAGTTCAGACATTGTCTGAACTTAATTAGTATGGAGTCCAGAATCAGTCCTCATTAGGAGGACAATGCAGGAATCACCAATGATGAGTATTGATAATAACTTGGCAATAAATGTCTTTTGCCAAGGTGGAGATTTGTAAATGTTATGTCAAATACATTTATTAATAATTAGTCTTATTTTAATCTGACCTTTTAATCTGTCTCTCATGTGTGATACTTTGATTGGTGCACAAGCGGCTAAGTCTGGAGCTGTGATGGTTAAGTGCTGAGATAGAAAAGCACGTGAGTCGCACATGACTTATAAGCAGCATCTAAGAAAGATCAAGATTTACGAGCCACTGGATGGTGACACTTGGCAGCATCTGTTTCTTCATATATATTCATAGTTAACCGTGATGTGTAACCCTAATATTCATTTGTGTTTCACTTGTACATTTGAGAGGCATCGAGAGGGTTCTGAGCAGAGGGGGGAGAACCTAGGGTTTGCTGGGTTTCTTCACTGAGAGAAAGAAATCAGTGCGATTTCTTGAGTGTAAGTGAGGATTAGTGAATGTAAAATGGTTCTGAGGCTTCTCTGGTGGAGACTGTGATTATCAATAAAGATCTGAGGCCATTCCTGCCTTGGACGTAGACCATTAGGGTCGAACCACGTAAACCGGTTGTGTTGTCTTCTCTCTTTCCCTTATTCTTGTTATTTCCTTTATTATTGTTTTTATTCTTGTTTTGTGATTTGGTTTTCTATTATTTGGATCTGGTTGGTTCTTGCAATATTCTGTAAATATCGATCTCAGTAATTCTTTGAGTTCTGGAATGTGAGGGACTCGGGGGAAAATCATTACAATAGTATTTTTCTAATAAATATGATCTCTACATGCGCGCAAGGCCTAAAGTCAAAGTTTCAAAGTCGATTGAAGAGGGATCTAGACATTTCATTGGTTTGAAAAATTCTGGCTGTACGTAGGTACGTTGTTAAATTATTATAATAATATTGATCGATACATTGAACTTATATATAAAGCCTAATTTTATGGGAATTATTGACTTAATATGCGCCCCTCGTTGGTACTCTAATATTCTTGATCATGATCCTTTCGCTAGCTGTCCTTGACTGACTCTTCCTAATTTTCAATATCTTTTTTTTTTTAAACAAAAAATCCTATTGTATTTTTGGTTTTTTAGAACCGGATAGCTACTGTCAATATTCAATAATTTTTTTTATTTTAATATTAAATAATTTTTAGTTCTTTGGATTTCTCTCAAATTCAATAATCTTTATAAATCTATTAGCTAGTAACTACATATAAAAAACAAGAAACAAATAATTATAGGTTGAGAGAACATAAGTTATGCATTAGAAAACATTGACCATGATCTTATAACATCGTTAAGGGATCGATCGTGAAATGGAACAGATTAAACTACCGAGATAATAATTAATACTTTATTGCAATACATCATTACCATAGTCACTGCTGATCTACATGGCTTGTGATAAATTGAAACCTCCCACATTATGAATTAATACAAACAATGGTAGTTATTTAGTTTAGAATTTGCAACTCTCTAGGAACTAGATTACAGTCATATACAGAGAGGAAAATGATAGACATACAACAATTTATACAACTATATTTTAAATGAGAGGTAACTTTTAAAAAAAAATATTACTTTACATAAATACCATCATTTTAAAATATGATTATATAAAATTAACAACATGAAAAACATTGTCCTTTTAAAATACATACAAGTGGCTATGATTATATATTTATTAAGTTTTTTTTTTTTTTTTTTTGTAATAAACCTATGTATTTTAGTGTCGAATTGGTCTTGTACTGAATATCGATGCAATGCTACAGGAATACTAGATCAAACACCGACTACAGTAATAAACCTATGTATTTTATAAAGAGTTTGATCTAGTAAAAATTAAATTAAATTAAATAAAAAACAATTTAACTCCTTTGGCTTTTAACCCGACAAAAGAATAATTAATTCAAACGTGGGTCCAACTACTTGATCGTCGGGAATTTCGACTTGCTAAAAAATGTACACATATCCTTTTATAAATATGCCATACATTTCCTTACATTTCAAACAAGATTGTCTAAAGAATTATAAGATTTAGTTTGATTATAAAAAATTAAATTGTCTCATCTCATCTTATATAATCATTATAATTTTTTTAAACTATCACACAAAATATAATAAATAATTCAACTCTTTCAAATCTCAAAATAAAAATAATATTAAAAAATTATATTATAACAATATTCTATTCAATTTTTAACAAAATATTTCATTTCATCTCGTTTGAACTGCGTAACCAAACGAAAACTAATTGTATTATTACTTTTTTTAAAAAATCTAATTAGAATGTAGTAATTTTTTTATAAGTTATTTTAATAAAAATATTATTAATTTAAAATTAAAATTATATAAAAAATCATAAAAATAATTACTAGTGTATCATTACTCTTTATTTTTGTCGGATTTAATTAGAGTGTAGTTTTTTTTGTTTGTTTTTGTTAATTTGAAAACGGTAGAGAAGCACTAGTCTAGGTGAAGTCATAGTTTCAAATATTGTACCGTACCGGTCGGTATTTTCCGTACCGGCCACCGGATCGATACAAGTACACCCTGTGTTCCGTACCGGTTGAAATATCGACCGTACCGGCCGATATTTCGGCCTGTGTACCGGCCTGTACCGGTCGGTACCCGCCGATATTTCAGCCTTATTTTATTTTATTTTATTTTTTCATATTTTCAAACTACAAGTTTATTTTTTGACCTTTAATTCAGATTAGGGTATTTATAATTTATATATCTATATATTTATATATAATTTATTTATATATAGACTATTATTTTGAAATATAATTTATATATATAATTTATTCATATACCGAAATGTTATCCCGAAACGGTAGACGAAACGGTACCGGTATCGGAATATTTCGTTCCAGTGGCTCGACCAGTACGGCATCCGGTACGGTATTCAAAACATTGGATGAAGTTTCGCCAACCCATTATATACAAAATTTGACCATTTTTTTTAAAAAAATTCTAAAGGAAACCGGCACGGGAAACTGCGGGGAAACCGCGTCCCACATGGCAAAAAGAATACGAAGCCATTCTTGAACGTTTGTTAGTCTTTCCCTTTTCATTTTTGTCTGAGAGTTTTCCCCCGTCTTTTTCATCTTCCCCCCATCTTCTCTTTGCTCCCATTTCCAGACCTCCCTTCCATCTTCAAGCATTTGTCTTCCACCATCCCCACTCGAAATCTACCACACGAAGACCGACAATGAAGGACCTTCTTTAGCCGATTTTTCTCTTCCCACAAAAGCCCACCTTCCACACGAAGGCCGATTCTTCCATTCGATCCTCTGCCTCCCCCTTTGAAGCCGAAAGACATTGAAACTCTGCCTCCCCCTTCGAAGTCGATAGAGACCCTAACCAAGCTCTGCATTTCAACCTCCCCTTTCTTTCTTTTTCATTGAAATTTTCCTTGGTCCAGGATATCTCGGATGCTCAATGGAGGAACTTTGGTGGCCAATAAGTCGAGGGCTTATTTTGATTTAAGAGAGAGGGGGATGTCCATTTATATATATATATATATATATATAAATGTATTTCATGATCTTTTCTAAGCAAATGATAATAGCCATCTTATGACTTTTTTGGGATGATAAGAGTGAATTGCATGTTTCTTTACGTAAGATGAAGTCTCGGTGAATTGAACAGGGGAAAGATGAGGGCCAAAATAAAAAATTGTGAATTATGTTGACAAGGAAATGCATTGATGTGAAAACTTCACTGGATTAGTTGTGTACCTCAGGAACATTTTTGCTTGTACACCTGTATGACTAAGTCTATGAATCTATTTGTGAATAATTAGCTTTCACTTTCAAGCTTATGGATCCATGTCCAATAGGAGCAATTTCACTAGGAGAACCCCCATTCCTTCAAAAGGTCTGCTACACGCTGCAACTTTCTCTTTTAGTAACAAGACACGCTGCTAAATAGTTGCAGCTTTGGTTCATCATATCCATGCAGTCATAGATGTGGTTCATCATATCCATGCAGTCATAGATGTATTTGTTTCTCATATCTTGCGGCGAGTATCGCCACTCTCAACACTACGATTTCTACTACACTTACTTAAATATCAGGCATATAAATGTCATCTATTTCAATCGGGATCCTAGCACGCAGCAAGTAGTCTATATATATAATTAATAGCTATATATAATTACATTTTTACTCAAGTTACGTGTGCAGTTAGGAGTTAACATGCCAGCACAGGCTAATCATAAGCTTCGGCAGGATGGAGTCGATTCTGAAGCTGAACTTTTGGAGGTTTATGATGTTCTCTATTTGGGCATAATCGATATACTGCAGGAATACAATTTAAAAAAGAAGCTGGAGCATACATATAAATCGAGAATAGAGTTGGGTCTTCTGGAGCAAGAAGTTGAAATATTGCATTCACGCACATTACTCCGCCTATATTAGACTTTTGTAGTTGTTGTGTCATGTTATGTAGTAGTATATAGGTGACTTTGGAACTTGGTATATGTTGTCAAATTTGTAGGCTTATGTTAGACTAATTAGTTGGTGCTTACCAGAGTTCATGAACGAATTTTGTGAAATTTGTAAAGTTTTTGAAGTGATTTGGGATTGAGTTTTGTATAAATGAATGATTTGGGATTAAGTCATTTGCAATACTATGTTGCAGCATATTCCATTATCCCACATTTGCATTATGCGTTTAAGTATTAACTCTTTACATGATGTTTTGGCATCAGGATACATTACTCAAAAACTCGAACCTTTTATATACAACCTGCTATATACAGCCATCAAAAAAGCAAAAAAATTCAAAAACTCAAAAACAACAACTTGCTATATACAGCCCAAAAAAACTCAAAAAAAAAAAAAACTCCAACCTGCTATATACAACCATAAAAAAGGTAAAAAAAACTCAAAAACTCCAACATGCTAAAACTCCAACTTGCCAAAACTCCAACCTGCCATATACAGCCATCAAAAAAGAAAAAAAACTCAAACTCCAACCTGTTATATATACAACCATCAAAAAAGCAAAAAAAAATAAAAATAAAAATAAAAAACTTCAACCTGCTATATACAACCATAAAAAAAAAGCAAAAAAAAATCAAAAACTCCAACCTGCTATATACAACCATAAAAAAAGAAAAAACAATCCAGCCATCAAAAAAGCAAAAAAAAAAAAAAAAAAAAAAAACTCCAACATGCTATATACATTCAAAAACCTGCTATATACAGCCATCAAATTACACTCATTCCAATACACAGTTCCAATACACTTTTACACTCACATCCAATACACTCACATCAAATTACACAATACACAATTCCAATACATTTCAATGCACAATTCCAATTCATCACCATCCATTTGCACTTTCTCAAATGTTCCAACTATACCATACTCGGTTTTCTGTGCATCTAGTCTATCAAGATTAATTTCTTCAACTCTAAAGGATGTACATGGTGATTCAGTGTCCTCAACATCGGGTCTATTATCCTCCGTACCAATAAATCTGCTTGTAACAAGGCTTGTATTGCTGAGAGACAATTGACCTTCCATGCCATGTTGAATTGGGTAACTAACATTCTAGCAAAAATAATAATAATAACTGCAATTAAACTCTTGAAAATATCAACTTATTAAAATTAAACGAAAAAGTAGTCTAATGTCTCATTAGATTCTCCTCCTTTACGCTTTTTAAGGACCAATTATTTATAGCATATGAGAAGGTTTGATCTAAAAATAAATTAATAGGACTTAGATAGAGATAGTTCAACTTTTGTGAAAACTACATCAAAATTTTCTATCGATATTAGTTTTTACTTTGAGCTAAGCATGAATATTTGTAATTGTTGGTCTTTAGTTTTCAGAAATATATATATTGTAGGATTTTAATCATCTTGAATCTGTTGCTAATGGCTTGAAAATCGAATCACTACTTCATGCTGGCAGTATTGGAAGGTGACCCTCAAAGAGAAATTTATGCTGCTTCAATCTAGACACAGAAGCTCCTGGAGAATTATTCCTTTTGGGAATTTGATGAGTCTTGTTGCCAACAACTAAGTTGGCATTTGTGGAGCTTTCTGATCCTACCACTATAAAAAATGTATGCTATAAAGTTCTAACTACAAGTTCTCCATATGATGCAAAGAGGTGGATGAGCCTAAAGCGAATGGCATCCATGGCCATTGACCCTATAATATTTTGGGGTTGAAGGCTTCTAAGATTGACACACTAGTTAATTGTTGCATTGGCAGATGGCAAGGTGGTTTTTTGGGTACCATACAATTGCTCGAGATTGGCATTGTACGGCTGAATCACTTTTACCTCATTCTATGTAAAGAGATTTAATGATTTTTTTCATTACAGGCCATCATTCACTCAAACTATTGTATGCTATGATAATATACTCCAAATGCCTCACTATGATCTTTTTTTTTTTTTTGAAGTTTATTTATGGTTTGATACTTGCAAAAAGGAAAAGTTTTGTGTGGGGTGATACGTAAAAGAAAAATAACAAGAGAAAACTAGAGATCCGAAGGGTGCTCTTGGATGTGTACTTTGATAACAACTAAATCTGAATTTCTTGGAGAGCATGTCGTCTGGTTGGTGAAATGTGAATACACAATTTGAAGAACAACAGAAAATCAAATCTAAAAGAAGAGAAAGAAATGCTCAACGTGGGAAGAATTAGATATGGAAATCAAGAGCAAACCCATGTCGACGGCGGCTCAGATTCAGAATGTGTGATGAACGGCGACCGCAACCCACAACGGCAAGCACGACGGAATCGTTCTGAGGATGGGTCTCTTCTGGGTGCAGCTCGAGCAGGGCTTCGTTTTGTTTTGTTCCAGTTTCCCTCCCTGCATATTTCATTAATTTTTTTTTAAAATTTAAAAATCAGCTGACGTGGCAGTGGCACGTTAGCCGGTTCCGCACCGATGGTTGCATACAGAATAAGTGTTTTTTTGATGTACAGCTAAACCATCATTTAATGCACGAAAAGGGCACATGCATTTAATGGAGGTTACTTTTGTATTCAGAAAAAAGGGAAAAACACGATTTGAAATGAGGGTTTCATGCACCTCAAGCTGGTTGAGATTTGGTTGTGACCAACTCGAATAAAACTTTTGACTTTAATTATTAATTGATGAATTTCTCTTTGAAGAATGAAAAGATTTCTACCATATATTAATTAAGTCAAGAAATTCATAAAAGTGGCGAATGTGACCACTTTAAGAAATTAAATAAATATGGTAGAAGATAAAATACTTTTATCTTATAATATTGTTGTAAAACGTATTGTAAAAATATATTGTGTATCAATACTAACCTTTAGCAACAGTGCAGATGTGGCATGTTACTAGTTCAAAAGAGATCAGATTACAAGACCGATCCAATTCGAGTAGGCTCCTTTATGGTGCCAAACCGATTCAATCCGTCCCGAACAAAATAAAATCGAGTCGAACCCGTATGACCCGACAAAAAAAAAACACTACTTTCAATACATCGATTTACAAAATCTATTTGTGATCTGAATCTTAGATATACAATCATCCTCAAATTCAAGAACAGACCCAAAAAATGAATGGAAGCCACTTGCAGAAGAAAAATGAAGGATCTCAGATCTACAATCATCCTCAAATTTAAGAAAAGACCCAAAAAAATTCTTACAGAATGGAAGAGCCACTTGCAGAAGAAAAATGAAGGAAAAAATAAAAATAAAGAGATAAAAAGGGAAACGAAAACATCACCATCACCATCGCCATCATTAGAGAGTTGCGTTTGGAGTTTCTCAAAACTCAACCATAACCTTCACTTTGTAGCTTCAACAGAACCTCTCCCCACTGTTCTTTGCAATGCCTAATGACCCACTCCCATCTCCCCTTCCTCAAGAGGCCATAACAAACGTCAAACACACTCAGTAACCTCTCTCTCTCCTCTCTCTGTGTGCTAGCTGTTTTTGGGTGGATGCTAGCTGGGAATTGAATATAAACACACGCACCTCTGCCCATCCTTGCAGAGAATGAAGACGATGAGCTTCAACTTGGTCAGCGAAATGGCTTTTGATACTAAGAAAATTCATATCTTCTCCAAAACTCACTGCTTCTCCTTCTTCTGCGGTTGTTCATCATGAAATAGTTACTTTATTTCTGCAACAACACTCTGTTTCTGCAACAGACACAGGGAGTGAACTCTCTTGGCTTTATTGCAAAAACCCCCCCAAACTTCCACCCCATGTTCAACCCACTTCTATCTTCTTCCTACTCTCCAATCCCATGCTCCTTGTTCGCTTACAAAACCATACCAAGATTCTACTCTTATGGTCCTACCTGTATCCTGCGACTCGAATAACCTCTGCCATGTGAAGGTCTCTTACACAAATGTCTAAGGAAACCTCGCGTACGAATTGATCAGGGAGTTGGAGATGGAAGGTAGGGTTCTCATCTGGATTTGGGCAACTAGGGTTGAGAATTGTAGATAAGTATGCTTTAATAGTCGAACGGGTTGACACCCAAAACACAGACCCACTATTATGTTTTAATCGGGTTCAACAAGTTATCGGATTAAATGCACAGCCCTAGTAATACAGGTTTTCATGCATTTTCTTGAAGCTCCCAATGCATTTTCTCCGTCGATGATTATATTTCTGCCGATTTTTTTTTCCTAAAATGATAAAAAATAAATATTGGAAAAGTACTTCTTAAGCATCCCACTTGAATTATACTATACATTTTCATTTCTTGAGCCCATGCATCCTTAATTCTACAGAAGATATTGAATACTCTGAAAATACTAAATGTGTAGCAGTATCTACGGAAACACTGTTGACATGTACTAACTTATCTTTATTCGCTCTTTCGTTATAGAAGAAGTGGAAATTTGGGTATGCGATGAACAACTAGTACAACATCTGGGTATTATTGAAGAACAAGAGACAATTGGTAAAGAGGAATTTGGAGGAAAGGAGGCAATGATAGAAAAAATTGTTGGCTTTGGAGAAAAAGAGGTAATTGAGGATGCATACGTGCCACAAACAATTTCAGAATTATTTGGCTCCTTAAAAGTGGTGGGAGAGACTCAATTTGTAAGAGAGGTGGTAATTGTAGAGGAAGCTGAAGATTCTGAAGATGAAGTGTATGAGGAGGATGAAATGTTTTTCTCAGATTCGGAGATTGCGGAAGGAGTTGAATTTTGGCAAATGTAAGGAAAATCTATCTGATTCTGAAAGTTTTGAGTTACACAAAGGAGGAAATAGTCTAAGGAGTTCCAAAAGGGCTAAGAGCAAGCCCTTGAGATTAAATTTATACTGCAACCTATATTTTTCTGGAACATTTGGGGGATGGGGACCTCTAAAAATAGGTTTAACAAATTAGTGAGAAAGCATAAACCTGGAATTATTGCTTTGGCTGAGCCATTTTTATCACAAAGACACATGGAGAGTTTAAAAAAAATGCAGTTTGAGGGTGGTTTATCAAATGAGGTGAAATGGGAGAAATTGTGGATCCTATGGGCCCAAGGGGTTCAAGTTGATTTGGTGGAGATGACGAATCAATTAATAACTGTGAATAATGAGATGTATAATATGAAGTTTGTATATCCTTCATATACGCAAAATGTACATAAGTGGAGCGTAGGAATTTATGGCTTTCCATAGCTAATGGGGTGAGGGGATATACCTCGTGGTTTGTTTTGGGAGACTTTAACATCATTAGAAATGATTTGGAACGAAGGGGTGGTAGACCTAGACAATTAACAGCAATGGAGGAATTTAATACCTATATTGATTCGGCTGGCTTATTGGAAATAAGTTATTTTGGTAATTGATTATTATGGTGTAATGGGCAAAAAGGAATGGCATGGAGTTGGGTGTGCCTAGACAAGGCGCTCATTAGCGTTGAGGTGCTTACGGCCTTTCCAGAGTCGCACTTGACATCTGACCATGCTCTACTAGTAATCTGTATCAAAAAGTCATTAGCACCGTATGGTTATCCGCCTTTTAAATTTTAGCAAATGTGGGTTAGTCACAAATCTTTTATGCCATGTATGGCAGGTGTTTGGGAGGAGGGGGTTCAAGAGAGTGGGATGGCGTGTCTCATCAAAAAGTTGAAGAAGCTAAAAAACATTTTGCGTGTATGGAATAGAGAGGTTTTTGGGTTTACGGAACTACATATTACACAATTGGAGGAAAAAATTCTGAAGTTAGAGGAGAAAATGCAGTTTGGCTTTAATGAGGAATATGAGCATGAATATCTAATAGCTAAAAGTGAATTTGATACTTGGTTGGTTTGAGAAGAAACTAGATTGTGGCAACAAGCCAAACAATCTTGGCTTGAAAAAGGAGAAGGCAATGCAAAATTTTTCCAGGCTTTTAATACTAAGGCCAAGATGTAGGTTCAAGAAATGAAGTTACAAGATGGTAGATGGCTAAAGACAGAGGAAGAAATTCATGATGGTGCAGTGCAACATTTCAGCCAATTTTTGGCTCATAAACAGGTGGGGACTCTTTCGGATCTATCAAAATTGGTACAACAAGTTATTACGGAGGAAGAGAATGAGAGGTTATGTAAAATTCCTTTGGCCCAAGAAGTTAAAGATACAGTTTTTTCCATTCCAGTTGACAGTAGTCTAGGGCTAGATGGGTTCGGGTCTGGTTTTTCCCAAGGTTGTTGGCACATGGTCTGTACTGATGTGGTGGGGGCGGTGCATGAATTTTTCTTGGGGGCTAATCTCCCATTGAATTTTGCAACATCTTACTTGACACTTATTCCTAAGGTGGAGGCACCAACAAGCTCAGAAAAGTTTAGACCAATTAGCCTTTGCTCGATTTTTATAAGATTTGTTCTAAAATCTTGGTTAATCGGCTGGCTCCATTACTCTCAAGTATCCTATCTCGGGAACAAGGAGTTTTTATTCAAGACTGAAGTATTCTAGATAATATAAGCCTCACACAAGAATTGGTTCATAGTATCAATAAATTTGTTCCCGGGGAGGGGGGTAATATCATCCTTAAGCTTGATATGGCAAAAACATATGATAGTGTTGATTGGAAATTTCTTCTACATGTGATGGCTCAATTTGGTTTTTCCAGCCAAGTGTGTGGTTTGATTAGGCAGTGCATATCTAGTCCTTGGTTTTCTGTTGTCATGAATAGTGTCCCTCTAGGATTCTTTAAAAGTGGTCGAGGACTAAGACAAGGGATCCTATATCACCTTACCTATTTATAATTGTTGAGGAGATCCTCTCAAGATTTCTTAAGGCAAAAACAAAATAAAATAAAAGAAATTGGAACCTTCACGCACCTAGAGGATCTCCTTTGATATCGCACATGCTATATGCCGATGATATAGTTGTTTTTGCTAATTGGGGCAAAGCATCCATGAAAGCCATTGTGGATATTATGACTATCTATGAGGAATGGTTGGGCCAAAAGGTGAGTAAGGAAAAATCTTCTATAACTTTTTCTAAACAAGTCACGAATGCTAGACGGAGATCTATTCTAAGAAGCACTGGATTTGTGGAAGGTGAAATGCCTTTCAAATATTTGGGAGTGCCAATAATCTTTGGGAGAATGAAAGGAATATATTTAGAAGAGCTGGTTGGAAAACTCAAGGCATGAATAGAAGGGTGGAAAAATAAATTACTAGCAAATGGGGCCAATGTGCTCCTATTAAAGCATGTTCTAATGAGTCTTCCCACATACTTACTCTCTACTGTATATGTAACTGCATCAGTGCTGAAAAATATAAATAGAAGTTTGAGTAATTTTTTCTGGGGTATATAGGAAGGAAAGCCAAAAAAGCATTGGAAGGCATGAGAAAAAGTATACTTACCAATAGATGAAGGTGGAATGAGGTTTAGACATTTTAAAGATGTTCAAAAGTCACTTTTCATGAAATTTGTGTGGAATGGTGGAAGACTCTTTGTGGACAAAATTTTTCAAAGCTAAGTATGTAAGAAACAATCATATTTCTCTTGTGGATCAAGGGAAAGGCACCAAATTTTGGAAGAAGGTATGCTCGCGTATTCCGGAAATTCTAAACCTATCCAAATGGAAGATAAAAGATGGAAATGTATCTTTTTGGTTTGATAAATGGCTGGATGATGCCCTGTAATACGGTTACCATGGGTGCCTCCACAAGATTAAATTTTAAAAATTGCAAAATAGAAAATGAATGGGATATAGATATGTTATATCAGTTGTTGGGGGGACAAATGGCTGAAAAAGTGTTCGATGTTCTTAGTAAAAGTAAATTTGGATCAGATTTACTGGTATGGACAACTAATAATGATGGAAAGTTTTCTACAAAGAGTGCATGGAACAATGTTTGAGTAAGAGCCCCAAGGGTAAGATGGTCAGATTAGATATGGCATTCTTGCCTACCAAAAAAATTTTCTATTATTATGTGGAAAGTTTTCAATAATGCTCTAAGTTTGAATGACAAACTGAGAAAATTGGGCATCCCCATAGTCTCAAAATGCGATTGCTGCCTAAATGGTGGATATGAAGATATCAATCATGTGCTAGCACTTGGTGATATAGCACAAGAAATTTGGACACGAGCATATGCACAAGTGGGACTAGGTAGAGTTGTTGGCAGCTCTTGGAATCAGTTAGTAGAAGGCTGGTTTTCCAAAGCAAAAAAGACTTCTCAAATGGGGTAACTACTGGGTATTATTCTATCTATTATGACTTGGTGTCTTTGGTTGAGAAGGTGTAGTGCACGGATGGAAGGAGTAAAAGAGTCGACTGAAAAGGTGTGGTTCAAGATTAAGGTATGGATTACAAAAGTGGGAGAAAAACTCAAAGCGGAGAAATTATTGTCGAGACAAGAAGAAGTTCTTCTTATGGAGCTCAATATCCCAATTAAACCACTGAAAAGATCAACTCCAAAACTGGTTCGATGGACAAAGCCGGAATTGGGGCAACAAAAGCTGAATGTTGATGGAAGCTCAACTGGAAATCCTGGTGATGCAGGGGCTGGTGGTGTGATTAGAGATGCACGGTGTAGATGTTTTAGTTCAATGGTAAATTAGGATTGAAAGGTATATATGTTACGGGCTCGAATCTAATTAATTGTCGTATACAAAAAATAAGAAAAGAAGACTAAAACCTAATTAATTATAAGGCACTGATAAAAAAAATCAAACGAGTGGAGTTCTACTAATTTATATTATATAGCATATATATGCAGTACTACTACACGGAAAGATTTCCTTCCATTTTTATCCAAACTTCTGGGTTTTAATTAGGACTAGAGAGCTATATGATCAAATACGTACTGAACTCTACAATATTTATTATTCATTTAATGCTGCTCGATTATTCTTCTTTTTCTCGGATATCTAGTTATTGTGATATCCCGTATTTACGTATAATTTAAGTAAGTAAATTATTTAATTATTTAAGATGATGCGCTTTCTTGTTTTAAATCTTAGATGATTTACGTGATATTATTTTAAAATTTTTAACTATTAATTTAATGTGTTTGTTCATTATTTAAATTGCTCCTTACTTTAAATTGGTTTAATATTGGACTTTAAAATTATTGTATTGTTGAATTTTTATTATAGCTAGTCACTGCGTTTAAATCATTTTATTCAACTTACTATTTTAAAATTATTTTCGTTGGATCAATTTTGTAACTCAAGTTGTGAAAATTGGATCTCATTTTTTTTTCTCATTTTTTTCTTTTACTTCTTTCTTTCCCCTGCTTTTTCTCCCGTGCACGAGCTCCCTCCCCTCTCCCCTGTCCTTTTGCTTCGTCAGCCCTAAACGCTGCCATGCGTCGTTCGTGGCCGTCACCACCCATCCCATTCTCATCCCCTTTGGCCGGAGACCTCACCTGTGACGCCCTGACTCCTACGTACAAAAAATTTCGGGAATCGTGACATCAGGATGATGACAATACGGATCACGCATCCCAACGACAAGTGTCAAGTGTGTGTACAAGCAACAATGTATAATAAAAATAAGCAGCGGATAACAATAAATAAGTCACTAGTTCCAGAATTTTGTTTAATACAAATAACCAAATACAAAGTATCTTAAAAGCATAAACCAAATGTCACAAAATAATACAAGAGCTGAAAAAAAACATAACACGAGTGATCCCAGATCACTCCTCCAGCGGAGCCAAATCCTCAGACTCAACGTCTGCATCATCATCAACAAAATCTGTAGTACCATTAAATGGTATCACAGGTAAGTTATAACCCAACCAATCCTGAGATAAAAATACATTTAATGCAACCAACCATGCATGCATATGATGTACTATGCATGAAATCTAAAAATATCATTTTCCCCAAAAATAGATATTTTTCCAACATAAACCAAAATCCCATTTTGGCCTAAAAATATTTCCAATAAAACATTTCCACAATTTTTCCAGAAAATGACCCAAAACAAATATCCATCATTTTCTCAGAAAATGACTTACATAAAATCCATATCCAACACACGCTATTTTTCCAGAAAACAGTCATTTTCCATTTATCCATTAATCCATATGCACCATGGTCTCCCCTAGGGACCATCCGCATGTCCTGGCTGCATGACGAGCGATGCCCAATTCCGCACCCAGTGCGTTCGTGGCCAGGCATCCTCTAGCCCCCGCAAGCAAAAGGGCTACAGAATCGGCACGTAACTCGTCCGATCTCGTTGTCGCCCAGCGACAACCCAGGGGACGTCACTCAGTATATTCCACTCCCGAGTAATCAGAGGAGCTCTGCCGAGATAATGCCTCATCTCGACTTGGGGTCGTGATACACACGCACTCAAAATCTATTCCACACATGAAAATCCAGTTTTCAAAATATCCACATGAATATGAATGAAATTATACGAAAATACAGTTTTTAATTTATAAACATGATCATGCGTGTACATGCAATGTACCAAACCAACATCAGTATCCAATAACCAACCAAATCACAATATAACCAATCACACAAATACTTCGTTCTCAATCCATCCGACCCCCGTACACCTCGGACTCAGTTCGGAATAACCAACCAGAACACAGTGAAATCAATTAGTGCAAATATATATTTAAATCTCAAAAGATATGACGCCCCGACTCACACGTACAAAAAGTCTCGAGAATCGTGATGTTAGGATAATGACAATACGTTCACGCATCACAACGACAAGTGTCAAGTGTGTGCAACAAATAAACAGTGCACAACAAAACGCAGCGGATAAATAATAATTAAGTCACTAAGTACCAGAATTTTTATATAGAAAATTACGAAAATACATGTATACTGAAAGTTATACAGTCATCCAAGAAAATACAATAAACCCGAATACATACGCATGGGAAACAAATCCCATAACTAAAACAGCAGCAACCACATGCCACTTATCCATGGAGCCGATTCTTAAGGCTTGTCGTCCTCATCCTCATCTGCACTAAAATCTACAGTACCAAAAATGGTACCGCAAGTAAGTAATAATCCAAACGATCTCTAAGATCAAAATACATTTAATGCAACCAACATGCATGCATATGATGAAATATGCACCAAAATCCAAAAAATATCATTTTTTCCAAAAAAATGAATATTTTCCAACACACGCCAAAAATCTCATTTTTGGCCCAAAACATAATCCACAATTTTTCCAGAAAATGATTTACACCAAAATATTTATTGGACACTGTAGGCGAGAATCACAGGCGAGACTCTACCACCATCCCTGCTTACCACTATCCCTACCGCGTGCACTGTAGGCGGGAATCGCAGGCGGGACAACACTACCATTCCTGCTTACCACCATCCCTACGCGTACACCGTAGGTGGGAATCGCAGGCGAGACTATACTACCATCCCTGCTTACCACCATCCCTACAGTTCCTTTCCACACAACATAAAAACCCAATAGAGCACTGTAGACGGAAATCACAGGCGAGACAATACCACCATCCCTGCTTACCACCATCACTACAGTCTCCTTTCCTTTTTCCTACAAATGAAAACTCATTTTTCAATAAACACATAAACATGCGTGCACATGCAATGTACCAACCCAACAGCAATTTCCAACAACCAATCCAAAATCACAATAGCAGTTTCCAGCAACCAACCAAATCACAATATAACCAATTACAGTAATATTAAACGAGTCAGCGCAAAAATATATTAAAATCTTAAAAGATGTTTGAAAAAATACTTACAGTGCTATAAAAATATTTTTGGAGGATCACGGAGGAAGGAGAAGCACCAAAACTGCAACTCCACAGTGTAAAAACATTGTGGCCAAAATACACAGTGAACCCAAATTTACACGGGGTTAAACGAAAACTTGGGAACGGTAGGGTAGAGCCTATGGAGGTCGGTGAAGCTAATGGTGGTGGCCTTTGGCCGTGGGTGGCGGCCGAAATGGGTGTTTTAAGGTCGGAAAGTTTGAAACAAAGAGGGTGTTCGTGGGGGCGGCTCCGGTGACGGATCGGCGCAGGGTTTGGGTCCAAAGGGTTGCTAGAGGGCCAGTGATGATGTGGTGAAGATGTGGTGGCCGGACGGTGGCGGAAAGGTGAAATAAAGCTCACAGCTTCACACAGCTCGCGGCGGCTAACGGTGGCGTTAACCGGCGTGAGATTTGGTGGGATGACTCGTCGGCAGCTGGGGAAGCCGGTGGTGCCGGCGTTATCGACTGGGTGAGAAGTGGACGACGCGAGGGAGATGAGAGAGAGAGGGTATCGGGCTGGGGGGATCCGAAGGAGGAAAGAGGAAAAAGAGAAAGAAAAAGGGAAGAAAAAGAAAAAGAGAATGAAGAAAAAGAGATCCAGACTTCATCTTGGGTTTTGAAATGATCCAACGAAGAGGATTTTAAAACTACTAGATAAATAAAATAATCCAAACGCAGTGAAATACTTAATTAAAACAATAATTATTTTAAAACTAAAAAACAAACCAATTTAAATTAAAGATCAATTTAAATGCAAAACAATAAATACTATTGAAAAATCAATTAAAAATTATTTTTACAACTTAAAAATATTATAAAATAATATATCAAAACTCCCTTAATTTTAAAACAAGAGAATAAATTTTTAAATAAAATAAAATAATGATTCTTTAAAAATATACTAAAATACGGGGTGTTATAAAAGATGTTTGAGAAAATACTTACAGCGCTATATAATAATTTTGAGATGATCACGGAAGCACTAGAAGCCACAAAACAGCAATCGAACAGTGTAAAAATACACTGGCCGTGGGTCTCAAAAATTCACTTTTGAACGAGGTCAAACCAAGTCTCGAAATTGATAGAGTAGGGCCTAGGGAGGTCAATGAAACTAATGGTGGTGGGTTTTGACCGTGGGTGGCGGCGGAATGGGCGGTTTAAGGCCAAAAAGCTCAAATCGGAGTTGTGGCTAATGCGACTTCACCGGTTACAGATCGAGGATGGGGTTAGGTTCATTGGGTTCCTAGGAGGTAGAGGAAGAAGTGATGAAGAGATGGCGGCCGGACGGTGGCACAGTGACGCAAGGAACGGCGACTACAACGTGAGCTATAGGGATAGTGGTAAGCAGGGATGGTAGTAGTCCTGCCTGTGATTCCCGCCTACGGTGCACGCGGTAGTAATGGTGATAAGGAAGGATGGTGGTAGAGTCTCACCTGTGACTTCCACCTATAGGGTCCGATAAATGGTTATGTTGGGTCATTTTCTGAAAAAATTGCAGTTTATGATTTAATGGTTACGAGCACCATTTTCTAGAAAAATGATTGGTTTATGTTTGGGCCATTTTTTGAAAAAATGGCGGATATTATTCATGGCATGTTTTAGGACAAATGAGATTTTTGGCATACGTTGATAAATAATCATTTTCAGGAAAAATGAGGGTTTTGGGTCACATTCGTATTTTGTCATGTGTACGAATATTTATTGGTTGCATTAATACATTTATATCCCCTGGGTTGCTTGTTGAGACTCATATTCTCACGGTATTCGATACCTTGCAGTATCGTTTTATGGTACTGTAGTTTTTAATGCAGATGATGTTGATGTAGAGCCTAAGGATTCGGCTTCGCCGGAGAAGTGATTTGGAATCACTTACTCGTGTATTGAGATTTATCTCCCTCTTTTTGGCTATGTATTTGGTTTGTATTATATTTATATTGGATAACTGTATTTAAATTTTTGGTACTTAGTATTGAAAATCTGTATTTAAATTTCTGATACTTAGTTGGCTAACTTTAATTAACCGCTGCAATTTTTGTTGTGCACTTCTTGCATGTTGCACACACTTGAGCACTTATATTTGAGATGCGTGACCCGTGTTGTCATTATCCCGACATCACGATTCTAGAGTTTCCATATGTAGGAGTCGGGGCGTCACAATTATTGAGTATCTAGAGGTTCAATCTACCCCTAAATTATGTTAGACCTAGCTGTTTTGGGGTTTCAATTTTGAAACTCCTAATTTAAATGTGCAATCTGTTTTGGGGTTGAAACCCCAAATTAAATTTAGAAGCATTTATTTCTACTAAAAATTGGATCAAAGGGAAGCCAATTTATATTTTGAATATGGTAGACTTTGTGGAGCCTGACGAGGAGATGGGTGGCGATTAGCCTGCATTCAGTAATCGCTTTTACTAATGATATTGCTATAATATTACTTTTGCTTATAATCTATTGTGTTATTACTTAGATTCTAATTTAATTGTTGTAGGGAATACTTCGACAAATATCCCTATGTCTACGTCGGTTGCAATATGATTTCACAGTTTGATCCATCGTTACCATTGGTTTGTATAATGGTTATCTTATTTATTCATATATAATGTTTGTAATTCTAATTGGTTTTCTTATTTTTTTTAAGTTTTTATAGTCTCATTATCACATGCCCAATCCCATTGATCTCATCTTGATCTCAATCATATTCATTTGTAATTTTCTTGTTTTAATTTTTCCACACATCTATATAATGTTTGCATTTATGATTTTTTTTTCTTATTTTATTTTTCAGGTTTTATAGTCTCACACCCTCACTTATCCAACCCTAATCCCAATGATCTAATCTAAAATCCTTGATAGTATCACTTGATTTGTACTTGTAGTTTTATATTTTTAAGTTTTTTGCATATATATATATATATATATTGATTGTAGTTCTAATTTGTTTTCCGATTAATGTTTCAGATTTTATAATCTCACAATCTTACTTGCCCATACCCCTGCCCTCAAATTCCAATCTCGTGACTCAAAGTCATTTTACTAGCTACAATTTGTAATTTTGTAATATTAATCATTTAAATTATTTGACAATAATTTGTAATATCTTTATAATAATTTGTAATAGTTTTAGATTAATTTGCATTATTTTAATAGCTTAGAATACTTAGATCTTTATGTTTTATAATTTAACAACCTTTGTTTCATTTTATGTTATATGTAAAATATAGTATTTAAATTCTTTTTTTGCTTTTTAGACAATCTTGTTAAGGTTATGGGTAATTTGGGAATAGACGGACCAGGGGTCTAAATCTGCCCCTTGGCATCCATACGGGGGGCCCTACTCCTACGATGCGGGGCTGGATACGGGGAGAGCAAACCCCACCCTCCCCTGCTGAAGTGGGGGCGGGATGTGGGAAGCGGGTGCCTAGTGCCCGTATCTAGCTATTTATCTCTCTCTAATCTTTGTTGCTTATGTGTAATTTATGCTAGTCTCCTCCCGCGGGCTCTCACGAAATAAAACATAAAGAGAATGATGAATACAAGCAAGAAAGACAAGAGGACATTGAGCAACAAAGCTGCAACACACGATAGAACATATGCAGCAAAAAAAGCAAGCATGAAACACCATGCAATGACCAAGAAATGCATGCTGCAGAAAAAGTTGAAATAAAGTACACTGCAGAAAAAAGAAGTGAAAAGCAACAACAAAAGGACGAAAAAAAATAAACAGAAAAAGGAGGAGAGTGTTGTCACAGAAAAGCAAGAGATCATGTGTGAAATACATGGCAGCACACAAAGCAATGTCAGGAAATCAAAAGCACTGCCTAGACCATGTTGTCTGTAAAGTTGCAGTAGATTACTTGTAACTAAGTAAAAGATTAAAATTAATTTTTTTTAGAACTTTTTCTTTATGTTTTTTTAATGTATAAATAGCAATAGATTTTGTATCATTTTTACTCAGATCAATGAGAATGAGATTTTTCTCTACACTGCTTGTGCATTTCGAGCTTCTCTTCATGTTTTAACATGGTATCAGAGCAGGACATCTCTCCTGCTGTGCTTCTTTGACTTGCAAATAAAACTTCATCTCAATAATCATGACATCCTCATCTTCTTCTTCTCCTTCTTCCCTTAAGGATCAAAATAGTCCCTTCTTCCTATATCACAGTGACAATGCTAACACAGTTATTGTCTCACCCCCATTAACTAGTTCAAACTACATTTCTTGGAGCAGATCATTTTTGTTTTCTATTTCCTTCAAGAACAAATCAGGTTTCCTAGATGGCACAATCACCACTCCTAATTTATCAGATTCTTCCTATGTTTCATGGCTAAGATGCAACAACATCCTTCTTGCATGGATCCTAAACTCTGTCTCAAAGGACATTGCATCTAATGTCTTTTTCATGACCTCAGCCAAACAGGTATTGGAAAAGCTTAAGGAGCGTTTTGCACAACCTGATGAGGCTCGAATCTATCACCTCCAACACAAGTTAAGTGGCATTGTACAAGGAGACCTCTCTGTAAGTGATTACTTCACTCAACTTAATGCTATTTGGGAAGAGTTGCATAGCTATAGACCTCTTCCATGTTGCTCTTGTGGGAAGTGTACCTGTGATGTATTGAAAAATGTTGGTGAAGTTCAACAAAGAGATTATGTGTTTAAATTTTTAATGGGGTTAAATGACAGCTATGATGCTGTGAGGGGACAAATCATTTTGTTAAGTCCCTTGCCTTCGTTGGATAAAACATTTTCACTAATTTTACAAGAGGAAAGGCAAAGACAAGCAAGGAATACAATCTTGCCCATCTCAGAACCTTATGCTTTACTTGCCTAGCAAAAATTTACAAAGAAAAAGGATAGGTCAGATATGGTTTGCCACCATTGTGGCAAGGTTGGACATACAAAAGAGAAATGCTACAAGTTGGTGGGATTCCCACCAAACTTCAAGTTCACCAAACCAAGACTTGGAAACACCTCTGCTGCACCTTATTCTGCAAATCAGGTTGTTGCCCAAATTACTGCCCCAAGCCATGAAGCACCTGCTCCAAGTGCCTCTCAACTGAACCTCTCTCAAGCACAACACCTTATGGATCTTGTCAATGCTCGATTTCCTTAGCTGAACTCAGGACAAAACCAACCTATACTGCCTACTCTTGCTCCTATTAAACCAGAAATTTCAGAACCAAATTCCTCAAACACATCCTACTCAAATCTGGCAGGTAACCACCATTGTCTCTCCTCTCTTTCCATACCCAGCAATTACTCTCATTTCAATAATATGAATCCCTGCAAACACAACTCATCCACTCACTCTAAACACTCTGATGTTTATGTCACACCATGGATCATGGATCATGGACACAGGAGCCACTGATCACATGGTATGCTTTACCTCTTTTCTTGATAAATTTTCTCCTTGCATGCAAGCATTTGTACAACTTCCAAATGGTACAAGGGCTCAAGTCACACACATAGGAACTATTAAGCTATCAGGCTCTTTGTTACTGACTGATGTCTTATGTGTACCCTCATTCACATTTAATCTCATCTTAGTTAGCAAGCTCACTCAAAAACCAGATACTTGTCTGTTTTTCTTAAAAGTTTTTTGCTTCATTCAGGTCCTCTCTTCATGGATGACGATTGGACTTGCTAAGGTTCATGCTGGCCTCTATTATCTTCTGCCTTCCTCTCATGACAGCAACATCAAGCCTTCTTTAAATCTTCTTAATCAAGCTCGGGTCAACCAAGCAACTGTTCAACAGGATTTTGATCTATGGCACTTTAGATTAGGACATTTATCTTCACAAAGAATGGGTTTAATCCATTCTCTCGTTCCTAATGTAAAGTCCAATGACCTACCTCATTGTAAAATTTGTCATTTGGCCAAGCAGAAACATCTTCCTTTTCTTTCAAGTGTATCCACTAGTTCATTTCCTTTTGACTTAATCCATTGTGATATATGGGGCCCATATTCTCAAGCATCAATCCAAGTTTTCATTATTTTTTGACCATTGTGGATGATTATTCAAGAATCACTTGGGTTTTTTTAATGAAATTAAAATCTGACACAAGACCTATCCTGCAATCATTCTACCAGCTAATACGCACTCAATTCAATAGCAAAATCAAGAAAATCAGAACTGACAATGGCCTTGAATTCAACATGGTTGATTTTTATAAAAACAATGGCATCATTCACCAAAAATCATGTGTGTATACCCCTCAACAGAATGGTGTTGTTGACAGGAAACACCAACACCTTTTGAATGTAGTCAGGGCACTCCTCTTTCAAGTTGGACTGCCTACTCCTTTTTGGGGAGATGCCATCTTGACAGTAGCCTACATCATCAATAGGATCCCTACACCCCTCCTTTCTAATAAATCACCCTATGAAAAGCTCTTTTCATCACCATCCTCCTATGATCATCTTCGAGTTTTTGGTTGCCTAAGTTATGTTAGCACTCTTAAGCACCACAAAACAAAGTTTGAACCTCGGGCTAGGTCTTGCATTTTCTTGGGATATCCTGCAAACATCAAAGGCTACAAGCTCTATGACATAGAGAATCATTTCACCTTCATCTCTAGGAGTGTGACCTTCCATGAGCCTACCTTTCCATTTCACTCCTCCACTCCCTCTTCTCATTCCTCTTTAGACATTCATTCATCCTTTCCTCAAAATCTGGTTTTACCTCCTCTACCACCAGATGACTCTTTTTCACCTTCTCAAAATCTGGTTTCACCCTCTTCAGAACCACCTCAGCTTGCTCTTCAATCTGAACCAGCTCATCTTGAACCATCTCAACCTGCTACTTCTTTCGCTTCACCTCCTTTTTCACATCCATCAATACCTCTTCGAAGATCCACCAGAGATAGACATCAACCTGCCTATCTCCACCAATACCATTGCCAAATAGCAAAATCTATACCCCTCAATGCATCCTTTTTATCCTCCACACTTCATCCACTAGATCATCACTTCACATACAAACACCTCTCCCAATCTCATCAATCATTTTCTGTTTCCCTCTCCCTATTCTCTGAACCTAATTCCTATAGTGAAGTTGTGAAAATAAAACATTGGCAAGATGCCATGCAAGCTGAACTCAGTGCTTTAGAGGACAATAACACTTGGACTGTTACTACCCTTCCCCCCAACAAAAATGTCATTGGCTGTAAATATATCTACAAAGTAAAGCTCAAATCTGATGGCTCTCTTGAAAGACACAAAACTAGACTTGTTGCCAAGGGATATACTCAAAGAGAAGGTTTTGATTTCCAATAAACATTTAGTCCAGTGGCCAAACTCACCACAGTTCGTGTCTTCCTTGCATTAGCATCTATTCCCAACTGGTACTTATCTCAAATGGATGTTCATAATGCCTTCTTATATGGTGATCTCAATGAGGAAATTTATATGGAAATCCCACCAGGTTATAACCTTCACTGAGAGCAGATTGAGGGGGAGACATTAGTATGCAAACTGAATAAGTCCCTCTATGGACTTAAACAAGCATCAAGGTAATGGTTCTCAAAGTTTTCCAACTCACTTACTTTTATTGGATTTCAGCAATCCAAATCTGACTATTCTTTATTGACTAAAGTTAGTCAAAAGGGGTTCACAGCACTCTTAGTGTATGTGGATGATATCATAGTGGGAGGTGATTCTCAAGAGGAAATTAATTCACTCAAAACTTACCTTCACAGCAAGTTCAAACTCAAAGACCTTGGACCCCTCAAATATTTCTTAGGCTTAGAGGTTGCAAAGTCATCTTTGAGAATCAATATTTGCCAAAGGAAGTACACTCTCGAAATATCTGAAGCTGCAAGTTTACTTGGCACTAAAGCTGTCTCCACACCTATTGAATTGAACCACAAGTTGAGCCACACCACTAATGAGATCCTGCAAGACCCCACAGCCTACAGAAGGCTCATTGGAAGACTCATTTATTTAACAATTATAAGGCCAGACATCACTTATGCTGTAAATGTTCTAAGTCAGTTTATGGACAAGCCTTCACAAACTCATATGCACTCAGCCTATAGAGTTCTCAAATATCTCAAAGAGTCCATAGGTCAGGGCATCTTCTTGTCATCAAGATCACCTCTACACTTAAAAACATCTAGTGACTCTGATTGGGCTGCTTGCCCCGAAACTAGGAGATCTGTCACAGGCTTCTGTGTGTTCATTGGAGACTCATTGGTGAGTTGGAAATCAAAGAAGCAAGTGACTGTCTCTAGGTTTTCAGCTGAGGCAGAACATAGAGAATTGGCTACAACAAGTTGTGAAATTGTATGGCTTCTTGGTCTGTTAAAAGAATTCAACATCAACCGAACAATCTACTCTCTTGTTCTATGATAACCAAGCAGTCATTCACATCACAAAGAATCCTATCTTCCATGAAATAACAAAACATGTAGAGTTGGATTATCACTTTGTTAGAGAAAAGGTTCTAGCTGGAGTAATCACTCCTGTCCATATTGCCTCAAAGTTCCAATTGGCAGACATATTCACTAAGGCTTTATCATTTTTTGTTTTTTATTTTTTATTGTCCAAGATGAGAATCCTAAACATCTATGCCTATCTTGAGGGAGAGTCTCACGAAATAAAACATAAAGAGAATGATGAATGCAAGCAAGAAAGACAAGAGGACATTGAGCAACAAAGCTGCAACACATGATGGAACATATGCAACAACAAAAGCAAGCATGAAGCACCCCGCAATGACCAAGAAATGCATGCTGCAGAAAAAGTTAAAATAAAGCACACTGCAGAAAAAGAGAAGTGAAAAGAAACAGCAAAAGGAAGAAGAAAAGCAAATAGAAAAAGGAGGAGAGTGTTGTCACAGAAAAGCAAGAGATCATGTGTGAAATACATGGCAGCACACATAGCAATGTCAGGAAATCAAAAGCATTGCCTAGACCATATTGTCCATAAAGTTGCAGTAGATTACTTGTAACTAAGTAGAAGATTAAAATTAGTTTTTTTTAAAACTTTTTCTTTCTGTTTTTGTAAAGTATAAATAGCAGTAGATTTTGTATCATTTTTACTCAGATTAATGAGAATGAGATTTTTCTCTACACTGCTTGTGCATTTTCGAATTTCTCTTCATGTTTTAACACGGGCAGCGGCCAAAAATGGAACAAGCTGTAGCTTTTAGCGAACAAGAAAGGAAGACTAGTAGACCGATCATGATAATTAATCTCATTCAAAGTCAATGGCGAATGAAAACTTTGGGGATTCAGCGAACTTGTAAACCTTTATTGTTTGCACGGTTTGCAAACCTTTGGTTTTCTTCTAAATCTCTGTCGTTTTCGTTTCCTTGATCTTTTTGCTTTTCTTCCAATATTCTTCAGAGAGAAAAAAGCTTGTCTTCTACCTCAGTTTCAAACGTAGCAGGATAATGACCTCCAATTTGACCGCACGCGCGCAGATGATGACAACTCTGACATCCATTTTTATGCTACAATTTCGTTGAAGTCGGTATAGTTAATACTTATGTCGACACAAAAAGACGACATAAGTTGCTTTCTAGCTACTTCCATAATTAATCTTTTGACATATATCTCCAATGAATCTGTCTTGCATATACTAGTATCATGTATTTACCTAGAGCATACATCAGGGTCACTTTAGTCTTTTACTCTAGAAATTAACAGATTTTATTCTTCATTCCTTCTTGTAACAGAAAAGATCCCTTTACATTCTCTTACATTTGTGTATGAAAGGAACATTGTGTTCAGACAATAATGAGATGAGAATTCAGGAATTTTGCCTCTGCTAACATATATCATGATCATTGGGTAAGGACCACATGATCACCTATATATTGCTCTTATACGTACTTAATTAATTATAATTTTTCAAGCAGAAAATTTAGGATTAAGATAATTAATAGCTGCGCACCAGCTTGCCATGGCTTTAGGGTCGAATAATCAACCTCATGAAGTGCTGAAGAAGTCTGCGGCAAGCAAAAAGGTTGGCAAGGGGAATTCACTCCCTCCCGTTAGAGGTCGTATGAAGCGCCAGATGTTTGCCTCTTTTATCCAGAAGATAAAGATCATTCTTCTTTGCAAGCGCCCCAGTTATGATAACTAGTTACTTCTTCTTCTTCGATCTGCTATGCTATGTGCGTGCCCGGAGTACGATATATATTAACTTCTGTTTTGATTTCTTACTAGTTTTTTTTTCTCTCTCTCTCTTTTTGTAGGAGCTACCACGCATGGTACCATGGATGGACGGATCAGATCAAATAATGTAGCATCGATCTTGTACGTATGTTTGGATTTTTAAGATTACGTAGTACGATCGAAGTCATGTACTGTGCTAGCTCGCTTTATATGTAGTTTCAAAGTAATATAATATGGATCGGCAGTATTAGCAGCTTGATCGATGTTGAATATATAATATTGTGTTACAGCTTTTGGTCATGTGGTTTGAATATAAAACTTGAAATTTCAAACTCTCGTACGTGTTCCAAAATATATGGGGCATATTGCAAAAAGATGCATGCCGTACGTTCGTATATATGGATTCGAACTCTCATGCATGATGCCTTCACTTTTAAATATTATAAAACGATTTTTAACTACCATGTTTTGCGTGGGGGAGATGGATAGCGGCTGGACTAACATATTCTAGCTGGGTACTGGAGTTAACTAATTAATTAGGTAATTAATTCTTCCGATGTTAACGGCCTGATCGATCGTGCTCATCAGGAAAAGCAATCAAACAAAGGTACTTATATATATATATATATATATGGATATAGTTATACGATTTTTGATGTAATCTGAATGCACAATTGCGGCGATTTTTACCAGCGGCAGATATGGTTATACTTATATATATGTATATATATGGTTATATATATGTTTGATCAGCGGCAGATAGATAATTTGCAAAGTTCGATATATATATATATATATATATATATATATATATGCATGGAAGTAATTATATATTCAGGATTAATGGTTAGTACTACTAATTATTATAAGTTGACCTCAAGTTTCGTTTCATTGACTAGCTAGCAGCTAGCTATGTAATTAAATGCCAAAGATCGACTTGGTAGGAAACAAACTGCATGGGTTTTAATTTTGTCTGTAAATTTCCGGCAAATAAATGCGAATCCTAACATGCATGAATGGTGTTAGAAACGAGGGGACAGTTTTTCCAAAAGGAGTACCAGTCTTGCATCAGAATATTCTTAAATATGATCTGCAGAAAATATATATGGAGATCGAGCATGCACGGATCGATCTGAGTACCTGGCCTAAATAATAAATAGAGGTGATATTCGCTTTCTTCACTATTAAATAAAAAATTAAAAATAAAATAAAATACATGAAATGTTAAAAATGAGAGTAAGTTAAATGGATAAAATAGTATTTTTCTAATAAATATGATCTCTACATGCGCGCAAGACTTAAGAGTCAAAGTTTCAAAGTCAATTGAAGAATGATCTTGACATTTCATTGGTTTGAAAAATTCTGGCTGTACGTAGGTACGTTGTTAAATTATTATAATAATATTGATCGATACATTGAACTTATATATAAAGCCTAATTTTATGGGAATTACTGACTTAATTTGCACCACTCGTTGGTACTCTATTCTTGATCATGATCATCATCCTTTCGCTAGCTGTCCTTGACCGATTCTTCCTAATTCTCAATATCTTTTTTTAAAAAAAAACAAAAAAAAAAAAAATCCTATGGTATTTTTGGTTTTCTAGAACCGGATAGTTACTGTCAATATTCAATAATTTTTTTATTTTAATATTCAATAATTTTTAGTTCTTCGGCTTTCTCTCATCAAATTCAATAATAATCTTTATAAATCTATTAAAAAACAAGAAACAAATTAATTATAGGTTGAGAGAACAAAAGTTATGCATTAGAAACATTGTCAATTATCTTATAACATATATGTATAGTTAAGGCCGGATCGATCGTGAAATGGAACTAACTAAACTACCTAGATATTAATTAATACTTTCGAAATTATATGTTGTGACAGATCATACACTACAACAAATTATATTTTTTGGAACGAAAAATTTCGTCCCAAAATATTGTCATTTCGTCCCAAAATATTTTTTAGAACGAAAAAAAAGTGTCGCAAGGTCGTCCCTATAAAACTGTCCCAAAAGATATTTTGGGACGAAAATCATAAATTCATCCCAAAAAATATCTTTTGGGATGAAATTAACTGTGACCGTTCGAAATCGTTCGAACAGATGTTTTTTTGGGACGAATTAAAATTCGTCTTGGAATACAGTTCGAACATATAAAATAACGTTCGAACATATGTGACTGTTCGAACGGTCGGAGTAAATAACGTTCGAACGGGTAATTGATGAAGAAACGTTCGAACGGAGAAATTGAAGATTGAACGCAGATAGTGAATTTTCTGTTCGAACGGCAAGTAACTTTTTCAGTTCAAACGATAATGTATTATGTTCGAACGGTTATGTCCGATTTGAATACGTTCGAATGGTTTATGAGTGTTCGAACGGTTATTATTTTTATGGACAATCAATACTAATTTAGAACTAAATAGATATTTATAATTTAAAAATATAATACAAATTGTTCAATAAAATACTAATAATACTAATAAAATTCTCAGTACATGATATATAATTGTTCAATATGCAAACCACTTTTAATGAAAATTAATTGCTTGGAGACCTGAATTGTTGCATAAGTATCTGCATTTGAAGCTTCATCTCTCTTTGTTCATCTTCTTGTTGTTTCATGCGCATCTCCATTTCTGCTTGCTTTGTCAATTGAGCCTCTAACTCATGCTGTTTTGTAAGTCATTCTTGAATCGTAGAATTTGCATTTTCTAACGCAATAGCAGTAGTGCTTGACATTGATGAAGAGCTTGAAGGTTTTATACAGTGACCCAAACCCCTCAAATATCCTGAACGTTGTCCTAGAACTTGTGTAAAAATTTCAACATCATTTGTTTATGAATTATCATCTGAAGCAACTTCAGCATGTATGGCAAGCATTTTATCCTTCACAAAACACATACGTTTAATATTGACACAATAATTTAAATATGTTTCATTAAAAAAAATTATAATACTTACATAATTTTCACGAGCATCGGGATGAGTCCACTCTCCATTACTATTAGTATGTGATGCAGCATATAATTTTGTTAGATCATAA
This sequence comes from Cyclocarya paliurus, assembly GCA_029856935.1. Taxonomy (NCBI): domain Eukaryota; kingdom Viridiplantae; phylum Streptophyta; class Magnoliopsida; order Fagales; family Juglandaceae; genus Cyclocarya; species Cyclocarya paliurus. The sequence goes on along the minus strand of CM056946.1, from coordinate 31,977,888 downwards.
TTGGTGTCTGACGCTTCCTACAAGAGAAATTGTTAAGATATAAAGTTAATATTAAAAACAAACTATATAGAATAAAAAAAGAAAAAAAATACATTACCAATTTCTTAGAGAGGCGATGGAAAGATCTTGAGCCTGCGCGATGATGAATCTTCAACTTTGATCTATTCATTTTGTTTATAGAACTTCGTTCCTGCATAGAAATTATAAAAGTTAGTAAGTGAAAATTATAAATATGATACATAAATAATTAATTTATTTTACCTTATATGATGGATCATCAAACATGTCACAAAGTTTTTTCCATTCTTCAGGTCGGACATCCTGAAAAGGATGCTCACGTGCTTCTTCCTTGTTCTCGTACTTCTTGTAATGCTTATGACACCTCGCCTTATACTTGCGGAATGCATTACACATCAACTTTTCAACAGTCTTAAGCTCCTATCTCCGACCATAATTTAGTTCAAAGTCATCCTTAAAAGAGTATATATACAAAGACATTATCATTTAGAATATTAAATAATATCCATATAAATTTATTATTTAAATATTACGTACCAAACAACGCTTTTTTATAACCTCTTTCGCCTATTTGGGGACTTTATGCCATAAACTCGTAGCCAAAGGTGCATAAGTCCCTGTAAGAGCACCCACATGTGATGCAAGCCAAGCTGCCTGCTGTCCCTGGCCTCCGGTATGTTCATCAAGAATGTTAACCTTAATTTTACCTACTTTACGATATTTCTCCAATGTCACACCTCTAGTAATGCCTCGTCCACGACGAGATTGTACTGTTATCTCTATAAAATAATATTAGTTATTTACCCCGTATCAATTAGCATATATCTTAATTGAAAAAATGAGTAGTAGCTATTTACCTTGTTCTGTAGAGTTAGTCTCTAATGGCAAGTCAGAAGGAGAGTTAGAAACAGGTGGAGATGGGATGAGAACTTCCTTCCTCTTTGGTGGCATAATTGCGAGATACTGTATAATGTGAACACAAACTGGTCAATCATCTGTATCAGTTTCATCTATAGATTCAGTCTCATCATCTATAGATACTTCAGATGACTCAACACTTTGATCAACTGTCGTCTCAACTATATCAGCCTCAATATCTTCCCTATGTAATGGGATCATCTCATACTGGCTCAAATCTACAAATAAGTTAAAGGCAGGTTGACTCTCTTGGTATGATTCTTGAGTAGAGGTATCATCGTCTTCTTCATCTTGTCCCTTCGCCTCAGGGATAACGTCATAAATATTTCTAAGAGAAAATTTTTGTACTACTTGCCATTGATTTCCTAACTGTGGATCGTCTAAATAGAATACTTGAGATGCTTGGGAAGCCAAAATAAAAGGATCATCTTCATACTATTTCTTTGATGTATTAATACTCAGAAAATATTCATCCTGGCATTTTCCTCTTCGAGGATTGCTTAAATCCCACCAATCACACTTAAACATATAAACCACAAGCTCCCCCACATATCTCAATCCAATTATATTTACGATAACTCCATAAAAATCAATATTGTCTCCATCATGACTCCCTTCGACAAGGACACCACTATTTTGTGTTTTCCTATAAAGTTCTCGATCAATTGTGTGATACCTACTTCCTCGAGAAATACATGCAGAATATCGAGCAGCACGTCTTGAGGGACCACACGCCAGTGCATATAGTTCGTCTGATATATTGTTCTGATTACTTGCATGCATTTGTACAACCTACATATTAAATAAAGTATAAACATTCAACCGTTAACAATAGTAATATTTTAATAACTAATAAAATTACAATAAGATATTAATGTCATTACCCGTTGTTCGAACCATTTCGGGAACTCCTGTTCATGTCTCAGGTCTATAGCATTTACTCCCAATTCTTTGAGCATGTTAATATGATCACTAAAATTAAAAATTACCAATAATAAGTATGTTTATATAAATGTTTAATAAGTAAATTCAATGATTAATTAACAATTAATTTAAACTTACTTCAAGTGGCTCTCTATCTCTGGGCAATTATTTAGCACGTACCATTGAGTTTTCTCAAATTCTCGTTCACACAAATCATAACCACCTTGAGCACCAAGTGGACGTACCTGTTGGGAAAATACAGAAAATTCATTCCGTTGTCTTGCTTGGTCAACATCAAAATTTCTTTCTAGCCGATCAAATCTTGTGTCAACCCCATGGAAGTATTTGGAACAGAATGTATGCCACTCATCATCAATATATGTTTCTGCAATTGATCCTTCTGGACGGGCCTTATTACCCACTGTGCGTTTCAACTTTCCAAGAAATCGTTCAATAGGATACATCCACCTATATTGGACTAGTCCTGCAAGTAGAGCTTCACGTAGCAAATGAATGGCTAAGTGAACCATGATGTCAAAAAATGAAGGTGGGTAAATACTCTCCAACTTACACAATATTAGTGCGATTTCTCGTTCCATACGATCCAAAACTTCCAAGTTCAACGTTCTCGCACATAAATTTTTAAAAAAGGCACCCAACTCAATTAATGCAACCCGCACATCTCTAGTAAAAAATCCACGGATTCCAACAGGCAATATACGTTGTAAAAATACATGACAATCATGACTTTTTAGTCCAGTAATTTTCCAATCATTCGTTCGCACACACCTTGTTAGATTCGAGGCATATCCATCTGGTAATTTAATTTTCTGCAACCACTCACAAAATGTAACCCTTTCATTCCTTGACAATGTATACCATCCAATTGGCATGTAAACAGACAAGCCATTTTGTTGCAAGTGCATTTGCGGTCTAATTCCCAACCGTTTTAGATCTTTCCGTGAGTTTATATTATCTTTCGTTTTACCTTCAATTGACATCAACGTTCCTAACACAGACTTGCATATATTTTTTTCAATATGCATAATATCGAGACTATGCTGCAATTTTAACGTTGACCAGTAGGGTAGTTCAAAAAATATACTCTTCTTTGTCCAATTCAACTCTAATGCACTTCGTTTTCTCTTCCGTTGTTTTTTACCAAAATCATTACTTCCGACATTCGCAAACTGTGCAATAATATTGTCGCCAGACAAGAATGGTGGAGGGTGCCCCCATTCAACAGAACCATTAAACATCCTACCATTTCTACGCCATTTATGGTCACCAGGTAAAAATCGATGATGACCCATGAAGCATAATTTCTTCCCATACATAAGCCATTCAGATTGGGTATATTTGTTACAAGTCGGACATGCCAATTTCCCCTTAGTGCTCCAACCTGATAAGTTTCCATAAGCAGGAAAATCATTTATTGTCCATAAGACCGCAGCATGCATCTTAAATGACTTGCTTGTTGATGAATCAAATGTTAATACTCCATTCTCCCACAAATCTTTCAATTCTGCTATCAGTGGCTGCAGGTGTATGTCTATGTCATTTCCAGGTGATCTTGGACCTGGAATGAGTAAACTCATCATGAAATATGGATCTTTTATACAATTCCACGATGGTAGATTATACGGCATAAGTACAACTGGCCAAGTACTATGACTAGTACTCATGTTTCCAAATGAATTAAATCCATCTGTTGCTAACCCAAGTTGAACATTACGAGGTTCTTCAGCAAACCATGGGTGTTCCAAGTCAAATTCCTTCCAAACTTGAGAGTCTGCAGGATGTGACATGACATTATCATTCTTGACTCTAGATGATGAGTGCCATGTCATATCCACAGCTGTTGAACGTGACATAAATAATCGTTGTAATCTAAGTATTAATGGAAAGTGACGTACAACCTTCCGCGGCACATTCTGCTTCTCAGTTGTCTATCTTGATTCATGGCAAATAGATCATGAGTTCAACTGCTCATTCTCTCGCCAAAATAATACACAATCATTATTACATGCATGTATTAGATTGTAATCAAATCTGAGTCCTTTTTTCAATTGTTTTGCTTCGTAGAAGTTGCGAGGTAAAATATTGTCTGATGGAAGTGCCTCTCCAAACAGCTCCAGCAACATATTGACAGCCTTAATGGATATTCGGCACATGGATTTTATATGAAGTAGTCTAACTGTAAAAGATAATTTACTGTGTCTTCTACACCCAGGATATAACTCACGTTGTGAATCATTCCATAAGCGGGTAAATTTGCTATGGCACAGATCATTTGAATTATATGGATCTGTTCCACTTTCATCCATACACACTCCCATACTAATGTCGCCCAACATTTGCTCCATGTCTTCTGATGGATCGTCACCAACATCCTCTACATGTACATCTTCATCGATGTTTTCGAATGATGTTGGAAACGGTTCTCCATGTAAGACCCAATCAGTATAACCTTGGTCAATACCTTTAACAAACAAATGCTCTTTCACCAACTCTATCTTATGAGAATGTAAATTCTTGCAATTTCGGCATGGACATCTAATACGACCATCACTCCCAATTGTACATGATGCAAACTCCAAAAATTTCTTAACTCCTTGGGCGTATATATTATAATCCTCACCCAACCGATCTCTAATTCGCATCCAACTCTTATCCATGGCTAATATACTATTGCATCATATATCAAAACATAAAATAAAATAAATATTGGAAATCTAGGGTGATCCATACATAAAATAAACATAAAGTCCATACATATATCAAAACGTAAATCAAGCAAATCCAGGGTGGTCCATACATAAAATAAACATACAATCCATACATATATCAAAACGTAAATCAAGCAAATTCAGGGTGGTCCATACATATATCAAAACATAAATCAAGCAAATCCAGGGTGGTCCATACATAAAATAAACATACAGTCCATACATATATCAAAAGGAAAATATGGTGCAAATTCAGGGTGGTCCAAGCAAATTTTGAGGAGGGCTGATCGCAATGTCCTCAGGGTTGAGGACATTCCCTGCATATTCCTTCTCCAGCTCTGTTACTTTTGAACCATTTATTTGTTTTCGCATACTCTCCAGCTTTGCTACTAATGGCATCTCTATTTGTTTTCGCATACTCTCCAGCTCTGCTACTGATGGTTAATCTATTTGTTTTCGCATACTCTCCAGCACTGCTACTTTTGGTTCCAAACAATTCGCATATAAATCCATGGATATCTTTAACCTCTTATTTTCTCTTTTTAATATTTGTTTTTTTTTTCATTTTTTTGCAAGCTTACTCTCCAATTCACTTACTTGTTTTTTAAGCATCTCTATCTCACTTACCCTGAGGAGTAACCTTCGGCTCATAGTAGTTACAATAGCTGCATATTGAGATGTCATTACTTTCGCTCCATCCACGACCTCGGCATCGCTCTTGTGTAAGAAATAGTTATCTGTCGTTATCATGGCATTGATAGCGTCCGGAGTGAAGATTAATGTTTGTGGAAAATATGGTGCTTGATTCAAATCAGATAAAATATTAGAAGGACGATGGCCAGCCATTTCAATTGAAGAGAAATGTGAGTTGAGAGAAATGTGAGTTGAGTTGAGAGCAATCGGTGGTGAGTTGAGAGAAATGTGAGTTGAGAGCAATCGGTGTTGTTTGAGAGAAATGTGAGTTGAGAGTAATCGGTGGTGAGTTGAGAGGAATGTGAGTTGAGAGAAATGTCCGTTGAGGCAAAATTTATGCCTCAAATTTATGCCCGAGTTTTATGGTGTGTTTTCCACCAATCAGTCTCATCATCCGTCTTCATCGATACCATCCGTTCAACAAACATTTGTCTCGAACGGATGGTATCTTTCATCCATCAATACTTTTGGTGGGCTCGAGGGAAATGCAATGCCTCAAATTTATGCCCAGGTTTTATGATGTGTTTTCCACCAATCAGTCTCATCATCCGTCTTCATCGATACCATCCGTTCAACAAACATTTGTCTCGAACGGATGGTATCTTTTATCCATCAATACTTTTGGTGGGCTCGAGGCAAATGCTATCTGAGGCATCAATACTTTTATCCATCAATGTTTTCCACCAATAATTCAAGGCAAATGCTATCTGAGGCATCCGTTTATATACATTAAATCCCAAATGCTATCTGAGCACCAATCACTCCCAATTGTACAAGATGCCCAGGGTTTCTCAATCTCCTTGTGAAGCATGCAAATTTCTTAGAAGGAAATGTACACGTGATTTATGTATTCTTTTTTCTTATTTCAGTGGTCCACTCGGATATATCCAATTTGGTGCCGTTCATAAGATATTCGGAACAGGTAATGCATCGAGAATTCTTACTCGCATCCCGGTCAATAAGCGTTATGAAGCGTTTACCACACTTATATATGAAGCGCAAGCTAGACTTGAAGATCCTATCAATGGCATTTTCTCAGTTATTTTTGCTCTTCAACAGCAGGTTCTCTTATGCAAACAGACCCATTAAAATTTTAATATGCTCTGTCTCTTAATACGACAAATGACATTCTACTTTGTTTTCTACAGGTTGTAAATCTACAAACTCAACTAGCAACTTCAATGAAGGAGACAGAACCAAGTTGTCTATCATATCCTTCTGTCAATACAAATCCAACTCATGATGTCTAAAGTCAGTTTCCTGCAAGGGATATCAATGAGATGACAAAAAGTTCACTACCAAATTCTGGAAGTTCACTACTCAAGCTTGAGGAAAATGCAAGAATTAATGTTTTATTTGAAGAGTTAGTTGCGGTTGGATTTATTTAGAAATAAATCCTATGACTTTATATATTTCTATGCATTCCTATGGTTTCTATGGTTTGTATTATATTCCTATGACTTTTGAACCATTTCTATGCATTCCTATGGTTTTTATGCATTCCTATGATTTGTTAGTTGCTGTTGGTTTGTGTATTAATTATGTACCATGCCGTTCGAACGTAAAACATAACCAGTTCGAACGTAAGGTTTAAAATCCCTACTACGAAGCAACTCCACAAAAAGTAATAGAAATAATAGTTTTAGTTTGAGTATAGTTGGGATTGGATTGAGTTAGTTGCATGGAATGAGGGTCTTTAATTTCAATGATAAGTTTCAAATCGGAAAAAGGAAATAAAAGAGAGCTCCATGTGATTTTGATTATAAGAATATCAACAAGAAGTCATTAACCTCTTGACTCTTCACCGAACACTCCAAAATCTAACCAAAATATGACCTTAGCCGACCAAACGTCTAAAATTTTTCTCAGATTACTAGGGTGGACGGCCTATCTTTTGCAGTTAATATTTTTCTCAGTTTGATTGTATATTGGTTTGTTTGTGTATTGTGTTTTGGTTTGAGTTGTTTGTGTATTAAAAACTGTATTATTACATTCGAACGTAAAATAAAATCGTTCGAACGTAATATGCGTTCGAACGGAACGTCTGAAACGTTCGAACGTGTTCCTTCCAGATTTTCAATCTCCTTCAACTACGGAGAACAGATGAACTATGAAAAATAGATGAACAATTTTCCAATATAGTAGTAACAACATAGTAACAATACAACAATATCAAAGAATTCTAATATAGTAGTAACAACACAGTAACAACATAATAATATCAAAGAATTCCAATAACAATATCAAAGAATTTTAACAAATTTTCAACAAAGTAAGGATGTCAGGGAAAGTAAAAATATTAAAAAAAAAATACCGATAATGAGTTGAGACTAGGTTGAGAGAGAATGACGCAACTTTGTTTGCGAGGGAGTGAAAGTGGGAGAAGGGGGAGATTCTAATTTCTGAGATATGTAATCAACATTTGAATAAAGTTTCCCGTTCGAACGGTTACTTACAAACCGTTCGAATTGGAAACCATGAAGCGGGAAAAATTCCCTCTAAAGTTTCCCGTTCGAACTCGGTTTAATAACCGTTCGAACTTAATATACGTTCGAACGAAACGTCTGAAACGTTCGAACGTGTTCGTTCCAGATTTCCAATCTCCTTCAACTACGGAGAACAGATGAACTACGAAAAATAGATGAACAATTTTTCAAAAGAATTCCAATATAGTAGTAACAACATAGTAACAATACAACAATATCAAAGAATTCTAATATAGTAGTAACAACACAGTAACAACATAATAATATCAAAGAATTCCAATAACAATATCAAAGAATTTTAACAAATTTTCAACAAAATAAGGATGTATGAGAAAGTAAAAATATTAAAAAAAACATACCTATAATGTGTTGAGACTAGATTGAGAGAGAATGACGCAACTTTATTTGTGAGAGAATGAGAGTGGGAGAAGGTGGAGATTCTAATTTCTGAGATCTGTAATCAACATTTGAATAAAGTTTCCCGTTCGAACGGTTACTTACTAACCGTTCGAACTGGAAACCATGAAGCGGGAAAAATTCCCTCCTAAAGTTTACCGTTCGAACTTTATTTAATAACCGTTCGAACGTATAACCAATTAGCGGGAAATTTCCCTCCTAAAGTTTCCCATTCGAATGTAATAGACATAACGTTCGAACGTGGAATGATTCATATAAAACCGTTCGAACCCTAATTATTTACAGTTCGAACCATTGTTAAATTTTTATGAATATTAATCATCAACATTATACTATTACATAAAATAATAGTTCTAATATATATAGACATATTAGAATATAATATAGTTTACGAACACAGTAATATCATATTCAATCATATTCAATAATTACTATATTCAGCAATCACTAGTGTCATTTAATCAGATTACTAACATACTAATATAGTTACTTATATGAATATATAGTACTAATTAAATTTATTAATTATAGTATATATATTACAATATATATATGACACATATTAGTATATATATTATAATATATATGATACATATTAGTAATACATTAAAGTAATACTATATTAGTACTTTATTATAATGTTAGTACTATTTATAGTAATACATGAATATATAGTACTATTTATATTTATTAATTATGGACATCATATATATATATATATATAAATATATATACAGCAATCACTAGTGTTATATATAATAATATATATTACAATAAATCTATAATAAGATAAATTCTAAAATATAAAAATATATATAATATATGACGAACAACGTTCGAACGATTAAACATAAACGTTCGAACCCATAAACAATACGTTCGAACGGATAAACTAACCGTTCGAACGATACTGTATATTTAACTTCTCCCCGTCGGTCATTTCAATCGAAACAATTGAATCGAAAATTAAAACCGTCCCTAAAAACCTCCATCTCCGCCGTTTAACGACGTTGTTGCCGTCGTGAATAGTGCCCACTCGAAGCCTCCAACCCCCGTTCACCGGTATGTTGATTTTCTAACTATTTTACCGTTTAAATTTAAGTTTTTATGGATTATTTGTTTAAATTAGGATAAATCAATTTATCCATCAATACTCACCGTAGATTTGTTTAAATCTATACTAGGAAGGTTTATTTTGTTTAGTTTTGTTTTGTTTGTTGAGAAATCCAAAGAATCGAAGGATTCCATGGATTTCAATGGCTGAGTCGACTCAGTACCGTTCGAACGACTTGTATGGTCGTTCGAACGGTACTAGCCAAACAACAATTCCATTTAACTCTTTCGAACGTTTTTTCTTTAGTTCGAACGGTTATATCCAAACAGGCTAATCCGTTCGAACGTTTATTAAGAGTTCGAATGGTTTTAGCCAAACGTGAATTACATTTAGCCCGTTCGAACTTTTTTGGTAGTTCGAACGGTACTAGCCAAAAAGGTTAATCCGTTCGAACGTGGTTAAAGAGTTCGAACGGTTTCTGCCAAACAGGAATTACATTTATCACGTTCGAACGTATTTTTCCACGTTCGAACGGTAATGGTCTATACCGTTCGAACGTGGTTTTGTTCGTTCGAACAGTACTTGCCAAACAAATTAATTACACTTAATTTGGCCAAACATGCTAAGGTATTAGCCAAACATACATTTCACACGTTCACACGGTATAAATTATGTGTATTTTTATTCACTATTGTTGTTCCATTATTTCTTAGCAAGAATATGTCTTATTTTATAATTAAATTAATATAGCATTTAATCACATTTTATTAAATATTTTTATTATTAATGTTGTATTGATGAGTTAATAATTAATTGTAAATTTCAGGTTCATTATTATGTCTTCTTCTAGGACGGGACATAAGCGACGTAGTCAGGCAGAGACTAGCAGTACTCCTGCTAGGGAGAGGACTGTTTCACTTGAGCGACAGGTGAAACTTTCTGACTTTGAGAGTCTTGTCTGGGAGGGTCATTCCCTGCCGTCAGTTTTTAGAGATCGTGGTTGGGGACCTATCTTAGATAGTCCAGATGACTCATTTGAGACTATCGCTTATATCGACATTGTTTCTGAGTTCTATAGAGAGCTCGGTAGTGCCAGCCCAGATGATGGAGGGGCATATAGCATGTCTGTCCGAGGAGTTCTGATTGTATTTTCACGGGATCGACTATCTGAGCATCTTCATATTCCTAGGCTGCCAGATGCATATCCGAACATGGTGCCTAGAGAGTCTGATCCTTCAGTTGAGGATGAGACAGCTGAGGAGGATGCATCGTTCCATTATACAGATGAGGTCGATATCATTGCTGATCATGAGGTGAGGGATTTGGTTGTTGGTCCAGATGCTCCCCTGTATGACGGGACGAAGAGCATCAAGCAGGCAGATCTATCCTCGTTCTTCAAGATCCTGAATTTGATAATCGCCAACAACATCGACCCTCAGCAGCACAAAACAAAGGTTGGCATTGAGCGGACAAAATTTATGATACGGGTTGCTCGTGGCATTCCTACTGATTTGGTGGGATATATATTTGATAGGATTCGATCAGAGTCCCGGTACATTTCTACAGATATACTGCCATTCGGGATCCTGATCACCCGATATCTATTATTTGCTGGTGTTGTGCCTGATATTGCCGAGCGTAAACGGCAGCCGATGGGACCGATCAACAGCACTACCCTCTCACGCAGTACAGGACACTCGAGACTGCATCTTCGTGGGCAGCATCCAGACCCAGTTGATCCTCAGAGAGATGCACAGCCAGGAGATCATGGACCACAGGTCGAGGCATCAGTACATAGCGCTACACGTGAGGACATGGCTAAGATCGTGCGTGCAGCGATCAGCGGACAGACATCAGCGCTGATTGATGTAGTGCGTACTGAGGTCCGTTCTGCTATGTCTGATTTTCGTACTGAGATTATTGGTAGCATCTCTGAGTTACGTACGAGGGTTGATGCCATGTCTGCGACTCAGATCACCATTAGTACTCGACTAACACAAATAGAGGAACGTTTAGATGCAGTCGAGGATCTGTGCAAAAAGTTGGGATCTTAGTATTTTCTATATTTTATTTATTTTTTCTTTTATTTTTAGAATGGAAAATATTTAATATTTTTTAAATTCACTATTTATTTATGAAATAGTCTTATTTTATATTTCCTGAACTAATCATTGATTTATATTATTCATATTATTTAATCAATATATTTATTATAATTACTAGTTAATATAAATATAATTCTCTTTTTTTTAAAAAAAAAGGCTCACTGTTCGAACGGTCAAAAGTTACGTTCGATCGATAATATATACATTCGAACGCTGAATCGTCACTGTTCGAACGTTTCCATTTTTAGGGACGCAATTTTTTGTCCCTAAATATAACGTTCGAACGATTTTATTATGCGTTCAAACGGAAAACTTTTTTTGGGATGAAAATTAAAATTCGTCCCTAAATCTCACTTTTTGGGACGATTTTTATTCCGTCCCAAAATAAAATCGTCCCAAAATGTTATTTTTGTTGTAGTGATAATAATTACCGTAGTCACTGTTGACCTACAGCTCGTGATAAATTGAAACCTCCCACATTATGAATTAATACAAACAATGGTAGTTATTTAGTTTAGAATTTGCAACTCTAGGTACTAGAATACAGTCATTTATAGAAAGGAAAATGAAAGACATATAACTTTTTATATAACTATATTTTAAATGAGAGGTATTTTTATAAAATTACTTATAAAAGTAACATTACTTTGCATAAATACCATCATTTTAAAATATGATTATACAAAAAATTATAAAAAAAGAATTGTGCTTGCCATTCACAATGAGCATGTTTGCCACACTACAACAAATTTGAGTTTTTGTGTTGGTTTAGATTTGTGGCGGTCAATAAACCATCTCCAAATATGATCTTTTGTGGTTGGAAGATAAATTGACCAACGTTCGAAGATTAAGGGTATACGTTTGAACGTTAATGTCACTGTATTGTTGTTTCTTAGTTCATTACATTCGAACGTATATCAATAGACGTGGGAACGTAGATAGTACATTCGAACATATGCTTAAACGTACCAACAATTTTGTAATTTATTCGAACGTTATAAGATTTATGTACAAATTTACTATTTAAAAATTAACTTTATATTATCTGGATGAATTACGTTTGAACGTTATAAGAGACATGCGAACGTTACTGCTATATAGTTCAAATGCAATGTCTTCTTATGCAAATGATATGCGCCAATGTTTGAATGTATGTGCTTAAGCTTTGAACGATTGTTTTTTGGAGTTTAAATTTGCAAATTTAAATATCTAGACGAAAAGAAAAAACATAATAGTACTTAGAAAATTATAAATTAAAAGATTGTTGATAATTGAAATACATAAACACGAATGAGGTTAACTGATATTGTTCATTATAGAAAGATGAAAAAAAAAAAAAAAAGACATGAAATGATAAACACAAAAGTAAAAAATGAATCAACAGAGCTCAGTACGTGTTGTTTAAATATGTATGAAATTCTTCTGACAACATGTTGATTTTCATTTTGAATATCTAAATGATGGCCAATTGAGGACATAGTGTCCTCTACTGATGCCCAAATAGACACAACTTGTTGGTCGATGTGTGCAGAAATATCCATTGTAGCAGGACGTGCATCCCTTGTAGCTCCATCCATCGACTCTCCACTGGTACTCCCGTTGTGGGGAGCAACACCAGCCCCAAATCTGGGTTTGTCAAATCGGGTTAACAAGTCGTGTTCGTGTCGTGTCAAGATATGTACATTATAGTTAATGGGTCAACACGAACACGACCCGTTAAGGGTTTCGTGTCAAAATTTCAAACATGAATACGATATGATAAGATAACGAGTTGACACGACATGACCCGTTATGACACGTTACTAAATCAGAAACAAATTGGCACGACACGACACGACCTGTTTCGTTTTAACCCGTTTATGATAATGGGTTGAACAGACACGATACGACACGACCCATTTGACTTGATTGATTTATATAAATATTTAAATCTAAATAATATTTATAAAAAATTAAAAATTAAATACAAGTCTAAAATTACAATCCAAACATATATGATCCACACATATAATACACATTGTAATAATATATTAAAATTACATCCCAAACATAATAAACAAAATACACAGTAAATATATTAATGTTACAATCTCAAATATAATAAAAATATAAATCTAAGCAAATTTAGAGCTTGAAGAAGGAGGTGGAGCGTCCTCCAAGTCCTTACCCTTGTTGTTCTCCAACTCTATTACATCTTCAGTTAACTCATCAAATTTAACTTCTTCTTGTGTTTCTATTAAAAAAAAGATATCAATAAAGTTTTATATTAAATAAATTTATTATATTAAAAAATTACAATAATTTATTCAATAAAATAAAATAATATTACCTTGCTCTTCGCCGTACAACCAATCTCTAGTGCAGACTAATGCTTCAATAATATCTGCTTTTAGTGCACTCCTAAACTGATCAATGATACGTCCACCAACACTAAAAGTAGATTCAGATGCAACTGTAGAAACTGGAATACTCAAAATATCATGAGCCATATAAGTAAGATCAGAATAATGAAATTCATTTCCTTTCCAAAATGAAAGAATGTCAATCTTTGCATTTCTATTTGCCCTAACTTCATCCAAGTAAAGATCGAATTAACTTTTTCTCATATGGGCAGAAAGATCATTAGGTCTAAATAAATCAAATTCATGTACACAAAAAATAAATAAAAATATTTCAAACCAATATGTGATATGAAACAATAATATAATATAGATCATTAAATTAAAAATAATATTTGATATTACCTGAAATAAATAATTATTATATGAAGACTGACTTTCCGCTCTACTAATAGTGCTATCAGAAGTCGTGATAGAACATGTCATTGTGGGAGTATTAGAAGAAGTATATTTCATGAAAAGAGATGACATTTTGCTCCAAACATTCATATATACTTTATGGAACATTCTCCATAAAGTTTTGTATAAAAGAATTCAACAAAATGAAATTTGTATCGGGGATCCAATATAAATGTTATAGCCAACAACACATTGAACTCGGACCAATATTTCTCAAACTTGGCAAGCATTTTACAACGCATTGTCTTCATGTAGTCATCTTCACCCTCATAGTGTTGTTTTAATTTAAAATAAATCGAAAACACTGATGGAAAGTACAGATTGGCTGTAGGGTATTTGATCCCAGAAAAATTACAAGTAGATTCGTAAAAAACTCCCAATAAACCGTTAATCTTCTGTATTTTTTTTCACTCAGATATTAATGGACAATGCTTATAATTGGAATCAGTCAACTCCAAATGACTAAAGGCACGACGATAAAAAAGAGCATTCTCAAGTATAAGAAAAGTATAATTCCATCTAGTGGGGACATCCTGTCTTAACCCTTTCTTACTATCCAAAGACATTTGATTTGTTGAATCTAAAAATTTTACTTTCCTTATTTGTAATCTTTTGACATACTTGATACTTTCACGAACTTTTTAGATAGCAAAATCAATTTTTTTTAACCCATATTGTACTATCAAATTCAGAATATAAGCACAACAACGAAAATGAAAGAACTCACCATCACAAATAAGAGCTTTCTCAATGTTCAATTGAGATCTTAACAACTCTACTGAAACATCATTAGAAGAAGCATTGTTTAAAGTCAATGAAAAAATCTTGTGTTAAATTTCCCAATCGCATGGTAAATTATAAATTTTTTTAGATAAAGATATGCCATTATGTGGTGGTAGCATAAAAGAAAAGTTCAAAATCATTTTCTACAGAACCCATTTCCTATCCAGAAAATGTGTTGTAATGCACATATAACCATCAGTGGTTATAGAAGTCTACAAGTCAGATGTTAAACTAATTCTACCAGGAGAATCATTTAACATATATTTAATTCTTTTTTTTTTCTCAATGATACATCTTAACCAAGTCAGCCTTGGCAGTATTCCTAAAAATAATTGGAATATCTGGACGCAAATATTGTAATAAAGATCTTACCCCCAAATATTCAATAAACCAAAAAGGCAAATCATGCTTCACAATAGTAGCTACCAAAATTTCTCTATATTATTTAGCATCAAATTTAGGAGAGCTTATCGAAATATTTTCACTATTTTGTGATAACATTATCTGACCAATATTTCGTGAACTTTTCCTAGGGCATGTGTCAATGTGACGCTTCATATTTTCAGTTTCATATTTGCTTGCTGCCATGCCATGTAAGTAACTCCACACATCTTGCACTTTGTCACACGTTATCAATATAATTACAAGGGACGTGAGCTGGAAGTTCACTTGATGGACCGCAATGTTATTTGCTGTCTTTTATTCTGATGTAATAACTATAGCCCATGATATGCTAAAGGGCAGTTTAGTCATTTCCTATTTTCAGTACTATTTAGGTCTGTCACTTTGGCAGAGTTGGTTATGCAAAATCATTGAGAATATTCAATACTCTGAATTTGGAGGTGCCTCCCTCGAAGCAGGCCATTTTATCATCTCTATCAATATACTATTTTTTCATTCCAGTATCCATTCTCATTTATCTTTCATTTACATTCATCTATTACAACTAAACTGTTACAAGTGGTATCTAGAGCCAATCTTTCCTTGGCATTCATAAATTGGTGAAAATGGAAAATATCATCTCTTCCTTGCTTAATATCAAAGAGCTAATGGAAGACACTCTTCAACACTTCGATGTTGTTCAACAACATCTCAATGATTTTCGGGCAAGTCATGATAAAATGCACTAAATATTTCAACTGTCTCTTGACGAATTGGAGGATCGAATCTGTGAAATCCAAGAGGAAGATGCAGTTGCTATGGAAGAAGATGAAGCAAAAGGTGAAATCAAACCCGCTCAGCTTACCATTTCTGATGTTCCAAAAAATCCCGAACCACTTCCATCATTCTCCGATCTTTCCCTAAGAACCTCGTGTCCTTCTTTTCATCTCAGAAATTATTTTTTCCCTTCTTCCTTCCTGTTGGTCCCCATTAGCAACAACTATTCACCACTCTCAGATTCCTTGTCTGAGTGCATCTTTGAACAAAGCTACCTCTCTCAGATCCTGTCCCTCCAAACCAAACATTTGATAGAGGTTGATGACGGACAAGTTTTACGCTACCAAAAACTCAAAGCAAAAGCAAAATTGCGAATCAATGAAGAATTTCTGGATGACAAGGTCAAGCGGGTGAGAGATCTGTTCTCGAGATTCTCCCTCACACCATTTGGAAAATTCAAACCCAAACTTCAAGCTCAGATTCTCAGATCTGGAATTTTGACCCTGGAGTAGTCACTACCATTTGTTTATTCACAAGCTCCCAACTACGGAAAAGCAACCACTTCGTAGAAACGATACTACCAGCAGGATCATTATATTCCATTCCCAAATCCAGTCCAAGTTCTATCCCATTCGGAACAATGCCAGCATCCACGACACCCACTGCTGCCTCACCTCTATTCGGAGCAATGCTGTTTGTGGGAGCAACCTCCGCATCGGATTCAACACCTTTCGGAACAACAGTTCCATCAGCAAGTCTAGGTTTATCCACCTTCGGATCATCTATATCCTCACCGAGTTCCACCCCATCCATATTCGGAACAACAACATTCTCATCGTCATCTACTGCCGCCTCTTCCATTTTCAAACACTAAACCCAACAGTAGAGAGGGAGAGAATCCACCATGTCCGGCTTCTCATTCGGTTCTTCATCCTCCTCTCCTTCCTCACAAGCCACACCAATCTCTTACTTGCTGCTCATGCTTCCCTGGTCAACTGGAGGCAATTCCCCTCAAACTTGCGGGTGGAACGGATAGGAGGGGTTACACTTCAACGAGCGATGTCGTGAGATTGAGGAGTGGCAATCCAAAATTAGCCAAAGAAAATGTTGCCTGGGAGCTGTTTGATGAAAGGCATGAAGCGACCCTAGCTGATGAAGCTAGAGTTCTTTGTGGGACATTGATAGCTTCGAATCTAAGTGATGAGAGCAAAAACCCGATTCAGAGGATGGACCGCAACAAGGTTGAAGCTCTTACTGGGCTAAAGAATGCACATGACATACCTGCAGCAAACACATATGTTCAGATTCAAAGCTTAACATGGCCTGGAGTTCTCACTTCAACGGGCGACGCTATGGATTGTAGGAACAACATCATTCAAAGTCTAGTTACATCAATTCCCTATAAAAGGCGGTGCTCCCAAACATCGAAAGAGGAAATAAGACTCTGAATTATGAAGAATTACAGTCTCTAGATGATTTTGAATTGGCAAATGTCGTGATATTTGGTATGGTTGAGGTATATAAAGCCCTTTCTACCTTGCTTGTAATTTGTGGTGGAAAAATATTCATGGGTTTGCACGTTTTAGTAGATACGAATCTTGCTCCTTAGCTGCTTGATTTTTTGCCACTTAGAGGTGTCTTTTGGCCCTTTGATAGAGGAAGGGAAATAATTTCGGTAGAAATGAATTGTGATGACCTGGACGCTATTAAGATTCTGATGAACCCCTCATATAAGGTGCAAGTGGCAGCACCTTGTGCTTAATTAGCATTCACTCATCTGATACCCGATATTACATATATTACAAAGTGTCAATTTGCTATTGTTGGTGGTGGTCCAATTAGCCGGGAGTTTTCTACAGAATTTCATGGAGAGTTTGTTTCAGTTCACCTTAAAAAATATGGGCATTGATGAGCATTCACTCAAAACTTTCCCATTCTTTGACAATGGGAACAATGGAACTGCTAGAGGCAGTATAGGGGTTTGCCAACTTGATGGGTTGCTTAATTATCAAGCATTTGCTATTGCTTGGGCAACTTACCAAGATGTCTCACTTGTCGGGTTAGCTCAATATCTACTGGGGTGGTGGGACAATTGTGACCGCACCTTGTGGACAAAGTGCTTTGAAGGGGAAGGGTTTGTCACACGTCATCAGTATAATTACAAGGGACGTGGGCTGGAAGTTCACTTGATGGACCGCAATCTTATTTGCTGTCTTTTATTCTAATGTAATAACTATAGCCCATGATATGTTAAAGGGCAGTTTAGTCATTTCCTGTTTTCAGTACTATTTAGGTCTGTCATTTTGACAGAGTTGGTTATGCAAAATCATTGATAATATTCAGTACTCTGAATCTGAGGTGCCTCCCTCGAAGCAGGTCATTTTATCATCTCTATCAATATACTATTTTTTCATTCCAGTATCCATTCTCATTTATCTTTCATTTACATTCATCCATTACAACTAAACTGTTACACATTTACCATCATTGATCTCATAATCAAGAATCATTTCAAAAAAAGACCACACATTTGACCATTTCTTTTGTTTTGATTTAGATTCCTCATTTTGAAAAGATTTTGAGTCAAATGGGTCTAAATCAATCAAATCGTCATTTTTACCTGCTGCCGAACTCATCTGACAACAAGCAACAAGAACAAATATAAACAACTAGGACAATGATTTTACACACAGTCTAGAAGCAGCTAGCTTTTTGCACGCGTGTTACTATATAATATTTGCAAGATTAATGTCCACCTCATGAACAATTTCATGTATTCTCATAGCAATAAAAGGTAATCTTTTGTGATTATTAGTATAATATTATTATATGAGTAAGCTTGTTAATATAAATAATTAAATCTATTTCTTTTACGTATATTATGATTCAATGGCTTTTTTTTTTATAAGAATATTATGATTCAATGGTTAATTGGAGAGAATTGTGAGAAAAAAAGAAAAGAAAAGGAGAGATTAGATGAAGATGAAATGATTTTGTAGATAGGAGACAATTGGAATGTTGAAGGCTAAAAAATGCCTAGGACTAGATCACTAGCTAATATGCAAAATCAGCTTATAAGGATTTTAATGAACCATTGTTAATAAACAAAACAAAGAGGGGATTCTCCATATGTAGCTGTTTCTTTCTTTTGTTGGATGCCTATTTCAAGAATACTCTTTTAAGGATGAACAAAATCATATATAGCAAAATAATAATCTAATATATATAGGCTCATTATAACAAATTAAAGAGACATGGAGAGTTATAGATGATGAATATTAATTTAAGTGGCATGCATGCATGCAGCACCTTATATATATATATGCATTACAGCATTATTTTCGACATTAATAATGAACAATCAAAACGGCCCCAGATATATCCAATTGCAACCGAGGACGGAGGACCCAATAAATCGAAAATTCAAGAACCCATTACCAAGTCACATGGTTTTGGAGTGGAATGAGTCTAACATGCACATATCTAAATTTTCTAATACTCTCAGGTGGCTGCAAATTTGCCATCAAAGAGCCTGGCCAATACCCCCAACGATTTGATACGCAGTAGATCCAATTGAGTAGCGTTTACATTTTTAAACATACTAGATGACGTATCACTACTAGTACTCACTACATTCCTAAAGCTCTATGATGCTAGTGAGGGGTTTCTTTCCCACTCATTAGCTGCAGTATTTGTTTGTTAAAATCTCAATAAAATCATTCAAAGAGGTTTACTTACCAGCAGGGATCAACTTACAAAAACAAGTTCCATAAAATATTTTTCTGAGCAGTGATCTCCAAACTCCAAAGTAACAAATAGAAAAATGAGAAAAGGAAAAAATATAGATTGACTTACAGTGGGCGACGCAGCGTAGACGACGGGCAGTGTGAATCCTTGGCTCTAATTTTTTCTAGGTGACTCGGCGTCACCGTGAACTGTGAAGAGAATTGGATGGGAAGGAGGGTTGGCGTCACCGTGAAGAGAACTGGACGGGGTGGCGACACTGTGAAAGAGAGCTGGAGAAGTGGAGGGGGGCGACGTAGTTCGCGACTTAGAACTCAAAAGGACTGAAAGAGAAGGAAGAATCTGAAGATAAAAATGAATTTCGAAATCTGGAGGGGGGGAGGGCGGCGGCAAACTTAAGTTAGAGTTAGGGTTTTTTTTTAGTTTTAGGAGGGGTATAAAGGTAAATTTGGTTTTCATAACAGGTCAGAATGAGTTGACCCGTTAGTGACCCGTTAAGCAATCATGTCTTAACGGGTCAATCCGTTTTAACTCGAACTGATTAAGGTTAAATCCTAACTAATTTTTATTATGTCGTGTTCATGGTAGATTAACAAGTCGTATCACATATTGCTACCTCTAAGTTTGTGATACAAGATCTGGTAGAGGCCCAATCTTACCCCATATTCTACTAAAATAAATTTTAGGCCTATGAACTATTCAAACTTACTCACTAAACCTCAAGTGGGTTTCCCACACGTATTAATCTCAATAAATTAATAATACGAGGGTTTGGTCTGGACTAATGCTAGATCTAGAATCTCTGGATGTTATAGATTTAAAATGTTTAAAAATTAACGAAGAATGCGTAGATGGAGTTGCATGCATAGTGTCATCACGACGTCGCATATGTACAGTTGGGATTGCTGAAGGAACCTGGACTTGCCAAATTGTTTCTTTGAAAAGAATAAATAAACAAATAATTATAAAAGATTAATTTTTTAATTATAAATTCCGCTTTTTTTTTTCTTTTTTTAAATATACGGCACGAAATTATTTGTCAAACACGTATCATGTTAACGCTAACCCTTCCATGGAATTTTCACGTCCCAACTTTAATTAACGCCAAAAGGTCTTTTTGTCCTATTCCATTTCCCCTTGCAGATTCGTACGCCATTTTAATAAAAAAAAAATACTAATATATTAAAAATTATTTTCTTAATTATTAAGTAAAATAAAATTAAAAAAATAAAATATATGAACGATTAAATTAAAAAGACAAATTGAAACGTTTCTCAAAACATATTATTATTCATGTGGGGGTGTAATCACTACTCATTCAGAAGGTTTAAAGCGAGCAATTATATGCATTTATGCAGATGCTGATGTGTCATGACGATGAATGATGTGTGATTTTCATATTTGGCATGTTATTATTTAGTAGTCTTAAAATGCATATACAAAATATTCCCCCGAAAGAATTAGTATTAATATTATTAATTTTAGATTTTAATAATATAGTAATATTTACTTTATTTATATTATGAATAATTTTATCTGAAAGTCTTAATTTTACATATTATTAACGTAGTATAATTTGATTCGTAAATTTTAAAATTTAAAATTTATCTTTTAAATCATATTATGGTACATAAATTATGTATAGGCATAAAAAATTTCAAATAATACGCTACTGTGATAACATTTGACGGTTGTACAAGATCAGATTTAGGTAGAATACAAAATTCAAAAAGTGATTTCAAATGTATATATGGTCGTCGGTGTTCGATAATTTTCTACAACCTACTTTGAACAGTTGTCTTTATCAGTGAAATGTTTTCACTTATTGTTCAAAGTTGTATACGTATCGACCTGTCTTTGATCTGGATTTGTCCTTAATAACATGACAATTCGCGTACAGGAAATTAATTAACGCGTTTAATTACGAGAAAAAAGCCAACTCGCACGTACGTACATACGAGTTCTGACAAAATTTCATGCCAAAGTTTCCGATCTTGAACATGTGAACGCGTACCACGTGGCCGGGCGGGGTGATCTCCTCCTCCTCGATTTCCTTGATTTCGGACGAGGAAAATGCGCAAATCAATTAATGTAAGAAACGGGTGATCATCATCGTCCGTTTGGATTAAAAATAGTCAACTTGTGTAATACGTGATGTTTTGTTCGGGTGAATAGAAAATGTGAGAAAAAATGCAAGATAATTCTTCAAATTCGAGGTTGATCTTGCCTCTAAGAGAGAAGAGAGGAGAATAGGAAATATTTATATTAAGCTTATGGATGGTTTACAAGTGTGTCCAACACAACTACAAATACTGATCTGCTCCTCCTGACTAATGGGCCCGAGGCCAGCTTAACCAAACAGTAAAATAAAAAACAGGTCATAAACTCCTAACAACTATAAAATATCGGCCACGACCCAAATCAAAAGTAACATGTAAATAAAATAAATGGCCACAAGCCAACCACCCAACAGGACTGAGCCCACCACCCAAATGACTTCGATCCATCACTGTGTATGTACAAAACTATGACAACATGTTTGCCAAAGAAAACGTTACTTTTTAGCATTATTTTCACGGGAAAAAATATTTATATGACATATTCGATGTAAGCCAGTTATTTATAAACATATGCCATATCAACAAGTACGGTATAATAAATTAAATTGAAGATAACGAGTTCTAATTAAATGACAATTGGCATTACTCTTTCATAAATATGCATCATGACGTACTATATATATGTAAAGAAAATGAGTTCTGTTCTCAAATTGGTGTATAAAGTATTTTGTTTCGAGAATAGAATAACTCATACATAAACAAGTGCATACAATATATATTAGAGATAGTTTATATTATTCTATTTTTTCTGTTATAGTCTGTTATAGTTTAAATATTACTTTCCCGCCAGTGGTTCACTTGCTGTTATAAATAGTATATAAGGGATACTATCATTTCATTACATGTAATTTTTCAATTACGATAAATACAATTCAGTGCTCTGCATATTGCTTGTCTTCATTCTTTACAATATAGATCAGTAATTAACAGCTAGATGTGAAAACAAGTTAATTAACAAGAATAATTAGGCGGCATCACTACAAGAAAAACAAGCAATTGTGATAGATTCTTTATGACGATAACGATTATTTACGATAAAAATAGACTCATTTTGACAAGAAATAATTAATTATTTTTGTTGAAAATTATTGATGACAAATAAGAAATTTTTTTACAATGAGCTTATATAGATCATGATCTGATAGATGTACGTATATGGAAAAAGATAGATGACTTCGAACTTTTTGGGTACGTTCGTAGTCCCACCGGTGGAGGGCAGGGAAAAATATAGGAGGATCCAGCTACGTCTGAAATAGTTATAAATTGTTTCAAGGTTTCTTTGAGATTTCATATAAATTCTTTCTCCACCAGTCATATTATTAATATATATACCGATTTTTCTGCATGAGCATAAAAGTCATTAGATTTATCCAGCTGGTCTTCAATATATATATATAGCTAGCTACTAGAATTTCTCTTCCTTAGAAATTAATTATTGGGGTTGTACGTGTCGAATTAAGCTACCGTGTTGCATGCATGTGATTGGAGAAAGATATATAGCATCGATCCAATCATGTGTATATTGATCTTGTTTTGCTTCACCTAACTCCAAGTCAAGTTTGTCAACCAGTAAGATTCCATGCCTTCCACGGGTTGACTTGTAGTTTAATTTCCATAACTAATTAAGGCTTCTGCAAAACTAAAAATTTTGAAAATCTTTCATTTCATTATTATAATTTTTTAAAATTTTTATATAAAATAAAATAAATAATTCTATTTTTTTAAATTTTAAAATAAAAATAATATTAAAAAATATATATTCTAACAATATTTTATTTAATTTTTTAACTTTAATTTCCAGTGATTCACATTCGAGTCATTTATCCGAATGGCTGGGCTTATCGGTTTCGAAAAAACGATACAACCATTTTATACTACTGATCAGCAAGTCTGAGTGACCTAATGCCCCTTAATATTTGAGACCGAGCCTCCCATGTGGCTATGCATTTGGACCATCCACTAGCTTTCCTGAGACCGTTCCTCCATCAATTTAATGCATGCATGTGTTGGTTCTTAACACAGGACACCACTGGAACAAGTTTAAGCTTAATGCAAATCGTTGGGTGATGTTCGTAGATGGAAAGCACAATAAAAATAAAAAAACTTGCTGAAATCGAAAATGCCAAGAAGTTTACAATTCATAGCATTGTCAGATGGCTTGATTCACAACTTCCCTCGTGTCCACGTCTTAAATTTTTCTTTAGGATTATCTCACCTAAACATTATGTGAATGGGATTGGAACACTGGGGTAGCTGTGACAATACCACACCATTATCGGGAGGCAGTGAAGTTGTGCAGGATAGATCAAACGATCCAATTATTGAGGGTGCTATAAAGGGTACTCAAGTGAAGATTTTGGATATAACTGTATTTTCAAGATTGAGGGATAAGGGTCACATGTCCCACTACAAAGTTAGAAGAACAGCTGTTCAAAACGACTGCTAACATTGGTGCGTACTAGGCATTTAGGACACATGTCCCACCAATGTCCACGGACATGGAATGAGCTTCTCGTTGCACAAATCTAGAGTTTTGCCACACTAGCTGATCATGGTCGAGTAGCATTGATAGATACAAGATTGAGATGAGGTTTGGATAATGAGTTGAAATAAGACGAGTTGTCATGAAAGTTAAATAAAATTGTTAGAATATTATTTTTTAATAATATTATTATTATTTTGATATTTGAAAAATTTTGAATTGTTTATTTTATTTTGTGCGAGAATTTGAGAAAGTTGTAATGATTAGATGAGATAAATTAAAAGACTTTTTGTATCCAAACATCTCCCGAATCTTGTGCATGCATATTCTTTATGGTCTAACAAGCTGGCCATATGTATTTTTTTCAAATGGGTCTGGGGCTTTCTGATTATAGCTAGGTAATTAAGCACCTAGTTAATTAGTTCCCAATACAATTTTCAATGTCTGATCATGTTTTGATAGGAATATTGTATTCTTGAGTATTGTTACATACCGTTCTTATTTTCAAATGATTAGATGTTTTGTGCAATTACATTGTCATAATAACAGATCTTTGAGTGCAGCTTGATCTAGCTATAGTGGAGGGCAATAAGGCCCAGCCACCCTACCCCACCTTGCCCCGCTCGTATTTAGGCATCCTTATGGGTGCGAGGGGTGGGACGGGCTGGGCCCTTGTCCGCTTTTCCCCCAACCCCACACCGCATATATATATATATATATATATATATATATATATATATATATATGTATTTAAAAAAACATTATACTAATAGTAGAACAATGCCATTTTGGAGGAATCTAAAATGATATCGTTTTACTAAAACAATAAACTCCTACTAGCCCCCCCCCCCCAATTCCTACTCTCTTATACCCTTATCTCTCTTTGAATATTGCCCCTATCTCTCTTAGACCCTCACTAACTCTCGCACCTCGTCGTTGCCAATGTCATTGCCGTCGTCGAGCGTCCTCTCCTACGTTCTGTAAGTATCCCTGATTCCAAGCCATTTTTTTAAGTTTATTTCGGATTGTGTCTTGATGTGGAGGATGGGATTGATGAACAAACTTGAATGATGAGATTGTGATTTGTATGCTGTGAAGATTTATGTGATTGTGTGATATGTTACTGAGTATCTAGGGGTTCAATCTGCCCCTAAATTATGTTAGGCCTAGCTCTTTTGGGGTTTCAATTTTGAAACTCCTAATTTAATTGTGCAATCTGTTTTGGGGTATCAATATTGAGACCCCTAAATTAAATTTGGAAGCATTGATTTGTACTAAAAATTGGATCAAAGGGAAGCTAATTCATATTTTGGATATGGTAGATGTGGCGCCCCGACTTCCACGTACGGAAACGTGAGAATCATGATGTCGGGATGATAACAACACAAGTCACGCATCACAACGATAAGTGCTTAAGTGTGTGCAACATGTAAAATGTGCACAACAAAAGTTGCAGCGGTAAATTAAATAAGTCAACTAAGTACCAGAATTTTAAATACAAAATTACCAAAATAAAAATATAACTAAAAATTATACAGTTATCCGTCAAATAAAATAAAAAGTCAAATACATAGACAAAAAGGGAAACAATTCCCATAATCCAAAAGCAACCACATGTCACTCCTTCCGCGGAGCTGATCCCTAAGACTCGTCGTCCTCATCTGCATCAAAATCTACGGTACCACAAAATGATACTGCAGGTAAGTAATAATACAAACAACTCACGAGATAAAAATACATTAATGCGACCAACCATTATGCAAGCATATGAAAAAATATGCATTAAACCCAAAATATCATTTTTCCCGAAAACGAATATTTTCCAATGCATGCCAAAATCTCATTTTGACCCAAAACATTCCATTAAAACATTTTCCATCATTTTTTCAGAAAATGATTCACCTTTTATCTAACACACGCCATTTTTTCAGAAAATAGCCCATTATCCAATTTTACCGTATGTACCATGATCTACTCTAGGGATCATCTGCACCCCTGGTTCCCTTCGTCACACCACTGGTAACGACCGTGCAAGTGACTTCGTACCGAGTGATGCCCAGTTCCGCGCCCAGCGCGTTCGTGACCAAGCATCCTCTAGCCTCCGCCAGCAAAGGGGCCACAGAGTAGGCATGAAAGCGTTACCATCCAGTCTGATTCCATTGTCGCTCGGCGACAACCCAAGGGATGTTGCTCAGT
Organism: Cyclocarya paliurus; assembly: GCA_029856935.1. Taxonomy (NCBI): domain Eukaryota; kingdom Viridiplantae; phylum Streptophyta; class Magnoliopsida; order Fagales; family Juglandaceae; genus Cyclocarya; species Cyclocarya paliurus. Next base: position 31,951,263 of record CM056946.1, on the reverse strand, counting down.
AAATTCCGCTCCCTAGTGACCAGATGAGTTTCACCGAAATAATGCTCCATCTCAGCTTGGGGTCGTGATACACACGCACCCAAAAATCATATCTCACATGAAAACTCAATTTTCAAATATGCATATGAATATGAATGCAATTATGCGAAAACTCAGTTTTCATTTACAAATATAAACATGCTTGCAAATATGCAATGTAAAAGACACAATACAAATATCCAAAGACCAACAAAACCCAACACAATCCAAACACCCGATAACTTCATCCTTCAATCCAACCAACTCCCTTACTCCTTGGACTCAGTCTAGCACAACCAACCAATTTACAGTAAAATGAGTTAATGTAAAAATATATTTAAATCTCAAAAGTTATTTAGAAAATACTTACAGTGCTATAATATATTTTTTGAAGGATCACGGAGATGCTAAAAGTGGCAGCACATCAACGGAACAGTGCAAAATGCACTATGGCTGTGTGTCTCAAAATGGTGGATTTTGAACGGTGACCAACGAAGACTAGAGATTGCTAGAAAATGGCTTAGGGATGTCAGTGAAACTAATGGTGGTGGTGGTTGGCCGTGGATGGCGGCGTGGGCGGCAGTTGAAGACCAAAATGTCCAAATCAAAAAATAAGATGGATGTGCTTCACCGTGGCGGATCGAGACCGTGAATGGGTGGGTTAGGTAGTTGTGAGGCCGCCGGTGATGCAATGAAAAGATAGTGGTCGGAGGTGGCGCGATGGCGGCGCTGGAGCAAAGAGAAGGTTGCGGCTTCAAGCCATGCGTGGGGACAAACGGCGATGCGGGAGAGGCTGTAAATGGAGGGGTGAGGTTGCCGGCTGGTGGGGAAGGGAAGGAGGGGGGCAGTGTTGGTCACAGCAGTGCACGGCGGTGCAGGCTAGAGGAGGAAGAAACGAACGGGAGAGAGGAGAAGAGGTGTTTGTGCGCGCGAGAGAGAAGGAAAAAGCAGGGAAGAAAAGAAGAGGAAAAGGAAAGAAAAAGAGAGGAAAAAAAAAAGAGGAAAAAGAAAAAGTGGGGGAGAGAAATGAGATCCAACCTTTTTATCTTGGGTTACAAAATGGTCCAACGAAAATTATTTCAAAACAGCAATTTAAACAAAACTAATTTAAACACAATGACTAAGTAAAATAACATAATTAAATCCAACAACATAATAATTTTAAAACCCACAAACAACTAATTTAAATTAAGAAAAATTTAAATGTAAAACAATAATTAATATTAATAAAGCATAACAAAATCATTTTCACAACTTAAAAATCATAAAATAAATCAACAAAAAATCCAATAAATTTTAAAACAAGAGAACCAATATTTAAATCAATTAAAATACTTATTCAATTAAAATACACTAAAATACAAGGTATCACAGTAGACTTTGTGGAGCCTAATGAGGAGATGGGTGGCAATCAACCTGCATTCGATAATCGCTTTTGCCAATGATATTGCTATAATATTGTTTTTGCTTATAATTTATTGTGTTATTACTTATACTCTAATTTAATTATTGTAGGAAAAACTTCGACAAATATCCCTCCGTCTACATGGATCGCAATATGATTTTATAGTTTGATCCATCATTACTATTGATTTGTATAATGGTTCTCTTATTTATTCATATATAATGTTTGTAATTCTAATTGGTTTTATTATTTTTTTATAGTCTCATTATTACAAGCCCAATCCCACCGATCTCATCTTGATCTCAATCATATTCATTTGTAATTTTATTTTTTTTATTTTTTTCACATATCTATATAATGTTTATATTTATGATTTTTTTTCCAGGTTTTATAGTCTCACACCCTTACTTACCCAACCCTAATCCCAATGATCTAATCTACAATCCTTGATAGTCTCACTTGGTTTTTCTTTGTAGTTTTATATTTTTAACTTTTTTGCATATGTATATATTGATTGTAGTTCTAATTTGTTTTCCTATTAATGTTTCAATTTTATAATCTCATAGCCCCCTCGCCCCCCAAAAAAAAGAACAAAAATCCAATCTCATGACTTAAAGTCATTTTGCTAACTACAATTTGTAATTTTGTAAGATTAATCATTTAAACTATTTGACAATTTGAAATATTTTTATATTAATTTGTAATAGTTTTAGATTAATTTTTATTATTTTAATAGCTTAGAATACTTAGATCTTTATGTTTTATAATTTAACAACCTTTTATTTCATTTTATGTTATATGTAAAATATAGTATATAAATTCTTTTTTGCCTTTTAGACAAGTTATGGGTATTTTGGACTTAGAAATTGGTTTTGAGCCCAGCCATGGACCCATTTGGTAAGGGTTCAAATCTACCCGTTGGCATCCAGGCAGGGGGCCCCACACCTGGAGTGTGGGGCTGGATACCGGGGGCGCAAAACCCACCCTCCCCCGCCAAGGTGGGGGCGGGGTGTGAGAAGCGGGTGCCTAGTACCCCTATCTAGCTATTTATCTCTCTCTAATCTCCATTTCTTTTGTGTAATTATGCTAGTCTCCTCCCGCGGGCAGCAGCCAAAAAGGGTACTAGTAGCTTTTAGAGAACAAGAAAGGAAGACTAGTAGACCGATCATGATAATCTCATTCAAAGTCAATGGCGAATGAAAACTATGTGGATTCAGAAAACTTTATTGTTTGCACGCTTTGCATGTTTTGATAATTTAGTTTTCTTCTAAATCTCTGTCGTTTTCGTTTCTTGATCTTTTTGCTCTTCTTCCAATATTCTTCAAGAGAAAAAAGCTGGTCTTCCACCTCAGTTTCTGGCACAAGATAATATATTTAATTAGTTATACAAGTCTTCCAGTTCATACTGTTTTTTTTAATGAAAATATCCAACAAGTAAGCTTATTGGTTAGTTTTAATTTTATTTATTATTATTATTATGTTAACCATAATTAAGGCAAAACTTTGGTGCCAAAAAATAGTTGAGGATCGATCATGAGGCCCTATAAAATTAATGTACGTAAAATATTGTTATCACGATGCATGCACGTGGAATTCCTCTCTCTCTCTCTCTATATATACATACACTAAGCGGGAGCAACGTGCAAAGCATATTTGCCTAGTTTTATAAAATGATTATTTATAAAAAATAATATATATTTTATAAAAATGATTGATTTCACTTAATAATTCAAGGCATAGTGGAGAAAATAAAAATATTAATCCAAAATATCATTCAATCCAATGTAATATTTATTTACCAACCTTATATTTTCGTTGCTTCAAGATTTCTTCCTGGATCAGTTTGTTACCTTTAATGTAAATTTTATTTCTTCTGGTTTGGCAGGACATATGGCCCAATAAATCCATTTTGGGATTGATGGTTTGAGGGACCGCGAGATTCGAAAGGTTGCAGATGCTAGATATTGTTATGGTCATTGCTAATCTCAAGAATTAACTTACATAATGAGATACTGGCAGAGGCTTCAACTTATAGACTTAGAGTCTGGGAACAAAGTTTTATTGTGATTCGTTTCATACAGCTAGAGGATACCGTGTCATTAGCAAATGTTACTTGGAATGCTTCACTGTGCATACTGGGACTTTGTAGCAAAAAATTCCTTGTCAAATGATTCATGAAATGCTTGATGGTACATATATCAATTGTAATGCACTCTTCTTTTCGTCGACAACAAATGTTTTAATAGTATGCTTTATGACACAAAACATGAGAATCTCATACGGCATGGTTCAATATGACAATGGTGTTTCCTGAAATCTATTGTGTAGAACACAATATATATTTTATAAGACCAATCAAAACTGAAAAAAATCTACAAATTTGATTGGAAGGAGCTCTCATACAGTTTAGTTGGTACACAAACGTTTATATTCACTCATCCTTCAAACCCATGAATGGATGGACAGATGAATGTTATTTTTTCCTTATTTCTACCGCTCCTTATTCAACTTGTACTTTCCTAGTAACCCGTTGAGCGATCCATCCTAGACCGTCATACAGTCCATCTCATGTGAGGGCACAGTAGGCTTGAATGTGCCAATCATGATTCTTGATGCTGTGAAAGGAAAGGCAATCGGTGATTTCAGCTGGGGTCATTGCATCCGTGAGGTCCTGTTTGTTTGCAAAAATTAGTATGATAGAATGTTGTAGATCCTCATGTCCCAACAACCTAAAGAGTTCGTCCTTCATTATAGAGATCCTGGCTCTATCAGTGCTATCTATCACCGCAATAACTGCATGAATTCCACGATAATAAGTTGCCCATGATGTTTTGAGCCTTTCTCATCCACCAAGATCCTGATATGAACAGTAGTTGCAAATAGTCAATTTTAGGTGCTTAGCATTTAAGATATGCATAAACAACTTTTCAAACTTTTCAATCAGGAGTCATTCTCCAAGTACGTGCTCCAATAAAAGCTACAGGAACGAATATCACTGACGCTATAAATTCATTTTTCCCAATGAATAACTTAAGACTTTTACAAGTTTGGGTATAATCCTCACCTCCAGAACCATTTGGACTCACCCCAAAAGAGTAAACTCAAGAGTAATCCAGCATAATAGTGCATCAAGTAATCCAGCAAAACCATTATAATCTTTATGAATACGACAACCCTCTCAATAAGGCACCTTAGAAAAGCAAAAGGCAACAAACAAATTTGTAGAACTATCCGTTCATAATATCTAGTTTCTTTTCTTGTTTCATTACCTTCTCTCCCTTCTTCCAACTCTTATTTTATCTATTTTGAAGTTTCAAATGTATTGTAATAGAAGACATGATACAATTTTTCATTCAACGATGACTTTTATGTTGACTATCAAATTCACGAAGTAAAGATCAATCAAAGGTCATTTGTAGGTACTTTGTTTAGTGGCAGTCACTTAAAACAAACACAATCAAGAGACACAATCAGTATCTTGCCTTATATCAATTGAAGTATCTTTAGAGTGAGGAGGAGGTGGGGCAGTGTAACTAGGTTGGTAAGGCTGCAAAAATAGAATTTTTATGTGAACGTCAATAAGCTGTCAATAAGCTGACATTCCCTCTCAACTCATTAGTGGAACCAGCTCTTTTCAAGCAAATCCACACTATCATGCGAGCAAATTTTATATTCAAGCAAGAGATCATGTTATTGAAGCAGACCCTTCACCATGTCTATGCAAAATGCAGCTAAAAAATACAACTACTTCAAATGTGCATAAGACACTTAAAAAAAAAAAAACCACTTCTATGTGAAACAAAAGAGATCATTAAGGCATTACATTCTCTAATACAAAAGGAGATACATTACCCCGCATGGTATCTATGCAACACTTGATACAATTACTCATGGTACAACAATTTATTTTGTGACTCACAATTTGCATTTGCCGTAAAATCAAAAACTCACTATAGCCATTTTCTGAAACTATAGAAGTTACTTGTGTCCATGTCTCCATTTGTATATGCAATTTTTGGATTCATACTTCTATACAGATTATTATCGAACAGAGTTGAAAATTGCAAACCATTCTAGATACTATGAACAGAGGACTTACTTGATGACTTATCCCACAAGTAATATCTCCCTTCTCATTGCACCATCGCTGAACGCATTTCGTATGAGCGAATTGTATAATAAGAGGGGTCTAGGAGAAAGGTTGAAAGTTTCAATTATTTATAACAGTATTACAAGTCATTGGAATTTGAATAGAACAAAGGGAACCAAACTTTAATCCTTGTGTTGATTTTTAGGAATAAGCTTTTAACATGTCAACTACAACAAGGAAGCCATGTGAGTCAGATACTTTGAATAGGGTGCTACCCACGAAGTAAAAAAAGGACAACACCTATCTAAGAAGGGGGGAGAGAACAAGAGTTCAAAAAATCTGCAAAAGATGAAAATGAAGCCTTCATTCAAATGCACATTCTGAAACTACAGTCATAAAAAAGCGAACAATTCATCAATCAAAAACTTAGTTAGCAGGGGCGAGACTATATTCATCCAAGTACCTACAAAGAAATGTGGGAGCACATTATATACTTGAAAATTTTCCTTTAATTGGATATTAAGCCAAACTAGAGGTTTCCCATTACTGAAAAACTCAAACCAACCCAAAAATTATATTTGTTTTGCTAAAAGAATGGGAAAGAAGAAAATATATAATTGAAAAGGGCACATGAACTCAAAAAAATAAAGCCATTCTAACCCTAAAAGGAAACCGAAGATACCCATTGCAAAAAACTAAAAAGCAAACCCAAAAAATTTAGATGCAAAACAAAATTTGAAGATGCAAAAAGAAAGGTACACAATTAAAAAGGGAGGGGAGGAAAAGAAAAAAGAAAAGTACCTGGCCAAAAACGCCTTCGCAGATATCATCTGTCTTCTTAGAACTATAATACCCATCTGACATGATTATATAGAGTATGTAGAACCAAGAAGGAAAATGCCCAATTAGTCCTTTGTCTCTGCGTCTCCCTCTATTTCCCTGTGAGTAAATTCAGATTGTTGAGACCTAGATCGATCCCTCGACAAACCAAAGGACACAATTTCAAAGAGAAAGATGGAAAGGCAATCCCAGCAAAACCCAAAGAATCTTAAAGTTTATCTCAATCTCTCTTGGTCTGTAAGAAGTTGAAAGGAAAAAAACGGAAGGAAAAAGAAAACAAACCTGAAGAGAGAAGAGGCAGAGACGAATAAGAAGAGAAGATCATGGATCATCTACCATACATTTTGTTAAGAACGAAAACAAAATATAATAAGTTCCTCGGTGAGCACAAACGAGAATTGAATAAAGACAGCACATCCGGTAATACCTTTCTGGCCAAACCCTTGTGGTTGTTGTTGTTGCCCGCAAACCTCAATGCTGCTGCCTCCTCCTCATCCTCGTATCTGTGTTATCTCGTATTTACGTGTATATTGAATGATTATTTTTATTTAATTTAAATTAATTTATTTGTGTACTTTAAATTATTATTGTTGTTAGATTTTATTATTATTTTATTCAAACTATTCACTGCATTTGAATTATTTTATTAAACTTATTGTTTTGAAATCATTTTCGTTGGATTAATTTTGTGACCCAAGTTGTGAGAATTGGACCTCATTTATTTTTCTTCAATTTTCTTTTCCTCTTTTCTTCTTCTCTTTCCTCTTTTATTTTTCCCTCTTTTTCTTTTCTTTCTTTTCTTTTTCCCCCATTTCTCTTTCTCTCCCGTGCGCACATCCTCCTTCCTCTCTACTGTTTGAAATTTCATCGGCTAGTAGCACCGCCGTGCGGTGCCCATTCCCAACACCGCCCCTCTCTTTCTCTTCCTCTCCGGCCGGCAATCTCACCCCTCTGTTTGCAGCCTCTCCCGCTCCACCGTGAGCCACCACACACAGCTCCAAAGCCGCAGCAACCTTGAGCTCGTGTGCCGTTGTCGTGCCACCTCCGGCCACCATTTTTTTACCACATCACCGGCAGCCTCCCAGCATTCTAAACCACTCATCCTCAGCCCCGATCCGTCACCAGTGAAGCCCATCTATCTCCATCTTTGATTTGGACATTTTGGTCTTCAACCGCCGCCCACGCCGCCACCCACGGCCAAAGACCACCACAATTAGTTTCACCGACATCTCTAAGCTATTCCCTAGCAATCTCTAGTCTTCGTTTGTCCCTGTTCAAAATCCACCATTTTAAGACACACGCCCATAGTTCATTTTGCACCATTCTGTTGTTGTGCCGCCACTTCTAGCACCTCCATGATCATTCAAAAATTATATTATAGCACAATAAATATTTTTTCAAATAATTTTTGAGATTTAAATATATTTTTGCACTAACTTATATTTACTGTGATTTGGTTTGTTGTGCCGGACTGAGTCCGAGGAGTAAGGGGGTCGGTTGGATTGGGGGATGAAATTGTTTGTGTGATTGGTTATATTGGGATTTGTTGGTTGTTGGATATTGATGTCGTGTTTTGTATATTACATTTTTACATGCATATTTATATTTGTAAATGAAAACTGAATTTTCACATAATTGCATACATGTTCATGTGTATATTTGAAAACTAAATTTTCATGTGAAAGATGATTTTGAGTATGTTTTGAAATGTTTGGATTGATCGTTTTGAGAGAAAGGAAAAGAAACTGTAGGGATAGTGGTATAGTCTCGCCTGTGATTTCCTCCTACAGTGAATTAGGTAGGGATGGTGGTAGAGTCCCGCCTATGATTCTCGCCTACAGTGCTTTGATGGGTACCCCTTGTGTGGAAAGGAACTGTAGGAATGGTGGTAAGTAAGGATGGTAGTATAGTCCCGCCTGTAATTCCTGCTTACGGTGCATGCGGTAGGTATTGTGGTCAGTAGGGATGGTGGTAGAGTCCCGCCGTTGATTTCCACCTACAGTGTCCGATAAATGTTTTTATGTGAATAATTTTTTAGAAAAAAGATGGATTATTGTATACATTTAAAACCTATATATTTTTAATTGTTTTATTATTTTGTCATTGGTTTTATATAAAAAAATGATTAAAAAGCATAAATCCAAGTTGTGATTTAAATTGATTAATAGGATAATTTATGTTTGATTTTATAACTTGTGATTTAATTGGACAATATTTATTCACTTGCACAACACACTTTTAATATTTTATTTTTCATCTTTTGTCTAATTTTATTTTTATTTATTTATTTTCTTTGTCTAGTTTTATTTTTGTTTCTTTAATTATTGATTATTTATTTTGCTTGTTTAAGTTTAATTTTTTTTTTCCTTCTACAAGTCCTCTAAACGACATGTTGTTTTTACTGCGGGGAAAAACGACCTGTCGTTTTTCACTGGGATGCAAAAAATTTCGTCTGATAAACGACATGTCGTTTTGTCAAGAGACGAAAATGACTTGTTGTTTTACTTGGGAATTGAATTTAACCGTCTGCTAAACGATGTGTTGTTTTGTCAATAGACAAAAACGACATATCGTTTTCGTCATCTTCAACCTCACGCTGGCCACCCCTGCACGCAGCACCTCCATTTCTCCAACTGCTCCGCCATGCCCGTCCACCTCAAGCTACCATGCTACTCTACAGCAACACCAAGACCAACGAAATAGCATCACCGTGAACCACCTCCAGCAGCACCACTGAATTGTCCAGCTAGCCATGCCCAGTCTCCTCTAGTGGCAGCAACCTCCTCCTCCGAAGCCACCAGCTCCAACATGCAACCACCATGGAAGAAACCGCCACGACTGTGCTTCTGTGAAACTGCCATCGAAGCACCGCAACTCCTCTATTTTTATTCCATAAAACAGAGCCAGTCTCCACCACAGCCTCCATTAAGCACTACTGCCAACCACATCACTCAGCACAATGCACAGTGATTGATCCGTAGCTCTCCACGGTTGCAACTCCTTCTCTACCTCTCAACCCATCTCTCTCAGTTAGTAATGGAGGAAACACGGGATGGAGAAGCACATGAAACCAAAAGGAAACACTAGTTGCGGAAATTCTGGGTAGCTCAAACGAAAAGAAAGAAAAGATAAAATAAACCCGGATAGAAATAAAAGCGGTTTGCACATGGGCTGCTTCTCGGTCTGGACACACATGAAGAAGGGATGCACTGCAGCAGAAAAGAAAACAAAAGAAAAAGAAAGCTTTTCGGATAGCAACAAAGAAGACGCTGGGCAGTGGGAGATGAATTGGAAAGAGGCCGATTCTTCTGCATTTGGGGAACAACACAGACGGACATAGGCCAGTGACAGATGGAATATCTTTCTCAGTGGACGAAGACACGACATGTTTCACTAATTCTTGTTGGCTTTTGAAGCCTATAAAGGGCTTGGAATTAGACGGAGGAAACTCATCAGATTTTAGGGAGAAATAAATCAGTTAGAGTTTTTTTTTTTAATTAGGAGTAGGAGTAGACTAGAAATATTATTTTAAGTGTGATTTTATTTTCTCGTTTTATTATTTTTATTTTATTTCAGTTTGGAGTTATGATAAACATGTCTACATTTTCGTACTAAGGTTAGAGGTGAAGTCTAATGATTTAAATATTATTTTGGATCAACAATAGAGTTTATATTGTGAGTTTGATCAATTGAATGTTGTTATTATTAGAAACTTTGATTATCTATATACTTTTCTTAATCCATTGTGATTTTCGAATATATTGGATGCTTGAAGAATCCCTGTGATGATCAATTGGACTTGTAAATGTTTCTACCATAAATTGTTCAAACTTAATCTTTAGTGATCAAAAGAATTTTTGGTGTTATTATTAGAAACTTTGATTATCTATATACTTTTCTTGATCCATTGTGATTTCTGAATATATTGGATGCTTGAAGAATTCCTGTGGTAATCAAATGGACTTTTAAATGTTTATACCATCAATTATTCAAACTTAGGTTATGCTTGGTAGGTGAGATAAGATGAAAACTTTTAAAAATTTTGTAAATAGTGTTAAGATAAAAGTTTAAAATATTAATTTAAAATATTAGAATTTGAAAAAATTGTATTGGGATTTGAAAAAGTTGAATTGTTTATTATATTTTGTATGAAAATTTAAAAAAGTTGTAATGATGAGATGAGATAGAGATAGAGATGAGAAATCTCATATTTGCCCCAAACATGAGATTTTTCAGCTAGACAGAATCTTTATTCTAGTTTAATGAGCTAAATTGATTGGAAATAGTATTTTATATTATTAGACGGATCCTCGAAACCTTAGTCATTCTCCATATTAATTTATTTTATTAGTTCAGTTATATTTTGTTATTTTAAAAATCCTTATCTCAGTAATCTCCTCTTTTTGATTGCACGCTCCTTTTAATAATCTATTTTTATTTTATTCTCTTTATCACATTAGTCAATTCTTATGGATTCGATCCTGTAAGGTACTACAACACCTGTATACTTGCAGGTAAAACTGCTCTGAATTTTTTATTCATTATTTTGAGTGAAAGTTCAGCTGCAACATAATGCATATCTCATTATATGCATGCATAATGGTTGGTCGCATTAATGTATTTTTATCTCGTGAGTTATTTGGATTATTATTTACCTGCGGTACCGTTTCATGGTACCGTAAATTTTAATGCAGATGAGGACGACAAGCCTTAGGAATCGGCTCCGCGGAGGGAGTGACATATGGTTGCTTTTTTGGATTATGGGATTTGTTTCCCTTTGTCAATGTATTTAGCTTTTTATTTTATTTCACGGATAACTGTATAACTTTTTAAAGGCAATTTATTTTGGATATCTATATTTAAAATTCTGGTACTTAGTTGACTTATTTATATTATCCGTTACGTTTTGTTGTGCACTTTTGCGTATTACACACTTGAGTACTTATCGTTGGAATGCGTGACCCGTGTTGTCATTATCCTAGCATCACGATTCCTATGTTTCCATACGTGAGAGTCGGGACATCATAGTACTTCTCTTCCATAACCTCTTCAACAGCCAGCTCATGTGACGCCCCGACTCCCACGTGTAAAACAACGCAGGAATCGTGACGTCAGGATGATGACAACACGGTCATGCATCCCAACGACAAGTGTTAAAGTGTGTGCAACAAATAAATAGTGCACAACAAATCGCAGCGGAATATTAAAATAATATCAGTCTACTAAGTACCAGAATTTTAATTTAATACAAATATCGAGAAATACAGTAAAAATTCAAATACATACACGAGAGATAAATAATTTTCCATAATCCAAACAGCAGCAACCACATGCCACTTATCCACGAAACTGAACCCGAGGCTCAACGTTCTCATCCACATCTGCACCAAAAATCTACAGTACCCAAAAGGGTACTGCAGGTAAGTAATAATCCAAACGATCCCAAAGGTAAAAATACATTTACTGCAACCAACATGCATGCATATGAGGAAATATGCATCAACCCCAAAAATATTTATTGGACACTGTAGGCGGGAATCACAGGCGGGACTCTACCACCATCCCTGCTTACCACCATCCCTACCGCGTGTACCGTAGGCGGGAATCGCAGGCGGGACAACACCACCATCTCTGCTTACCACCATCCCTATGCGTACACCGTAGGCGGGAATCACAGGCGGGACTATACCACCGTCCCTGCTTATCACCATCCCTACAGTTCCTTTCCACACAACACCAAAAACCCAATGGAGCACTGTAGGCGGGAATCGCAGGCGGGACAACACCACCATCTCTGCTTACCACCATCCCTACAGTCTCCTTTCCTTTTCCCCACATATGAAAACCCAGTTTTCATTAACACAAATTATGCGTGCCATGCAATGTACAAATCCAACAATAAATTCCAATAACCAACACGACAGTAAATTCCACAATTCAACCAGATCACAACACAACCAATCACAGACATCATAAACCAGTCAGTGCAAAAATATATTAAAACCTTAAAAGATGTTCGGAAAAATACTTACAGCGCTTTAATATAATTTTTGGAGGATCACGAGAGAGCTAGAAGCGCCAAAACAGCAACACTACAGTGTAAAAATACACTGTGGCCGAAATACACAGTGAAACCCAAAAATCACCCGGGACCAAACGAAGACTTGGGAACGATAGGGTAGGACCTATGGGAGGTGGGGAATCTAATGGTGGTGATGGTTGGCCGTGGGTGGCGGCAGAAACGGCAGTGGGAGGCCAAGAAGGTCGAATCGGATAGAGTGCTCGATGGGACGGCTCCGGCGACGGATCGGAGCCGGGGTTGGGTCCAAATGATTGCTTGAGGGCCGGTGGTGGTGTGGTAGAGAGGTGGTGGCCGGAGGTGGCCGGACGGCGGCGGAATGGGTGAAGGAACGTCGCGGCTTCGCACGGCTTCCGGAGGCTATCGGCGGCGCGGCGTCGACTGGAATTTGGAGGGGAGGCTCGCCGGCGCACGGGGAAGCTGGTGGTACCGGCGGTGTCGACCACCGCCGGCCGGCGGCGGTGCAGGGGAAAAGAAACCGAAACACGGGGGGGGGAGAGGAGAGAGAGGGAGGTCGGGCTGGGCTGGGGCGATCCGGGGAGAAGAAGAAAAAAATAAGAAAAAGAAAAAGAGAAAAAGAAAAAGAGAAGGAAGAAAAAAGAGATCCAGCCTTTTTCAATTTGGGTTTCGAAAGTGATCCAATGAAAAAGATTTTAAAACTACTAAATAAATAAAATAAATCAAACTCAATGAAAACTCAATTAAAGCAGTAAAAAATATTAAAATCTAAAAACAAGCCAATTTAAATTAAAGATAAATTTCAAATCCAAAACATTAAATAATATTAAGAAAATCCATTAAAATGATTTTCACAACTTAAAAATATAATAAAAATAATATTTAAAACCCCCATAAATTCAAAACAAGAGAATAAATTTTTAAACAAATTAAAATAATCATTCTTTAAAAATACACTAAAATCTGGGATGTTACAGCTCATACTCTATATTCTTGTTGTTACCATTCCATTCGACAACCTTGTCAACCTTGTCAACCTTGTCGGTCCAGCTCACCGAATCCACTTCTTTCTCCGGAGAAGCCACATAAAAACCACAGCTTTCTTCAATCTCCTATGGCGTCGGAGTCGCCGAAACATCGACCGACTTTTCTGGTGAGTGGCGGCTTGACAGTTTTTCTCTGCGTTTACCTAATATTATTTGTAAGTGTAAGATGAGTGTTATGGTTATCAGTGGTAGTGGAAGAATTGAAGCGCGAGAGGGCTTTGGAGTGATGTTGAAGGAAGAATTTGAACACTCCAAGGAAGATTTTGGGGGTTGGCATAAGCCATTGACGAGGCACATCGGGAACTCTCATGTAGAAGACGAAGCGAGAGCGATGAATACGAAGAGGCGTTTGGTTCTGGAAGCGTTATTTTCCTTTCTCATAAATATTCTTTTAAGCTCCATTAAAACAAGAAATTTCCATTTGATAGGTAGATATATATATCCTCAATAAATTGATCAAAATCCTTGCTAATTGGAACTCGTCGAATAATATTCCAGATCATGATCGATGGTCATCATATATAATTACACGCTAAAAGTCGAACACTTGAATAATCAAAAAGATTTTGATGGGAGTCGTGATGAGATGAACAAACTCCTCGATCAATTGCCTCATCATGTGTGGTTATGAGAAGAGTATTGCATGCACGAACTTCGCTCTCAAGATTTGCTTGGTTGACGTACGTACGCGTTGTAGTGGCAAAATATATGTACGTTTAAAAACCTTCCGAATAAGATAATATTTAATGAAGTTGTTTTCAGAAGGAAAATTAGTCATACAGTACTGAACTTGTTATGCAGATATATTCATATATATAATATATTTATTTATTTATAGAGGAATGCTACACAACCTCCACACACCACATTTTTTTAAATTTTAATATTTTTAAATATTTTTTTTAAATTTTTTTTGAGTTTATTCTTTTTAAACTAATTTAATTTTTTTATTCATTATTCATATATTAAATATTTAATAAAAAATAAAAATAAAAAAAGTATGGTGTGTGGAGGTTGTGTGAATAGTATGAGGTTGAATAGATTTTTTCTTATTTATATAGCTCATCAGTAATTAGTCTCATGATGTGGGACTCCAGAGATCGATCGAGCTAGCTAGGGGAAAAGGAAAATGCATGTCAGCCAGCCAGATCAGAATATATATATATATATTCTATTATAATAAGTAACTATTTAACTGTAAATAGTAATTTTTATTATTTTTCTGTTAAATTCAATTATTTTTCCATGAAGTTCATTTTGTTATGTTTTACCAAAAGGTCTTTAAAATTCTTGATCATTTGACGTGTAACTCTCTTGTAAAATATTTAATGAAAGATCTTATTTCACCAAAAGACCCTTAATAGCTTCGCAGTTAGATACTTTGCTGAAATTTAGATTTTTTTTTAAATCTTATTTTTTGTCATTATTTAACCTTATATTTTTTTTCAGATAAATAAGCTACTGACTTTTTTATTTAAATTATTATATCAAGTGCACCCGGAGCTAATGCATCCAAGACCGTTTTCAAATATATATATATTTATATATATATGTATATATATACACACACACGACAACTCAACCAACCCAAGTTAACGCCATAATATTATATAATTAGAATAATGTTAGATACATTTCACTTGTACGTACGTGAAACTTGTTTCTAAAAGAGCTGATAAATATCACGCATCGTTGGCTAATTCCTTCCCATGCACGCACCGTGCATGCATGGAGATGATCAGGTGTCTAATTAATTAATTAATATTATTGATGATAGTCCTGATTATCTCATGCATGCATGCAATTTCCTTAATATATGATCCTATATATGCCTAAAGCCATAAGATGTCAATTTCATCATTATCAGAGCAGTACTGGTCATGAGTGATCTCACTACAAGAAATAAGATATTTTGCGACGATTTTATGTCTGTTGGAAATAAAATCGCAGTATAAAGCCTTTAATTGAGACGATTTTTACATCGTCGTAATTTTTTTACATAAAATTTTGAAATTAGTTTTTTAAGGCAATTTTTTTACTTTTTGCAACGGACATATTAGCCACAAATACTAAATTGATTTTTTGAAGCGATTTTTAACTTTTACCATTGAAAAAAGTCGTTGGTAGATTAAAAAACTTGTTGCGACAGTTTTTTAATCGCTGCAATTGCAAAAGTTGCCTTTTGCAGCGATTTTTTTAATTTAAAAATCATTGTAAATAATAGTTAGGCATTTGCAGAGATTTTAAAAGAGTTGAAAAAAAAATAATTTTTATTTCTGGTGAATTCCAAGTCGTTGCTTAATCGCCAATGTGAAGTGGGAAATTAAGTTTCCTGCCTTCATCGTTGGGTACATTTCTGCCTTCATAGTTGGATACATTTCTATGAACTTTCATGCAAATTAAGTTTTTTGGGCTGAGAGACAGCATGGTTGGGTAGTTAGGGTTTGGGGTTTTGTGGGTTATGCTGCTATAAGCTTATTAATCAAACATGCAAATTTTTTGGATTTCTTTTCGAGGAGCTTTGGGATTCGAAAGAATTTTTTTTTAATGAAAATAAATTTCTTGAGTTGATATGCAGCATGAATGAAGATTAGGATTTAAGCTTTTTGCGTGGGTTTTATTCCAAATTTTCTAATCAATTTAAAAGCTTTAAAGTGGTTAGATTTAGTTTAATGTATTTTATGATAATGAAGCCTATTTAGCTTGTATAAAAATCTGTGGGTTCTGTTTGTGGTAACATATGGTACCAACCTTTAGGAGTATTTCCAAATTTGAGCTATTCTTTCTATTTGATTAACATGTAGGTGTTAGATAGAAATCCACGGGGAATATAGTCTATGCATTTTTTTCCAAGAAAGCAAAACCTTTTTACCAACCTTTGCGTTCATGTGCTTGGAATTGTATATTGTATTTTTCATCTGATTTTTCTATTGTTGAAAAAAGAAAATTATTGGTCGTCATTTTGTAAGTAAGTGTATCTTTTTTTGAATTTCGAATGCCATTAGATGTTATGCTCTGCTTTGTTGCTGGCATAAGATTTAGGATGTTATTTGTCCATACATTCTTTTTATGTGTTCTGGATCGGTTATTAGGTCTACAAGTTGTGCTCTGCTTGGTTTCTGAATTCTGAGTGAAATGAGAAAAAATTAACTTATTTTTGGTCCTCTTGGATCATGAGTATTCATTTTTTTGGTATCCTAAAAAAGGAGAAGCTTCATTTAACTGTGCCCGGTATTGATTTAGCTTCAAAAAATTTAATGCGGACTTTGGACTCTACGTTTCATTTTGTTGTGGGCTAACTTTGATATAAAGCCATGGCTATGGTTGAAGCTTTGCTTTATATATATATATATCAGTGAGGTTCTTATTATTGTGACTTACTTGAGTCCTGAAAATTCGGTTTCCTATGGGTCGATAATTGATTCAGATACATGCCTTCGTTGGAAAGAAAGAAAGCCTATCGGCTATTGTGCAAGTAGCAGGTAATAGTTACCAATGCATGTGATTGTGCTTGATACTGTGCAAACAGATATGTTCTCTAAGAATCTAGTATCTAGCAAAATTTTTGAGTGGGCTTCTCTTTTGTGTTTTCAAAATCTTGGAAAATATCAGAATTTGATTGACTTTGGTGTTGGCCTGGTTCAACACCTAATGCAAAGCCAATATTTCTACTCTAGCCTAAAACCTGACAATGTGGTCAATTCTTTTTTGTTTCTATAAAATGAATTGAAAGGTATCAATTCACCTTTTTATTTTTATATGCTAGAATCTTGTTATAGAAAATTTATCAAGATAAACTAGATACACTAATCTACGACAATTGCTTAAATTATTTAGATCCCTGTAGTTGTAAAATGAAGGTAAAGCAGCATTTGGTTGTGCTTCCTTGAATGTTGCATCAAATTCTTGTGTGCTTACATGGATTTTTCAGTGTGTGAATACCGGGATTTTTCAGTTTTTCAGATTGTGATGTACAACCTCGCAATAAGTTTTGAAGATAGGTGTACATTGTACAACCTCGCAATAAGTACTTGGTAGTTCTAGGTAACTAACAGTTTTTTCCCTTTTTTCCCCACTGGTTTTTTAGCTGATGAAGAAACTACCTCAGATCACTTATCAGTAAACCTGACAGGATGATTGCATATGTTATAAACTTTCTGTTAAAGACTAATCTAGAATTTGATTAAGAGGAAAGAATGTCTTTAGTGTTCTTCTTTAAAATTATATTTATATTAAGAGGGAAGGCCTTTGCTAGCGATTTTTTGAATAATTGCGGAGTAAAAAATCGCCGCAAAAAGTAACTCTTTATGGCGATTTTTACAATTCGTTGGTTTAACTTATAACTGAGTAGACAATTGCGACGAACATGCGACGCAATAAAAATCGGAGAAAAAGACTATTTGTAGCAAATATAGGGGTCATTTGCGGCGATTTTTGACGCTGAGAAAAGCTCTGTTTCTTATAGTGAGATGTTTTAGTTCAACGGTAAATTAGGATTGAAAGGTATGTTAAGGACTTGAATCTAATTAATTGTTGGATACAAATTAAAAAAGAAGAAAGAAGACTAAAACCTAATTATAAGGCACTGATAAAAAATAGATATATTCTCAATATCAACTATTCACTACCCTACATCCCACATGATTCTATAAAAAACACCCTCACACCATATAAAAAATACCATTACACTCTTGAAAAAAAATTATAGATATAAAATATGAAAATGAATAGTGACTAATATATATAAAATTATTCTAAAAAACAAACGAGTGGAGTACTTCTACTAATTTATGTATGTGTATATAAATATATATATATATATATATATATATATATGCAGTACTACACGGAAAGATTTCCTTCAATTTTTATCCAAACTTCAGGGTTTCAATTAGGAGAGAGCTAGATCATAGGCATGAAGTACTGAACAGTCTACAATATTTATTATTTATTTAACGCTGCTCGATTATTCTTCTTTTGCTCGGATACATATAATAGAACATGTCACGCTCTGCATGCATAAAATCCTCTTCACGCAAGGAAATTGTATGTCATGCATGTTTAGTACTGAGAATCAATCCAATGATCTCTCATGAACCCCCCCAAGCTTAGGATATAATTGTCTAATTAAGTACAAGCTTTTAAATGATCAAGAGGACGATCGAGGTACTGGGTGTATAAGAGCTAATGTTGTTTGTCATTCATCAAATAAAACCATGCCAGCAGCAAACGTAGCAGGATCATGACCTCCAATTTGACCGCACGCAGATCACATGATGATATATAACTGTAATAACATGCATTTTTATGCTACAATTTCGTTGAAGTTGGTATACTTGATACTGATATCGACACCAAAAGACGACTCCAGCTTGACACTGATACATTGTGGCAACGTTCTTTTAATCACGTTATAATAATGACAGCGTTCGGACAACTAGCGCGTTCATGAGATCATGCATGACAGTGTGTGGATTGTTTTCTGCGCACAAAAGCCATATATGGACCACTCATAAATTATCATATAAAATATATGAATAAACAAGTCAATTTTAATAATATTAAAAAATAATATTCTAACAATATTTTTTTCAACTTTTAACTTTCATCTTATTTTAACTTACTATCCAAATCTAATCTAAACTTACCCAAATCATTTTCCAAAATTTACGAGTGTCCAATTAAAAACCATGCACGTACCTTAATCTTGTTGGCCATGATAAATAACTACAAGTTAAATATTCCGAGGTCATGCGAAGAGTTTCATATTAATATTTATAGGAAAAAAAGAGAAGAAAAGATCGGGTCCCCTTAGGCCGGTTTTCTTTAATACGAAACGACCCCGGCCCACAAGTAATTACTCTCTTGCTACTTCCATAATTAATCTTTTGACATATACCTCCAAAGAATCTGTCTTGCATATAATAGTTTCATGATCATTGGGGTAAGAACCACAATGTCATGATCACCTATATATAGATGGTTGCTTCTTTGCTTCCAGCTGCAGAAGCCTTCAACTCCAATTTTTCTTATACATATTATATATATTGCTCTTATACGTACGTAATTAATTTGTTCAAGCAGAAAATTTAGGATTAAGATAATTAATAGCTGCGCACCAGCCTGCCATGGCTTTAGGGTCGCATAATCAACCTGAAGTGCTGATCAAGTCTGCGGCGAGCAAAAAGGTTGGCAAGTGGAATTCACTCCCTCCCGTTAGAGGTCGTATGAAGCGCCAGATGTTTGCCTCTTTTATCCAGAAGATAAAGATGATTCTTCTTTGCAAACGCCCCAGTCATGACAACTAGTTACTTCTTCTTCTTCGATCTGCTATGCTCTGTACGTGCCCTGAGTAAATATTAACTTGATCTGTTTTGATTTCTTGCTAGCTAGATAAACCTTTTTTCTCTCTTTTTGTAGGAGCTAGCAGGGTACCATGGATGGAGATCAAATAATGTAGCATCAATCTTGTATGTCTGCATTTTTAAGATTACCTAGTACGATCGAAGTCATCATGTACTGCGCTCGCTTTATGTAGTTTCAAAGTAATATAATATGGATCGGCAGAATATGCAGCTTGATCGATGTTTGTATATATATTGTGTACGCTACAGCTTTTGGCCACATGTGGTTTGAATATAAAACATGAAATTTCAAAGTCTTGTGTTCCAAAATATATGGGGCATATTGCAAAAAGATGCATGCCGTACGTTCGTCTATATGGATTCGAACTCTCATGCATGATGCCTTTACTGTTAAATATTATAAAACGATTTTTAACTACCATGTTTTGCGTGGTGGAGATGGATAGCGCCTGGACGACTAACAGATTCTACGGTACTGGAGTTAACTAATTAATTAATTAGGTAATTAATTCTTCCGATGTTAACGGCCTGATCGTGATGATCAGCTAGGAAAAAAGCAATCAAACAAAGGTACTTATATATATATATATATATATATATATAGTTCGTAGATACTCGCCCCAGGTAGTTAGGAAGGTAAGCCGATCGATCGAGCAGCAGTACGTACGTCCATGATCATGATGAAAAGCTCTACCTGCGTAAGAATATCACGTTGCACGTAGTACTCCATGATCTTAAGCATATCCGGTCTTAATTAGATCATCTTCACTCTCAATTTCCCAGTTTGTCTCGATGAAAAACATTAATGACCGTATATCATACCGATACGCCAATATATTAGATATATATATATATATATATAGATAGATAGCTCCGTATACATAAATTATTTTCACTCCTTGGCTTGATCCGATACTAAAGTAATTGCAAACGATTTCATGAAGAATGAGTATCTCCGGCCTCCCATTTGGGCCAAAAAGTTAAGTATCTTTGATCAGCGGCAGATAGAAAATTTGCAAAGATCGATATATATGCGTGGAAGTAATTATATATATATATATATATATATTCAGGATTAATGGTTAGTACTTATTATTATCAGTAGAGACCTCGAGTTTTGTTCCATTGACTAGCTAGCTAGCTATATAATTAAATGCCAAAGATATTCGACTTGGTAGGAAACAAACTGCATGGGTTTTAATTTTGTCTGTAAATTTCCGGTAATTAAATGCCAATCCCAACGTGCATGAATGGTGTTAGGAAACGAGGGGACAGTTTTTCCAAAGGATTCGGTTATTATGCTGTCCCAATTTGACGGCTGAGCTTATTATTTAGTGTAATTTTTTTTATATTTTTTTAATATATTTAAGTATTTTAAAAAAAAATCTCAATACACTTAAAATTATTTTCTTAATCACTAAGTAGAAAAAAAATTTAACAAATAATCAAATAGAAGTATCAAATAGAGTGAACATAGCAATATTTTCTTTTTCCAAATGGAGTAGTACTTGTCATGGCCCTAAATAATAAACATGATCTCTGCATGCGCGCAAGACCAAAAGTCAAAGATTCAAAGTCGATTGAAGAAGGATCTTGACATTTCATTGGTTTGAAAATTTCTGGCTGTACGTACGCACGTTGTTAAATTATTATAATAATATTAATCGATACATTAAACGTAGAATAATGTTAGAGAGAAACTATTATTATGAGTGTATATTTTATACTTATTATGTAGATTCTTCTCCTCCTTTCATTTTTCTTGAGTTTAAAAAATAAATAGTCTAGATAAAACTACATGGTGTACAAAATGAATGCTATAAATAGTAGTTTCTATTAATATTTTTCCTTAAACTTATATATAAAGCCTAATTTTATGGGAATTACTGACTTAATTTGCGCCCCTCGTTGGTACTCTATTCTTGATCATGATCACCATCCTTTCGCTAGCTGTCCTTGACACCGATTCTTCCTAATTCTCAATATCTTTTTTCTTTTTTTTTTTTAACAAAAAATCCTATGGTATTTTTGGTTTTCTAGAACCGGATAGCTACTCTCAATATTCAGTTTTTTTTTTTAATTTTAATATTCAATATTTTTTAGTTCTTTGGCTTTCTCTCAAATTCAATAATCTTTATAAATCTATTAGCTAGTAACTACATATAAAAAACAAGAAACAAATTATAAGTTGAGAGAACATGAAAAGTTAAATGCATTAGAAAACATTGACAATTATCTTATAACATCGTTAAGGGATCGATCGTGAAAGGGAACAAATTAAACTACCTAGATATTAATTAATACTTTCGAAATTATATATTGTAATAGATCATTACCATAGTCACTGCTGATCTACATGGCTTGTGAAAAATTGAAACCTCCCACATTATGAATTAATACAAACAATGGTAGTTATTTAGTTTAGAATTTACAACTCTCTAGGAACTAGAATACAGTCATATACAGAAAGGAAAATAATAGACACACAACTATTTATACAACTATATTTTAAATGAAAGGTATTTTTATAAAATAACTTATAAAAGTAACATTACTTTACATAAATACAATCATTTTAAAATATGATTATATAAAAAATTATAAAAATAATTATGTGTGTCATTCACAATGAGTTGTTTGCAGCCACACTACAACATATTTGAGTTTTTGTGTTGGTTTAGAATTTGTGATGGCCAATAAACCATCTCCAAATATAATCTTTAGTGGTTGGAAGATAAATTAACCAATGTTCAAATTTAAGGGTCCCACTCCTTGCTACAGTAGAAACTAAGTAATAATCAGCCTATATGGAAGGTTGTCGGTTGAGATGATGTTGACCTCGTAGTTTATCATTACAAACATCCGCAATGGCAAGTCAATGTGACGCCCTGACTCCCATGTATAGAAATGTGGGAATCATGATGTCGAGATGATGACAACTCGGGTCTCGCATCCTAACGATAAGTGTCAAGTATGTGTACATGCAGAAAGTGTACAGTAAAAATGCAGCGGATAAATTAAATATGTCAACTAAGTACCTAAATTTTGAATACAAGATTACCAAAATAAAAGTATTACCGAAAATTATATAGTTATCCGTGAAATAAAGTAAAAAGTTAAATACATAGACAAAAGAGAAACAAATCTCATAATCCAAAAAGCAACCACATGTCACTCATTCTGCGGAGCCAATCCCTCAGGCTCAATGTCTTCATCTACATCAAAATCTGTGACACTATAAAACAGTACTGCAAGAAAATGAATACCACATGAAATGTGAATCTCAGTAAGTAATCAACCAAACAAACCAAGAGATAAAAATATATTAATGCACCCGACAAACATGTGTGCACATGACGAAACACGAATGTGACCCAAAACCCTCATTTTTTTTTGAAAATGCTTATTTTCTAATGCACGTTAAAAATCTCATTTGACCCAAAACACGCCATGAATAATATCCGTCATTTTTTTAGAAAATGGGCCAAACATAAAATGGCCCAGTAAATGACTCGTAACCATTAAATCATAAACTGTTATTTTTTCAAAAATAGCCCAATATAATCATTGATCGAACACTGTAGACGAGAATCACAGACGGGACTCTATCACCATCCCTGCTAACCACGATCCCTACCGCGTGCATCATAGGCGGGACTACCACCATCCCTACAATTCACGCTGTAGGAGGGAACCGCAGGCGAGACTACTACCATCCCTACCACATGCACCATAGGCGGGAATCTATCATCATCCCGACAGCTCGTGCTGTAGGCGGGAATCTCAGGCGGGACTCTACCACCATCCCTGCTTACCACCTCCCTACAGTCTTTTTTTCCTTTCTCTCAAATCGTTCAATCCATTCATTTCAAACATACCCAAAATCATCTCTCATATGAAAAATCAATTTTCATTCACAACGCATGAGCATGCATGAAATGATGCAATAAATGCCATAATGCCAAACATAACATAAATGCACGCAAGTATAATTCAATTAAATAAACAACCCATCCTCACATCCACCCGACCACCATACTCCTCGGATTCAATGTTCGGTACAACCAACTAGACTGCAGAAGATTTGTTAGTGCAAAAATATATTTAAATCTCAAGAAATTCTTTAGAAAATTATATACAGTGATAAAATATAATTTTTGAATGATCAAGGAGGTGCAAGAGGTGGCGACATAGCCACGCAACAGTGCAAATTGCACTATGGTCGTGGGTTTTAAAAATCCAACTTTTGAACGAGGACAAACGAAGACTAGGAATGGCTAGGGAAGGGTTTAGGGGAGTTGATGAAACTACTCGTGGTGGTGGTTGGTCGTGGGTGGCGGTTGGAGGGTAAAACACCCAAATAAAAAATGGGGATGGAGGGACTTCAAGGGTGGCAGATCGAAGCTAAGGATGGGTGAGTTAGGTAACTGGGAGGTCACCAGTGATGTGGTGAAAAACTAGTGGCTAATGGTTGCACGACGACGGCATGTGAGCTCAAGGGTGCCGTGGTTTGGAGCTACACATGGGGGCTGATGGTGGCGAGGGAGGAGCTAAAAATAGATGGGTGAGGTTGCCAGCTTGAGGGGAAGAAAATGGGAGGGTGGTGTTGCTCACAGACAGCGCATGGTGGCCATGTGGGCGGACGAAGAAAAATAGACAGGGGAGAGGGGAGGGGCTCATGCGCGGGAAGAGAAAGGCAGAGAAAAAGAAAGGAGAAAAAAAAAAGAAGGAAAAAAAAAAGAGGAGAAAAAGAAAAAAGGAAAAAGAAAAAGTGAGGGAAAGAAATGAGGTCCAATCCTCACAACTTGGGTCACAAAATTGATCCAACGAAAAGAATTTTAAAACAGTAAGTTGAATAAAATAATTCAAATGCAGTGACTAGTTAAAATAAAATAATAATAATAATAATAATAATCTAACAATACAATAATTTTAAAGTCCAACATTAAACTAATTTAAAGTATAGAGCAATTTAAATGCAAAACAATAATTAATACCAGTAAAGCACATCATAATAAATTTCCCAACTTAAAAAACAAATCATAAAATAAATCCAGTGAGAAATTCGATAAATTTAAAACAAGAGAACCAATATTTAAATTAATTAAAATACTCTTTCAATTAAAATATATTAAAATATGAGGTATCACAGTCAATAGATTCTCCACATGCCAAGTGTAGAAGGAACTACACACGAGTCTGACTGAAGGTGGCCTTATATTCCACAGGATCTATGTTTGTTGCAACTATGAGTTGCAAAATTCAAAAAAATAGTAGCAGCGTGTTCTACTAGAAGGAGTTCTTCATCTCGAGTGGGGTACGGTATCTCCCCGTGAGACTGAAGAAGTCCTCATCGTGGTCATCATCCTGAGGCTAAGTCCTATCAACATTTGATTGGTCTACATCTCTGCCTGTCTGATGAATGGAAAGTAAGTGGGTTGGAAAGTCATGAATGCTATGTATTCTTTCAGAGATTGTTACTGGTAGGCATTTGTGGGAAGTTGAATTCTGATGTTTGTATCGTATTTACTGAGTTATGAATATTTTTCTAAGATTTGTGCTCACCAGTATTAGATTGGGATGTGTTATGGAGGATGGAAGACGATATTATAATGATAATATTTAAATTCTAGCATATCTTTCCACCCTCATTTTTTGATGTAATGGTTCACTTAGTAGTGCATTTATCTCGAGAGACACTACTAGGTGGGTCAGTGCAATTTTGTGGGGTTGACATTTTGTTCGTTATATCTCCATGGGGTTGAGATGCATTTCAATCGAGCAGAGCAGAATGCTATGCCAACAACTCTCCTCATGAGCTATCTATATTCTCCCAAAATGTAAAGCCATTGGGTGCACAATCAGGTTATTATCTAATTGGTGGAGAACTCTATAAAACTAGGTGGTACATGCTAAATAATTTTCATGAGATTGATGAATATTTTAGGTATGTCCCATTGTTGAAGCTAAATTTTATCCACATTCCAGACTCTTATAGTACCAAACGAAGTGTTAATTGTATTATTTTTTCATCTACTTAGTGGTCACATGGATGAACTTAGGTCACAAGGCGAATGTTGAGGCAAAGCATGAAGAAAAATTTATTAAATGGTTTGAACAACGTGTATGCATTTAAATGAAAAGTTAAATTCTTTTTAGTCAATATCAATTATTTTACTTTACATTAACCACACTAATGTTTACTATTTCACATGGTAATTTTTTCAACTACGTGATCATGATCCACAATTAGTATATTTTGAATTGCATGCATTGGCCCGTGGTCCTTCAAACAGAGTACTTCGATACATATGTTACATGGTTCAAGGTTATATGTTCCATACCATGGCCATGAACATAACTGGAAGACTCAAAATTGTAGTGTTGGAATAGGGTAATCATGCAACAGAGGATATTGACTACTATGGTGTCATACGTCACATTATTGGATGAAAATACTTGGGCAAGAATGACATATTTATTTAAATGTGATTGGTGAGATATAGGAGGTGGTAGGGTATCGAAACTTATAAATAGTCACTTCATGAGTGTCAACACTGCATGTAAATGGTATGAAGATGATCCATTTGTATTGTCTTGCCAAGCGACTCAAGTGTATTACTTGGTTGATCCAATGAAAAAGGCTAATGAAGATAGTGGAGAGATAAGCTTGCAAGTCATATAGAAGTTTGTTCAATGATGAACTAGATCCCGCATATTAGGCCAATGCTACGAATGATGTTATAGAATGAGATTCCAAAACAAGAATGTACACTACGTTTAATGGAGATTAAAGGTAGTAAAATCTTTATTTTAAGTAGATTGTGCTATAGATCTTTCATAATTACTTTCTGGTAACTTTGCTAACAATGATAGTGATTTTGAAGGATGCCACCGAAACGACAAAGAAGAAATGTATCTCCACCATAAAGTCTAAAACAAGTTGAGGACTTGCCAACTGAAGACCCCACCCTTGATGATCTTGATAAGAGGCAAACCAATTTATACCTGATTGTAAGTACAGTGTTGTCAAGAATTTTTTTATTTATATACTACTTAGGGAGAATTAAATATTTTTTATACAATTAACTATATTAGCTGATTCCTTGCTACGTTGCGGGCATGGCTTAAAACGTGGCTTGGGGTTGGAAAAAAATGAGACGGCACGGGAAAATCAAGGTCAATATCTCCAATAACTACACTTGAGCTGTGGAAGATAGTGGCACGTGCCTTTCCTCTTATGTCGGAACACTAGTTAAAACTAATGCGCCATTTTACGTGCGATCTTGGCGATATGTTCCCATAGAGGCTATGGATTACATTCGGAGTAGTGTACTAGTGAGTAGTTTATATACCCCAAGGTTTTTGAGAAATTTTTAACGTATTATTTATGAGGTGATGTTACTATTTGTATTTATTGTATCTTAATTATTAACTTTTTTTTTTTAGGAAAGAGATGAAGGTCACCTATCCATGAATGACCCCCTCCCATTTTTTTTAAAATCCCTCACTTGTGGTGGAGGAATACCGTGGTAACAACTCCACATATGGGGGTAACATTTATTTCTAAAACCAAAACCCAGGGCGCAAAACCAATATAACCCTATAAAGAAACCTATACATTAAATCCATAAAACAATCAACACTTATCGACAAGTAAAGTCTAATATAAGGGAAACCCTCTTTTTCTAATCTTATTAAACCTTTTATAAACAAAGGAAGTTCCGAGAATGAGAACCACAAACCATTACCACCCTTTGCGCCACTGCAAGCCAAGCCATCCGCCACTGCATTTGTCTCTCTATAAGAATGATTAATAGAATAATTAAGCCCCTCTAGTAGTCTGAAAATTTCGTCCCAATAATCCTCCAAATACCACAAACCACATTGCTTAGACTTCAACTATTGAATTACCAACATAGAATCCATTTCAATTTCCACATCTCTCACACCCAAAGAGCAAACATTACGAAGACCATATAGCAGCCCCAACACTTTAGCTACATTATTTGAATTATTCCCAATATAGTTTACGAAACCACACACAAACTCACCTTTATCATTTCTAATTACTCCACCAACACTTCAGGGGCCAAGACTACCAAATGAACTTCCATACACATTTAACTTATAGCACCCAATTTTTGGTCTTGCCCAGCTCACCTGTTTTAATACCATCTACCTCATTGAATTGACGGGTAACTACAAACATCGAAGGACCTCTTCATCCCAACGTGAAATATTTCCTGAGTTCTTGAGACGAATCGCAACCCATGAGATCCAGTGTTTAATAGAACACCACACGATAGTCACTGATTCTTGTACCCCTTCCATTCTTGCCTTGCACCGCCTCCATTATAACCTCCAGATAATTACTAACGGAATTATGCCTAGTAGCTAACCAGACTGAGACGAGCCTCTTACATGGCGATGCCAACATTCCACCCTATCTCTCCATCTCCTCCCAACCATATTCAGCATTCCACCCTGCACCGAGCAAATATTCCATAATTTTTTAGAAAACTCACCAGTGGCTAGGACGTGGTTCAAATCCTCATAGCCTCTAAAAGAGCAGCAATCAAATCTAGAAACCATTGTAATTCCCAGTTTACAAATCTAATCATCCACTACCAAATACTCATGCATTGCCTTCCACATTGTAACTGAAATCTTCTTTGGAATAGCAGTATGCCACACCCATTTCGCCCAAGGAAATTCATGAGTTTTAGTTCGAACACATTGCCAAGCACTATGTGTAGAAAACTGACCATTCGGCTTATGCAGCCAGCTCAACAAGTCCTTACCAAGTTTAAGACAACCCAATTTCTCTACCAGCTCCTCTGCTTTCTCCATCCCCACTAGTCTAGCAAAAAGCTCAACATTCCAGCCAAGCTTTAATTTGCAATCTTTCAGAGTTAAGTCCGGTAAATCACTAATATGGTGATGCGTAGAAAGAGGCTCATTACCAGACCAATTATCTCTCCAAAATGAGACATCTCCATCCAACACTTTCTATTTAGAATTCCCAGATAGCTTCGGCAAGCATCTCATTAACATCTTCCAAAACTTTGTGCCTTTATTTGGATCAACTAACGAAATATGTTTCCCCCTAACATATTTACTGAGAAAAAAGGATGACCATAGAGAAGATCCTTGTAATAAATTCCAAGCTAATTTCATATGAGGGACACATGCACATCAAGCATATTATGAAGACCAAGACCCCCCCTCCATTATAAGCCTACATATCTATTACCTCACGCCCTCCATTTCCTTTTTGGCTTTCCATCCTTGGTACCCCAAAAAAAGGTACTCATAATCCTTTCATTATTCCCAATCACACTTTTAGGAGTTTGTAGCACAAAGAGGCAATGAATCGGTAGACTTTGTAGCACATGTTGGAGTAATTGTAGCCGAGTACCATTAAAAAGCAATCTAGCTTTCCACCCTTCTAGTCGACCTCGAATCTTATAATAATATCTTCAAAATGGACACTAATCAACCTATCCGATACTATAGGCACTTCTAAATATGTAAAAGGAAATGTCCCTTCTGAGAACCTTGTAATACGAAGCAAACTACGCCTTCGACCTTCAGCAATATGCTTACAGAAAAAAAATTGAGGACTTCCTTTTATTCACCACTTGACCGGACCTGATTACGCCCAAAACATAACACGGTAGTTGTAGCACAGCTTTGGGATGTCGATTCGTCAGGGAGATAGATTAAAGAAAACACAATAAATAATAAAAAGAACTAAATAAAAATATTAAATGATCAATAAAAAAAAATTAGTTTTGAATGCAATTTAACAAATAAAATTACAAGGATAAAAAAAAAAAGGATCACTCAAATTATAAATAGTAAAGCATCAGGAATTCCTTGCACAAATCGGGTATTTATGTTTATTCTTGATTCAGTGAATTACTCAATTGGGAATTCATCTCCAGAGTCCCTAATTGGAAGATATAGAACTACAAACCATTTTAATCGAAAGATAACTCTTTGATAAATTATTCACTACTTTTTAAAACTCTGTGAATTATCATTTTTATTGACAAACCCAGCGATGACAATATATTCAGGGACAATACTGCAGCAAAGAATTAAATCAATAAATACAATGAATTAATCCAAACATAATCAAGGATCTTAACCATTCTATAGAAAAAGCATGACTGAATCTATGAAAGGAATCAATTCCAAAATTATTTGGAGATAAGAAAATACTATTGATAATTAGAGAATGAGAAATAAGAGTTTACATTAATAAAGAACAATCACATGAATAAAAAATAAACTAAAAATACCATCAATTGTGCAAGTTCATCCCTAGCTTTACTTAGACTTAGCTGCCCACAAGCAAAGCAAAAATCTCTCAAATTAATTGTGTTTCCCCCCTCTTCCTCAGCCCTTTATATAGAACTCCATACCTTCCCGCATCTTCCTAGCCATTAGTCCATATCTTTCTTTCTTTTATTTTATTCCTCCACTATCTATTACAAAAAGCAAGCAAATATTCTTTAACCGAATGGGTCCTGGCGTGCATGTTATCCTGAGTTCTTTATCATTTTTTTCTTCTTTTCTTCTTTTCATTTCCTACCCAACCTCCAGCTAGCGTTCGGCCTTTCATCTCTTTGTGTCTCGCGTCCAACCGAAATTGAAGCAAACCGTGCTTGGTGAAAATGACCCAAAACCTGTTGCCTTGTCTTCCATTGCTGGGCCCTTACTCTATCTCTTTATAATGATTTTTCTTCCCGTGGTGCGTCTTAGCACCAAAGCATCATGCTGTGTCTCCAACATAAAGAATCTTTTTTTTTTTTCTACTTTGAGCCTTCCATCCGTCCAAGCCGCATGAGTCTTGCTTCTAGCATTTTTTTTTCTTTTGTGTCTGTCACCCAACTGGCTTCGGATTGGAGTACTCTGAGAGAGAGAGATGGAGCCGAGAGGTGTTTTCCGCTGGGTGGTTCTGAGGGGCAAGAATTAACTTGCTCTGTTTTAACTTCATAAAACAGAGGATGCTTGCTGTCGGTTGTCACGTGGAGGTGCATGGAGGCTAAAGGGACGTGCATGGCTGGTGCTGCCGTTGGACAGTGGCTGCATGACGCAAGGTAGTTCATGGCAATGGCTCGCGGTTGGCTCGCTGTTGTGCTGCTGTGTATGCGGTGCAGTGCTGCGGAAGTTTTTGGTTGGAAGAAAAAGATTGCAACATGAGTGGAGGACGTGTGCCGTGGAGGTGTTGTCGTTTGCAGCTGTGGCAACCAGCCCGGGCAGTGGTTCTTCAGGGTGCATGGTGATGCACTGCCGAAGTTTTCATGAATGTGCAGTGGTGTTGCAGGCGTGCAGAGGAGCATGGAGGTGCAGCAGTGGAGGGTGGAGGGTGGCGGTCATTTAGAACAAAGCAGCTTTTAATTCAACAGATAAAACGACACATCGTTTAGCAGATAGCCGAATTCAATCCAACTCGAAACGACATGTCGTTTTAGTTTGTTGACCAAACGACATGTCGTTTAGCCTGTGCTGAAAAATAAAAATAAAAGTAAAAAATAAAATAAAATAAAATGAAATAAAATAAAAAGTTAAATAAAATAAGACAAACAGAATAAATAAAAATAATTAAATAAAAATAAATAAATAAATAAAGATAAAATAAAACTAGACTAAATTATTAAAAGTGTGTTGTGCATGTGAATAAATATTGTGCAATTAAATCACAAGTTAAAAAATTAAGCATAAACTATGCTTTTAATCAATTTAAATCACAACTTGGATTTATTCCTTTTAACCATTTTTTCATCTAAAATCACTGATAAAATAATAAAATAATTAAAAATGTATTGATTTTAAATGTATAAAATATGCAATAATGCTGCTCAATCAGAACTACTCTTCATATTGATGCAAAACTTTAGTGATAGAACATAATGAGGCTTTTCCCCCATTAGAGAACAATACAGTATAATCAGCATAATGGAGATGAGAGATAATTGGTGTACCATGAGGCTGAGAAAAAGAAGTAATGTTCTCCAATGCAACTTCTCTTTCTAACATCCGAGTTAAAACTTCTTCCACTAGAATAAATAAATATGGCAACAGAGGATCTCTTTGGCGCAGGCCTCGCCCTCCTTTAAAAAAGCTTTTTGGGATACCATTCATAACAACCAAATACCATGATGTAGTAATACAATGTCGAATAAGGTCACAAAAAAATTTCAAGAATCCACAAGATCTCAAAACATGCAAAAGGAACTCCTAATCAACACTATCATACGCCTTGGCCATATCAATTTTCAGTAGCACATTCCCTCCATGACATGGTTTATTAATGTCATGAATCATTTCTTGCGATAAACTGATATTTTCAAAAAATTTCTACCCAAAATAAAATCTCCTTGCTCAGGAGAGATAATCTTCCCTAATAAAGGAGATAGTCGAGTGACCAGGATCTTAGAGCACACTTTGTAGAAAACAAAACACAAACTTATGGGTCTAAACTTGTCAAAGCTTGCAGGATTTTCTACTTTCGGATAAGAAGCTGTATAAAAGAGAGGGAAAACCATACCTCTAAAGAATTCAGCCACAGCCTCCACAACCTCCCCACCTATAATATGCCAACAAGCTCGATAAAATCCTGAACCAAACCCGTCTAGACCCTAGCTACAATCAATTGGAATAGAGACAATTGCATCAAAAACTTCCTCTGGACTCAGGATACTACATAAACCATCATTGTCTTCTTGTTGAATAACAAGTTGCACCAAACTCTCCAAAGAAGGCAAAGGACGCCTATCACCAGTAGCCAGAAAATTTTGGAAGTATGAGATAGCCCCATTATGGACTGCCTCTGGCGACGAGAGAACAGATCCATCCAGTAGTTTCATTTCTTGCACTTGTTGCCACTTTCGTCTACTCATAGTGTGGAAAAATGAAGAAGATGCCTCTCCCTTCTTCAACCAACCTTGTTTTATTTGATGTGAAAGCCTCTGTTCTTCACGATCCATACATGCTGAGAGTTCAACCTGTGACGCAACTAAATCAGCCTTAATATCCTCCGAATAGCCCTCCTATAAATCCCTCTCTAACCCTTAATACGTTCTTCTAATTTCTCAATATGCACCTCTGTTCTACCAAAAACATTTTTAGTTCAATCTCTCAGAGCCACTTTTAGTCGCTTTAGTTTAATCATAAGGATTACCATAGTAGAAGCTTCTACCACCTCCCCGCTCCAGGCTTGGGAAACACACTCCAAGAAACGATCGTGTGTGACCCATATCTGTTGAAATTTAAATGAAGGATATCCATAATTCACAAACGGACTCTTCAAAGACAAGATCATAGGGGCATGGTCTGAGCATGATTTGGAGAGGTATTTCAAATGAGCATCCAAAAAATAATCAAAAGCAAGTGCATTTATTAATCCGCGATCTAATCTTGCCCAGCTTCTACTAAGTCTTGAGTGACCATTGCACCAAGAAAATTGTTGGCCACAAGATTGCATCTCAAAAAACCCGCAAGCATCAATACAAGTGTTAAAGTCATCCGTAGCCATTGCAAGTCTCGGCCTACCCCCACGTCTTTCATTAATATTCTGAATGATATTAAAATCACCTAACACAACCCAAGGCCTCTGTTGAGAGCTAATATCCATCAAACTACTCCATAATCTCTTACGCTCCTGATAATAACACTTTATAAAAACAAAGGTAAATAAAACCTCTGTAAGATTTTCTTTAACCAGAACTGAGATATATTGATCACCCATATTAACTACTATTCACTCTGTATCATGAGTCCAAAAGATCCATAATTTTCTCCCATTAGCAACATTGGAACAGCAATCATCAAATTTCAATCTGTCTTTCCATAAAAGGATTCAAGATTGATCCACCATAGGTTCTGCAATAACAAAGACTTTTGGCTTAAATTTTGATACTAATTTCTTTAGGCATTGACTCGAAGTACCAATACGCCAAGTATTCCAAAAAAATATTAGGAGAACTCATAGATTCATTCTAACGGGTTTGCTTTTAACCCAAGAAGAACCTCTCAATATACTGCATTTAGCCTTCCCTTTTATTTCCTGATGCCTCTCTGAATCTGAACACACTTGCCTCTCTTTAGCCAAATGTTCCATCATTTCATCTGCTTCTGTATCTAAGCATATTTCCACATCCGAAACATTCTCCCTAATAACACATAAAGCATAGCCCTGATTAGCATCTACCTGCTCTTGATAAGCATAGCCTTGTTCATTCTACAGTCCATCACCAACACTGTAACATCTCGGATTTTAGTGTATTTTTAATGAAGGAATTATTTAATTTATTTGGTGAATGATTCTCTTGTTTTAAATTTATGGGAGTTTTAAATATTATTTTATAATATTTTAAGTTGTGAAAATTAATTTTTATGGTGTTTTCTTAATGTTATTTACTGTTTTGCATTTAAAGTGATCTTTAATTTAAATTGGTTTGTTTTGAGATTTTAAAATAATTATTATTTTATTTAAATCTTTCACTGCGTTTGGACTATTTTATTTATCTAGTAGTTTTAAAATCCTCTTCATTGGATCTTTTCGAAACCCAAGATGAAAAGACTGGATCTCCTTTTTCTCCCTTCTCTTTTCCTTTTTCTCTTTTTTTCTTTTCTTCTTTTTCTTTCTTCTCCTTCGGATCCCCCCAACCCGATACCTCTCTCTCTCTCTCTCCTCTCCCACGCCTAACTC
The DNA here is from genome assembly GCA_029856935.1 of Cyclocarya paliurus. Taxonomy (NCBI): domain Eukaryota; kingdom Viridiplantae; phylum Streptophyta; class Magnoliopsida; order Fagales; family Juglandaceae; genus Cyclocarya; species Cyclocarya paliurus. The sequence goes on along the minus strand of CM056946.1, from coordinate 31,916,737 downwards.
GGCTTCATCCTCCCTGAGCCGCCGCCGGCTGTCTGTGGCTGACACCGCCGGCACCACCGGCTTCCCCACCTCTCGACGAGTCACCCCTCCAAATTCCAGACCACACCGCGCCGCCGTTAGCCTTCGGAAGCCGTGCGAAGTCGTGGCCTTCCTCCACCCATTTCGCCGCCATCAGGCCACCTCCGGCCACCACATCTTCACCACATCATCACCGGCCCACTAGCAAACTTTTAGACCCAAACCCGGCTCCGACCCGTCGCCGGAGCCGCCCCCACGAACACCCACTTCGATTTGAGTTTCTTGGCCTTCCACTGCCGTTTCGACCGCCACCCACGGTCAACTTTCGATACCATTAGCTTCCCCACCTTCCATAAGCCCTACCCTATCAATTGCAAGTCTCCGTTTGACCCCGTTGAATTTTGGGTTTACAGTGTATTCGGCCACAGTATTTTTACACTGCTGCGTTGCCTTCTAGTCGCCTTTTGTACCTCTGTGAGCCTCCTAAAATATTTTAAAGCGCTGTAAGTATTTTCTAAACAATTCTTTTGAGATTTAATTATATTTTTGTAATTAACTGCTATATTTATATATTGTAACCTGGTTGGTTCCGGACTGAGTCTGGAGTTCGGGAGTGGATGGATTGAGAATGGAGTAATTGTTTGATTGGTTATTGTGTTGTGATTTGGGTGTTGAAAATTGTTAGTGGTCTGGTTGGTTGTGATCTGGTTATTGTTGAGAATTGTGTTGTGATCTAGTTGGTTGTGATCTTGTTATTGTTGGGAATTGTGTTGTGATCTAGTTGGTTATGATCTGGTTATTGTTGAGAATTGTGTTGTGATCTAGTTGGTTGTGATCTAGTTATTGTTGGGAATTGTGTTGTGATCTAGTTGGTTGTGATCTGGTTATTGTTGGGGAATTGTGTTGTGATCTGTTGGCTGCGATCTGGTAATTGTTGGAAATTGTATTGTGATCCGGTTGGTTGTTGGATATTGAGGTTATGTCTGGTTCATGGCATATGCACGCATGTTCATGTTTGTAAATTGAAAGCGGGGTTTTCGTGTATTGCATTCATGATCATGTGGCTGTTTTGAAAACTGGGTTTTCATGTGTTGATTGGATTTGTGGGTGCGTGTATATCACGACCCTAAGCCGAGATGGGGTATTATCTCGATGGAGCTCCTTTGGTCACTCGGGAGTGGAATATACTGAGTGACGTCCCCTGAGTTGTCGCCGGGCGACAACGGGATCGGACGTTGGACGTGCCGACTCCGTGGCCTTCTGCTGGCGGGGGCTAGAGGATGACCTGACCACGAACGCACCGGATGCGGAACTGAGCATCACTCGTAAAGCAACCAGGACGTGCGGATGGTCCATAGGGGAGGCCATGGTGCATATGGTTTAATTGGATTAATTGGAAAAATAGCTGTTTTCTGGAAAAATAGTGTGAGTATGTTTTTGTGTATTATTTTCTGGAAAAAATTATGGATATTGATTTTTGGGCCATTTTCTGGAAAAATGGTAGAAATGATTTTATTGGAAATATTTTTGGGCCAAAAGAGATTTTTGGCGTGTGTTGCATATTGCATCATATGCATGCATAGTTAGTTGCTTAGATATATTTTTTATCTCGGATTTTGGTTAGGTTATAACTTACCTGTAGTACCATTTAATAGTACTGCAGATTTTGTTGTTGATGATGCAGATGCTGAGCCTGAGGATCTGGCTCCACCGGAGGAGTGATCTGGGATCACTCATGCTATGTTTATTTTTCAGCTTTGTATTATATTTTATTGGGACATTTGGTTATGTTTTTAAACGCTTTGTATTTAGATATTTGTATTACACTAAAAATTCTGGTACTAGTTGACTTAATTACTATCCGCTGTGTATTTTATTTGTGCACTGTTTATTTGTTGCACACACTTGACACTTGTCGTTGGGATGCGTGACCGAGTTGTCATCATCCTGACGTCACGATTCCCGAGACTTTTTGTACGTGGATGTCGGGGCGTCACAAACACAATCCTGCATCCTTGCAACCAACCCCATATTCTCCAGCCCTTGCAAAGTAACATCCTGGAATTGACAAGAAGGTGCACCAACTTCCAGCATTAAATCACTCTCTAAAACCTCACGAACCATTTCCACAGCTATATCTCGATCGTGGCATTATGCCTCAACCCCATCATGAACTGTAGCATGCAATATTTTTTTCAACCTATCCGCCACCCTATCCGCGTTCTCACTATGATCAACCAAAACAGGTGGTATTTCCACTTCAAGTGCACTGGACTCGACATCACAAATTACTGGATCAACAACTTTTTCTTTACCCTTTGTGGTACTAGCATCCTCCACAAATTTTTTTTCAGGCTATATGGTTTTCCCCTACTCCCTTGGCAACACTTCCCCCTCCCTACTCGACCCCCTGTTAATAGACTGACTTCAACTTGGCCCCTAGATTGTAACTTTTGAATCCACACCTGGTCTGATTTAGGACCCTTCTTCTTCGATTGCGGATCAACCTCACGTCTCTTACCCACCCATTTACGCGTTCGTGCATTATGACCTTTCACACAGCAACGCATGCAATACGCGGGCAATGTTTCATACTCAATTTCCTGATAAATACTCTGAGGGTTTCTGGGAGAGTCAATCCACAAAGCATTCAACGGATCCTTGGAAACATCCATCTCAATGCAAACTCTTGCTCCATCCGTTCGAGTAGCGCATTTTGTAGGGTTATCTCGCTTAAGAAACCTCCCAATAGGCACCATGATACTGCGTAAAAAAGATTCATGGAAAAAATTTGGCGGCAACCCCAACAAAAATACCCACACTAGAACACACATCGGTTCATGATCCTCCTGATATTTTGTATTCCAGTGAAAGGCTCTGTATTGAATCCCATCAATATCACAAGTTTCTCTCACAAACGCTTTCACGAAGTCCTCCTCTGAAGTCATTTGGATAAACACATTCCGTGGCCTATTCATAGTCGAAACCACAAGTTGCTTAAGCAGTCCCGATCTGGATCGAATAAATGATCGAATTGCATCTAAATATGGCCTTTGACGTAAGAATTTCAATACCAACGAGAACTGAAGGAGCAGCAGATCTGTCCAATTCATCCTTTGAAAAAATCACACACACCTCTCCCTCCACAGTCTTATGAGCCCTAAAAGGCACTAAGACCTCAGGGAGAGGCTGCAGAGAGTCCATTACCATATATGCAAACGAACGTAGATGAGAAACAGCCACCAAAATGGCCTTGTGGCCATTGGCGGCTGGCATGAAAGCCCTAGTCACACACAAACCTAATCGCTCACATAGATAGAAAAAAGGGTAATATCGAAAATAAGATCTCCAGAATCCTATTAGGATGAATTCGAGCTAAATTTCAGTCGTAAAGAGGATGTACGAACTGTGAATGAGTTGATGGCTATATTATTTTGGCGTCACAATGGTAGGTATTTTGAACACTTCAAGAGATTTGAGATGTTGGAGGAAGTGCCGCAACCTTTTCGCAAACCCAGCTTATCAGGTAATGCATTTTCTCATATAACTTATTTAAAGTATGTCGTGTTTTCATAGGTTATATTTAATATTGTTACTTTTTTCTGTAGCACTTAAATTCTATGAATGCATAGAAGAGATCATATTTGACAATCCACCATCGTGCAGATTCAAAGTCGTTCCAACATTTTGAAGAGAAAATAGTAATTAGTTATTTTATATATATATATATATATATATATATATATCTCTTTTTATGGTATTCTTTAATTAATTGCTAACATTATTTAATTTTGTTAATATGGCTTAATTAAAAACGCGATGGTCCTAAAGATTTCTCTCTCATTCATGTTTATGCTATAACCTATATCAATGCCAATTGAGAGTGGATTCATCCTGTAGGCAGAAATAAATACGTAAGTTAAATTTAATTTCCAAAGCATTAAGCCGTTACAGATATAATTTGTTCTGCATGTTTTTCTACTATTTTTTTATTTGTTTATTACTTATTGTAGTTTTCGCAATTCTTGTCAGACAAAATGATTGAGCTGCAGTATGCATGTTGGCTCTGTGGCATAGGGCTTGGTCCCTTCTACAAGGCCGATAAAGAGAAATCCCCAGAGAGCTGAAAGTGCCTGCACCATTTTTTGTCCCCTCTCGTTCAAATCTCTACAACTAATGTGCAAATTTATCCTGTAAAAGTCGATGGTCTTCTGTCCTCTAGGGTACAACAGTGGCTTTGCATGGGTTTAGCTTGACCGAGAGTTGAGAGGGAGAAATATTCGAGAGGGGAATTCAAAATTTCCCAATCTCTTGCCCATTCATCCCTTTATCTGTTGTACCCCCATTTCCCTATATATTCAACATGCTAATTGCGACAAAAACCATGAATCCACCGGTATTGTCATCTACAACCGTCGACCCTCTCTCCTAAAGTTTTCCCATAAGGGACATAGCTCCCATTCGACGGCCACCATGGGGCCCTAAACAAGGTCGTACCAGGCAACCCCAACTGCCCTCTCATTTCAAGTTTTGTCTTCTTTTTTGCTGGAACTTTTGTGTGTTCTTTATAGGTATATGTGGTGATGACCGATGAATATATCCAGATTTTTAATTTTTATAGAGGGGCTGCTATAACATAATCTAAATTCCATTTGTTATTGTGTTGTAGTCACAAAATGTGTTTTGATGTCTGATTCAATGTATCGTGACACATTTCAGGTTTGGGTCTAATTTTCTTGTTTCGAATTGGGAACTTTCTGTGTTTGATTTGGGATTCTATGAGTGTTTCTTTTTCTTTTTTCTTTCCCATTTAGGATCTCAGCATTATATGCATGGTTAATCTGTGAAATTAATTGGATTATATTTGTTGTTATACCAAACCTAGGGGTGACAATATGTGACATGACCCATGAACCCAATATGAACACGACACGAAATTAGTAGATTTGAGTTCGAATTTAACGGGTTCAGGTCAAAATGGGTTGATCGGTTAAATTGTGATTTATAAACAGGTCAACTTGCTTAACATGAAATCAACCCATTTTGACCTATTTAAAATTTATTTCAAAATTAAAATTTTATTATTATTAAGTTGTAATATTGGTATTTCTCAGTATGATTATATTTTTATTATTTTTATTTTGTATTGTTGAGATTGTAATTTTAGACATATGCTCATATTTTTTATTGTATGATTTGTAATATTAGTTTTATTATATGTTAAAATTTGAAAAATGTTGATAGATATTTTTTAAGATATTGTGGTTATTAAAAAATATAGATTTTATTTTTTATGTGAAATTATGTTAATTAGATCAAATGAGTTATTCATTTTAGTTTAATCCATTTACATGAAACAAATAGATTTAAATAAGTTATGTCATGTTAACATATTTCTAATTAATAATTAAACAGGTCGAAAAGGGTGACACAACATGACCCATTATTTAAATGGGTTGGGTTAGGATGTGAAAGTTTGACATGTTTAGCTTAACGGGTATTGTTCGGATTGACCTATATAATCGAGTATTCATGACTTAACACGATACGAACACGATCTGAAAATATGATTTGCCACCCATAACCAAACCCATGTTCTCCTTACTTCAGCGTAGACCATCATATTAATTAGTAAGTAATTTGAAATCAAGTTTATCCCAAGAAGAACCCATGATTGTTATTTCTTCAAATTAAATTTGACAAGAATAAAATTAGTTGAAAGGAAGATCCCTTCATGGATTTGATTTCTGGGACTTAAGGTATTGCACGTGAATCTCTCCCTTCTTGAGATTGATATCATCCTTTTTGCTTCATTTGGATCAAAGGAAGGTTGCTGATAATAGAAAAGTCAAAGTAAAGACGATTCTTCCCCTAAGTTTGCCTCAAGATATGCTTTTCTTTACCTTAGCTCTCTCAAGAAGCCAGATGGTTTTGATATATTCTAGCAGACCGTCATTTTTGAAAAACCTACTTTGAAATTGCAAGTTCAGCCCAAGTGTTATAGCTAAAGTTTCTTGGATTAAAAAGCCATTTTGACTGATAATATTATTTGCACCTTTTTGGCTTTGTACCCAATACGATTTGTGCTTTGGTAACTCAAAATCTCTGCTTATCTTTCTCATGCCTCATTGCCTATGTAATTTGTAGCTTGGAGTGTCATCAAAGACCTTGGCACGTGAGGGTGGGTCCTTTTCTATATGCCATTTAGCTTTCTTTCTGGTCTTATGAAATAACTCCTACCTAGATATAGCAAGCATCTGTGGCCACCACCTAGGTATAGCACAGCCAACTTGCACTTTGATTTAAGGTGAATTACAATTTACAGACGTGGACAAGCCAAAGTCATCCCAAGCAGAAAGAGAAACCAAAACATCATGGATAACGACAACCAAGTGTAGCTATACAATAGGTGCCTCATAACAACTCAACACAACATCCCACCAAATATCCAATAATCATTCCACATTTCAAGGCCACAAAAACCACTCTTTGAAATTGCCAAACTACAGAATAGTTTCTGCTCATGATTACCCTCCATAGAAGAAAAAGATGCAAACATGGATTAGCTTACAGATTTTCTCATCAGTTCTTACACAAACAGAAATCCCAAAACAAAATTAAGTAGTTAAGGCCCCCACATTGGAATATTGATAAGAGTAATAAGAGGATAAGTAGATAAGTAGATAAGACAAGATATGCTAATTGTTTCTTGGGCTACAAAATAGAGCATGCATTGGGGTTGTGATCACTAAGCATATTGATGTAGGGATATTCATATCTTGTCACCATGCTAGTATTGGAATTTTACATACTCATTAGAGGTTGTAAACTTATTATCTTATTCACTGCTACTTTTATTATGTTTGTGAATGGTTTGACTCTTTTGATTTTAAAATTCAGAGCTACAATCGTACAATTTTATATGTTTTTTATGAGTTGATTGGAATAAGCTATTAAATTCATGTTTCTGGGCATGTAAGTCTAGGGCAGTTTGTGTGGCAATGTGTGTGGCTACATGTGTCACAATATCTGCCCTTTTCCATATTGAACTTGCAATCGATTTTAACTTTACATATTGTGTGCTTTACATCAATATGTTGTAAATCCAAAGTTGGTTATATGTTACTATCTTTGTTAGGCATCGATTTTAATGTATTAATAACATGTTTTTTTCCCCATATGCTTATCAATTGTTCTTATACGTTAAAACCTTTGTTGGATTTATAGCATTACCCCCTACGCTCCTCTCGCGTAACTTACTGTCACCACCCGTAGGTATGGCCTATGTTATTGTGTTTCATTCTAATTTTAAGTTTATTCTAATGCTTTATATTGGGAGAGCTTTAATTAATTGTTTAATTTTTCCCCTTACATCACGAATTGCCTAGATGAGGTTGCTTGTACCGCAATCGTACGACAGAAGTGCCATGAGGGTAGAGCTGAGACATCCACAGCCAAGCGCAGCAAAGGCTCAAGTCAGCCCATGAGCGATGGGGGTTTTGATCCGCTAACTCATTGTGTGACATTATTGTAGACGATTGAGCCTCCACTTCCCTTGGATAATTTTGCTTGTGCATTCAACCGCTTACTTGATTCCGCCACACAGCGAGCATTCTTGGCATTAGATGACAAGTATAAGCGAGCATGGGCCATGCATTGTTGAGGAGGAGTAGGCACCCTAAGGTGATTGAGATTGCTACTAGTTTTCTTCCTGAGCATTGCTACTTCTTTTTACTGACGATTAAATAATAGCTAAACACTTATTTATGAGATAGCCTTTGTCGATGACATGTATAATTTATGAGATAGTTTTTATTTAATGGTTTTAATGGACATATTTCAATTAGTTTGATGGGTTAACTAAACATATTTATTTATGATTTTTGTTGCTTTCATAATATTGGAATTATATTGGTTACTATGTCTAACATATCTCCAACAACAGTCCCTCAAACATGCTAGACAATGGATGGTGATAATTGGTCAGCCCGAAGTCCTTCGATTGACGCAAATGTGGATGGTGAGGAGATCAGTTTTGAACCCAATATGAGTTCTAGTGGTGATGAGTTCGAAAACAAGGTGATTGAGATCATCATCCTTATTAGATTCATGACTTCTCAACCAAGATATCATCTTAGATTACCGCAACACAACATAGGCTTGAAGGGACATCAATATATTCTGGAACTTTTGAATGGACATTTAAAAAATTGTAAGGACTTATTCCAAATTGTGGTTGGGGCATTTCGGGCTTTTTGCTCCTTGTTATGCAACAATAAGTTTATGGCTAATTCTAGACAAGGGGTTACTGTGGAGGAATTGGTAGGCATGTTCTGTCTGTTAGTGGGGCATGGATAAGGACAACACATTGTAGGGGAGCAGTTTAAACATTCCTTTAAAACAATTAACCGACATGTAAGGGCAGTGATGCGGGCTCTATGTGCACAACAGACACATATTATTGCCCCAACACACACAAGTGGGGTGCATCTTTACATTCCAGGCAACCCCTAAAATTATCTGTGGTTTGAGGTAACATTTTCCTCATTTTCTCATACTTCAGTAATAGCAAGTCAAGTATATTCGCACACATGAGATAATAGAATCTATGCATGAACAATGTACACTTAGTTATATGTTTGCAACAATGCCTTGGTGCGATGGACGACACCATGATGGACGTGGTTGTACCAGCTGATGCACGTGAGGCTTATTGTAATCTTCATGGGCAAATTGCCCAAAATGTTTTGTGTATATGTGAGTTTGATATGAATTTTATATTTGTCTACAAAGGGTGGGAAGGAACAACTCATGATGCTCGAGTCTTCCTCCATGTATTGAGTGAAGCATTAGTCCAATTTCCATGGTGGGCCGATGGTTTGACTCTAATATTATTTAATTGTTTGTACGCAATTGTATCTTTTTATATTTTTGAAATGAGCTCGTAAGTAACCGATTTTTTTATTGCAATGGATTATCAGGTTATTATTATCTAGTGGATTCGGCATTTCCATGCACCATGAGATTTATACCCCCATATCTCAGAGAAACATATCACAGGAGGAACCGTCATAATTAACGATCATTTAGGGGGTATAAGAACTATTTTAATTATCATCATTCATCAATTCATACGTAATTTAATCGAACGCACATTTGGCATTTTGAAAGAGCGGTTTAAAACATTAAGATTAATGCTTGCATATTCAGGTGGGCGACAATAGCTCATTGTTACAGCATGTTGTACACTGCATAATTTTATTAGAATGGTGACTCTAAATAACTGGTTGTTTGAGAGATGGAGAAACATAAGGCTCGATTGAAATGGTCGTGAGGTTAGTGACGCTGCAAAATCATCAGGTCACCTTGACATGAGCACCAAATCAGCCCAACTATGGTTGCAATGAGGGATGAGTTTGTCATACCTATGTGGGCAGATGGGAGTGGTCATTCAATGTTTTTTTTTTCGTAACTGGGCATGTATGTAGTTTTCTTCTCGGTGTAAGGATGTACTTTTATTATTGAAATTTATAAACATTTATAAAGTACATATTGAATTTCTCAGCGGTCTTTGAATATTTATTTTATAAACTTTAAATTAAAATGGTTGGAATAAGCTAACGTTGAGAATTTTAACTGCCAATACTCCAAATCATAACGGTAATACTATATATATGCAAGGCTTGGACATGTATGTAATTTTTTCGGTGTAAATAGGTGATAACTTTTGTTGTTGTATTGTGAAGATCAGATAGTCATATTTTTTTCCAGACCCACCCAAAATTAAAATGATGTATATTATAATTAAAAATTTGATTTTTGAGAATTATTGATTAATCTTAAATTTTGAAAAATATAAGCGTATTTATTATGTGATTTTAATATTTTATTAGGTATGTTATTTATTAATTGCTTTTAGTTAATAAAAAATATATTTATAAATAATACTCAGTCATTACAAACACTATGCAATAACTGGTGGGACACACAACTATCAAATCTCTCAAAAAGTTAAAACTATTTCATCTCACTGCTACAACCAAACACAGAAAATTTTAAAAATAAACTCATCTTATCTCAACTTAACAAGCTTACTACTACTCAGAAACTATTTTAATTCATCTATCTCAACTCACAATCCAAACGAGGCCATAATTCTTTTTATTGAATTAACACTTTTTAACTTTGTATTTTTTTTTTTTTTTTGGATTAGACTCATCACTCATGTAACCCTTCTATCAATCATACTAGTCTGAAGTAATTATGATTTTGTAATGCCCCGACCCCGGATAAGTCGGAGAGGTACTAACTGTTACCTAAAATCATATCTCAAATGACATATATAAACTCTAATTTCTCAATTACACATAGATTTCATTGTTTTAAGCCAACTATTCCAAAATAATTTACTAGAAACACCATCAAGTATCAACATAAACGTCAACCTTCAAAGATATCAAGTCAACAGAACAAAACAAATCTCCTCAATAAAATTCTCAAATAACCATGGCATCCTTTTGTGCTTAATCCACTGTGCTTAACTAATCTCGTTTATTCTCTTTAATCTTGATCTTCAACTGAAATATTCAAATTATCTGAAAAATATTGTAGAGATAAGGGGTGAGTTATCAACAATTCGGTAAATAGAAAATATATACTAGTATGTAAATATGAGTCATTTTCAGAGTTTAAAATGCAAAATAAAACATTTAATTTCATAATGCTGGAACAAAACATGTTATATAAATATCGGAGCGATAGTTCAGAAAATACTGATATTTAAAAGTTTTTTGGCATAACATAACTGAATCTTATAATCATATAAGAATAAATGTCATGTTTAAACTCTGTGGTAGGGTTGTGTTATCCCTGGTGGCCAAACCGGACAGAGATAGAAGCAAATATTCCCTTTATAATTCTTGGAGCTCTAGTGTGGACACAAAATAGATCACACAAAAAAGATCACACAAAAAATCACTTTGCTTCCAAAGTGTGTGTGCACTTAGAGATAGAGAAGTTGATACTAGCTCAAACATAGGCTACAGTTTTACACTCATGGTAAGGTTAAAGCAGAGCAGAGATATAGAATCAGAATGTCATGCCAAAGGTTTTCCAGATGCCATATCATATCAAATTGAGTACTAAATAGAATCATATCATTTTCACATAATCAAAAAATATTCAAAGCATCCTCACTTAGCATGCACAAATTTTCGATTTCATTTCGCTCTTTTTGTACAGTTCAGAAATAGAATGCCAAACGTTTGTTCATGTCTACTCCAGTCATAACAGAAAATACTTTCTCTTTTATTTATATTTCATAAGTATGCAGAACCCATAACTGCGGTTGTTTCCATATTTATTTTCAAAACAAACATGCATATTTTAGCAAATCAACCTCAATCCATTCTTTTCTTTTATGTAAATTTTAGTATAGGAACCTCGTTTATCTGGATATTTTAACTTCTCTAAATTTTCTCACAACAAGATTAAGGGAATATGAATTATCACATATAAAATAGTCACGTAACTTACGTAAATTTTCAATTGAACACATACTACATAATTAAAACCTGAGATACAAAATCTATATTTTCTTAATGTCAAAAAATTTTCAAAACCCTAAAATATCGTCACTCCATAAAATACTTTGATTTTCATATAATTTCTCCAAATAATCATATAATTAAAGTCTGAAATATCATTAAATTCGAAACATTTCATTTCTCTTAGTTTAATCACGAGAATATGTTACCAAATGTTACCGCCATTTACTGTGCATGGGTCTAATTTAAATTTCTAAGGGCTCAACAATAGATGCGTATTAACTATTAACCAGTGAAGTGGAGGAGAGTGGCTAATGACAGAGTAACCATGCGACGTGGGTCGTTGGTTTGTCCGTCAACTTCCGGCTTGGGTGAGCGACGGTGGCTGTCTACGGCCGCAGAACATGAAAATGAGAGTGAGAGAGAGAGAGAGAGAGATTACCGAGAGATAGGAACGCCGAAGTTATGGCCAAACTGACAGTGGAGGAAATTTTTGTGCGTGACGGCGTAGGGAGAGGACGTGCGACTGATCTAGGTTGACGGGAAGCTTCTAGGGACGGTCTCTGTGGAGGTTGGCTGGTTCACAACACCGTGGTCACGTTGTGTTGTCGCTGCCACTGATTCGTGCATGGTGCAGTGGCCTGATCGCGGGTGGCCGTCTGTGATTGTTGCGGCGTGGAGGAGAGGAGATTTTTACAGTGGGACTGTGCTGAGGGAATAAAAGGAGAGAGAGAGAGAGAGACAGAGGTCACTTACGTGGAGAGGGAGTGATATTTTCACCGTGTGTTCTGGGGTGGTTCTGTCGTGCTGGGAGATGTTGACTGCTATGGTGGTGGAGAGTGGTTCACGGGTGGGCTATGGTGCACGGACGGCAAGTGGCTGGGCAGCTTGCCGAGGAGCTGTGCTTAACGGAAGAACCATGCTCTGTTTTGGTGAGTGCAAAACAGGGGTTGTGAATGTGGTAGTTGTGGCGGTTTCTATGGTGTTTTGCCTCGAGTGTTGGCTGGGTTGCGTGGGTCATGGTACAGGTTGGCAATGTAGAGGGACTGGGTAGTCACGGTGTGGAGGGTGTTGCTCGGTCTCCGTTTCTCACGATGACGCACAATGGGGCTTCCTGTGGTGGTTATTCTTAGCTTGACCGTGCGAATGGTGGTGCTGCACCAACTCAGTTGGACCTTTGGTTGGCAACATGAAAGGCTGGAGGGCGGCCTGCTGTACGTGGGGAGGGGCTTGAGAGATGGTTGTTACTGCGTACTGGTGGTGAGGCTGGCCATGGTCTCTCGGTAGGGGAAAGATGAGGCCTTAGGGAGAGCTTGGCATGCGTGAATGGGCAGTTGCGTCTTCACCAGAGGGGGCTAAGGTAGTGAGGAATAAACTGCTTTGAAGTGTGGTAATGGGTAAGAAACTGCTCTAGCCTTTATCTATATATACACGCTATTAGAAACCCTAACGAAAGAAAGGGAGAAATCAACGTGCATGGAGTCATGCACGGGTCTAAAGAAGTGCTTTTGGGCTTCATTTGTGGGCTTAGTTCGTGGGCTTTGAATTTTGGGTCCATTCAAACTGATCCAAGAATCTCGTGAGTTTGCCCATATTTTTATGGGCAAGTTCTTAATAATTTTCAATGGACCTCTTCTCAAGTCCAAAATTAACCCAATTCATCCAATAAAGTTTTATGAGCTTTTAGAATAATATTTTGGGCCACTACAAATGAAAGAAGACCTACTTGGTCTATAAATTATTAAATGGGTTTTAACTCATTTATTGAGCTCAAATTCATCTATTAAACCCTAATGGGCCTTAAAATAAAGTTTTTAACTCTCGGAAGTAATTAAAATTCCAGCTAACCAAAGGTTATAGTGCGTGGGCTTATACAAGATTATCCAATAAATCTCAAATGAGGTTTTCGAAATATTAGCCCGTTAAAGGTAATTTATGTCTGGAAATTCATATTCTATCAAAATAAACTTTGACCGTGGCCTATTCAAACTTACTCATTAAATTTCAAGTGAGCTTACCAGACATATTAAGTTATTAACCTCAATAAATAAATAATGCGCGAATTTAAACTGGACTTGGTGCTGGGCTGGATGTTACAGAGTTAATCAGAAAATAGCTGACAATCCGAATTATTTTTCAAAAATAATGCATAGATGGAGTTGCATGCATAGTGTCATCATGACGTCGCATATATACAGTTGGGAGTGCTGAAAGGAACCGAGACTTGCCAAATTATTTCTTTTCAAAAGAATAAATAAATATAAAATTATATAAAAAATTAAATGTTTTTAGTATAAAAGTCACTTTTTTAAAAATATATATATATTTATATTCGACGCGAAATTATTTGTCAAACTCGTGTCATGTGAACGCTAACCCTTCCATGGAATTTTCACGTCCCAACTTTAATTAACGCCAAAAGGTCTTTTTGTCCTCTTCCATTTTCCCTTGCAATTCGTACGCCATTTTAATAATTGATAATTATATCGAGTAAAAAAAAAATATTTAATGAGGAATTGAGATAATTTTAGATAAATTAAAATATTAATTTTAATATTATTATTATTTTATAATTTAAAAAAATTAAATTATTTATTATATTTTATGTAAAAATTTAAAAAAATTATAACAATGAGATAAAATGAATTAAAATAAATTTTAAATAAAAACATGCTCTTATTCTTAAGAGTTTTACTACACAATCTCTTACAGTCTTACTATTTACCTCCACTCCGCATTTTTTTAAATTTTTTAATATTTTTTTAAAATTTTTTTTGAGTTTATTTTTTTTTTAACTATTTCAAATTTTTTATTCACTATTCATATAAAAAATATTTGATAAAAGAAAAAAATTTTAAAAAATATGAAATATAAAATATAAGTAAATAGTAAGAAATTGTGAATGATTTTTTATATTCTTAAACTGTCAAACTCGTATCACGTGAACGCTAACCCTTCTATGGAATTTTCACGTTAATTAATGCAAAACGGTCTCTTTGTCCCCTCCCATTTTTCCTTTCAGATTCGTACCCCATTTTAATGTAATAAGAATAATCACACAATATATTTTTTTTATAATATTTTACTTATTTTAAAATAAAATAGTCATTTTAGAAAAATAGTCTAAAAATTTATTAATTATGAAATATGCTGTTATTGTGGGTTATAATCAATGAATCAATAATATTACTCATTGATCAGAAGTTTTTAAGCGAAAAATTATATGCATTTATGCCGATGCTGAGGTGTCATGACGACGAATGACGTGTGATTTGCATATTTGGAATGTTAAAATGCATATAAATAATATTCTCCTGAAAAAAATTAGTATTTATATTATTAATATGAGTTTATGTTTATGTTCCCAAAAAGTAATAGTTTATGTTTGACAAATGTTGTGATGAATATGCTTCCTTAAATAATATTTATTTTATTTATATTATGAATAATTCTTTTTAAAAACTATATGTCATTAAGTGATTTGACCATTATACGTACGAGATCAGATTATCTCGTTTGTTTTTAGAGATGAGATGAGATTAAAGTTGAATAAAATATTATTAGAATATATTTTTTAATATTATATTTGTATTGGAATTTGAAAAAGTTGAATTGTTTATTTTATTTTATATAAAAATTTGAAAAAGTTGTAATGATGAGATGAGAGGTTTTCAAAATTTTCAAAATTTTAAATTTTGTTCTTAAAAATAAACAAGAGTTCCAATACAAAATTCAAAAAGTGATTTCAAATGTATATAAGGTCGTTGGTGTTCGATCATTTTCTACAACCTACTTTGAACAATTGTCTTTGACTCTTTATCTGTGAAATGTTATCACTTAACTTATTATTCAAAGATGTATATGTATCGACCTGATAGTTGGTGTTTGAACGAATAGAAAATATAAGAAAAAGTGTAAGAAAATTGATGAGATTCAAAGTTGGCCTCGCTTACATACTTGCTGACAAGAGAATAAGAGAGAAGAATATCCTATAAAAAAACAAAAAAATAGAGAAGAATAGAAAATGTGAATCAAACTAGCTTCTAGATGGTTTACAAGTATGTCCAACACAGCTACAAATACTGACCTGCTCCTACTATAACTAATGGGCCTGAGGCCAACTTAACCGAACAATAAAATAAAAAACAACTCATATAGGAGTTCTAATTAAATGAAAATTGGCATTACTCTTTCATGATATGCATCATGATATCCTATATGTAAAGAAAATTATTTTTATTTTCAAATTAGTGTATAAAATATTTCGATTTGAGAATAGAATAACTTATATATAAACAAGTATATACAGTAATTAACAGGTAGATGTGACAAGAAGTGAATTAATAGGAATAATTAAGTAGCCTATATAGGAATAAGATAGATGACTTCGAACTTTTTGGGTATGTAGTCCTCACCGGTAGACGGGAAAAATATAGGAGGATCCAGCTACGTCATCTGAAATAGTGTTATAAATTGTTTCAAGGTTTCTTTGAAATTTCATAGTTCTTTCTCTATCAGTCATATTAATATACATATATGCCCATTTTTCTGCATGCCCATAAAAGTCATTCAATTTATCCAGCTGGTCTTCTATATAGCTAGCTACTAGAATTTCTCTTCCTTATGAAATCAATTATTGGGGTTGTACGTGTCGAATTTATAAGCTACCCGCGTGTTGCATGCATGTGATTGGAGAATATAGCATCGATCCAATCAATATGTGTATATATTCTTCGATCCAATCGATCCAAGTCAAGCTAGTCAACCAGTATTAATATTCCATGCCTTCCGCACGGGCCGGGTTGACTTACAGTTTAATTTCCACAATTATAACGTTTTATTTGTTTTTAAAAAACTTCTCATCTTATCTTAATTTTATCATTATATTTTTTTAAATTTTAATATAAAATAAAATAAACAATTTAAACTTTTTCAAATTTATCTCATCTTCTCTCACCTAATCATTATAATTTTTTTAAATTTCAATACAAAATAAAATAAATAATTTAATTTTTTCAAACTCATTTCATCTCATCTCATCTCTAAAAATAAACGAATCTTAAGAGATCCTTTTTCAGTGATTGACATTCGAGCCAGCCGTGATATTCATGAATGGATCGAGAAAGTCACATGAACAGTATCTACCTGTCGGTGACTTTTGTACGTGCATTTTTCTAAAAATATTGGTTGCATTTATCTGGTATCTTATATGGTTGACATGATGGGTTCCCTAGATGATCAGTGCTAATTCGGTAAATGATGGTCCATCAAAGTTGTCACATATAGAGCAACTACATTATTAACTGAGGAATCTAAAATATAATTGGAAAGGGTCTTCGAGTTTCCTCATGATGACCAATTGATCACAGGGTTATTTTAATCATCACTCTTTCATTTTCATGCTAGCTATCTGTAGTAGTGCTTTATATATGTGTGTGTTTGTGTGGAGTAATTTCCAAACATGTATTATATACCAAATCTTTCTTCTTTATAATTTTATTTTTCATTATAAAGAAACCCAAACCCATTCATCTTATGGCGCTGCGCCAAAGTTAACATCATCAATCCAACACCTTACTTTAATCAAGCTTTCATGACATTCCCTAGGTTTTCTTTTTTGGGAGTTCAAAGTAATCACTTTCCCTAGCTAGCTAGATACCCTCCTATAACCAGCTAGATCAGTAATTGTAGAGATCCTACGACAGCTCTACCACGTTATTTCCTTGTCCTTCTTGAGTATTACGTACCACTGTTGTCATGTTATCTTGTCTTGTACTGGCCGGGAAATTGTCAAACACCCACCAAGTTGACATTTTTTCTTCAATTTTCCTATATATAGGACATAATTCGTTAGATGTTCTCAGTACTCATTCTCATACACATACATTTGAACATCTAGTTCGGTCTTTTAAGATGGATCAAAGAAGAGTAGCCAGCACCAATTTCCAACTGCAAGAGCCAAAAATGAAAACAAAAAAGTGCAACAACAGAGAAAGATCAGTCCTGCCCCCCAGGAGAGGATCAATCAAGCGTCGGATTTTCACATGCTTTGTCCACAAGTTGATGAAGATCATTAACCGATCAAAGCCTCCATCGTACTGATCTTTTAGAGAGGGTTATTAGGTCTGTGACTCTGTCCTCCACAGAGGAAGCAGTTGGTTTAATGCTATATTCATTGTAAAATATATATCCTGATCTTGTCGAAGATTCAATTTATAAAGCT
Organism: Cyclocarya paliurus; assembly: GCA_029856935.1. NCBI lineage: Eukaryota > Viridiplantae > Streptophyta > Magnoliopsida > Fagales > Juglandaceae > Cyclocarya > Cyclocarya paliurus. The sequence goes on along the minus strand of CM056946.1, from coordinate 31,898,950 downwards.
TACAGATTATCAGAATCTTCTTTCAGTGTGTGTTAATATTGTTCCGATCGAGCGTCCAGTACTACTGTTTCCAGATTGTTTCCTTTTGTGTACGTCGTTCGATTATAATATTATAAGACAGTGTTTTGATCGAATTTTAGTACTACTTAATTAGGGATAAGTACATGCATGCAGCACTTTATTTAAACCATTTGAAGATATTAATGCCACCAAGTGCAGTAGGATTCTTTTTTTTTGTTTTTGCTGAATAAAAAGCTATATATATATATATATATATATATTATATATGATCAGGATCGAGGCAAGAGCAGAATTAATTACTTAACAATAAACAAAAATATGGTTAGATATAAGAAGCAAATAAACAAGTAATTAATTAATAAAATGAAATGGCCTAATTATAACTTGCTAGCTACGTGCATTTTCCCAACGTACGATGCCGGAAATGATATATATCTATCCGGAGAAGACAGAAACAGAGACATACATTGATTCAGAGCTAGCGAGCAAAACGTGTGGGACACCACCTTGTGTACCTAAGAGATAACATGACAATTAGTCATGCAATGTGTCTTTGACTTCAGTGTCTTTGACTTAGTTTAATTCTATTATCTATCTCCAATATCGATTGCCTCTATTTTGGATTTTTCCCACTGCCCAACTCCTAAAGAAAACTTATACCCATGTTTGACAAAGTATGAATGCTTTGGAAATCTTTATTTTTCTTCTCCATCGAGTACTTTATGGATTTCTTCTACATACCATGTCTTCTTCCCTTTCTTCCAAGATCATGACCCAGTATCCATCCACACTAACAAACAACATGATCTCTTAATAACGTGTTACTACCACTTATGGTGTATGTGCCCCCAACTCTCTCTCTCTCTCTCTCTCTCACGCACACACACACACAGAGCTCTGATCTCTCTCTCCCTCCCCCCTCCTTGTTTTGGAGTTTTTCTCATCTCATATTATGTTAGTTTTATGTTCTATTTTGATACTTGTTTTTATCATGTTCCATTTCTTATAGGGAATGGCTAGCTTCTTTGACAAAAACCCCAAAATCGCTTTAATTTTATCTGATGTGTTTCTTATCAATTTGGAGCTTGGAAACCAAGCTATCTAGCTAGCTACTATTGTTTATATATATTTATATATATATATATATATATATATATATACATATATTTTATTTTCTTAAACCAGATCTCCTCCTTTATAGTTGGAATATTTGTATGAGAGAAAATCCAAAGGTTTGCCTTAAGTCTATTGAGAGTTTTCTTTGTGGTAATCCACAGTCTTTTTAGTCCGTTTCCCAAAAATTATTGCACACGTTGAGAAAAGAAGAGAGAGTTTGAGGAAAAGTAATCAAACATTGGATTAAGAACTCGAGTTTGTCAACTTGATAGATTCTTGGACACAATTGGAATCGACGTGAGGAGAATATTAGATCAGGAAAAAAGGTTGGCTTGGAGAAGGCTAATGTCCATGTGAAAATCATGTGCAGGTTACGGTTTAAGGACAAAATATTCAACATTACGAATTTACAAAAGCGTGCATGAACCTCAACGACTTTCCGAGTCAACCTGCCGTTTAATATGGAAAAAAGCATAATAAATATGATGATCAGGCCCTAATCTTCAACTCCTACTAAAATATGAGATTACAAATAGTAATAATTTCCCTACGCTGATCTTCTTATCCTATAAACATAAATTTTACCATCATCGTTCAATAACAAACTACTTTTAATTTGAATGAATAATTTCAATGGTGACTTAAAAAAAAAAATCCAAAAATTAAGAACTTAAAGAGTCTAAAGTGAAAAATTGATAGATATATGCATGAACTGGACCCTACTTTATTGTTGTCTATATAAATATTTCGGGGCAACAATAAATTATATTGTAAAGTCGTTTTTAAGTGCCTCTATCTTTAGACTTTCTTTCACTTGAGACCCTTAAGTTCGATCAAAATCTTGAAGGGAGCTTGATCTGGATGATTTAGGGGATAATGAATTGATCTCGGGACTAGAGGGAGATAGTCTGATGGATAATGGATAGATTTGGCATATAGAGGGTTTGTAAAAAGGAAAATGATCGATTAACTTACGAGTCTCTTACAAGTCTAGTAGTTTTGTAAAACTGAGAGACATTAATTTTAGTGAAATAACATATTTGTATTACTTGATTTGAACTGTATTGTAAAAGAATTGTAAGAGAACATTACTATTGTAAAATATTAATATATTATTCCTTTTTAAGGTAATTTAGTTTGCTTAGAATTTTAGGAGCCTTAATTGATAATACATACCATGATGTACTAGATATCGCACAATTATGATTAAATATTTGAAACTGAAGAAGAATTAACAACTGTGATTAATTTGTTTAATAACAAGGTTTAAAATCATTCACTAGTATAATATGCTTTAAAAAAAAATTATAACAAGAATTCCATTAATCAACAAGGCGTTACAAGCAATGTTTTTCAACCCATATAACAGATTCAATAAACTTCGGGAAAGAACCTTCTCATACACTGATATCATCAATATGCCATGCATACTTTGCCAACTTGTGTGCCCCAGCATTACCTTTTATTTTTTATTTTTTTTAATATAAGTAAACAAATTTTATTGATCAAAAAATAGGCAAAGTCATATACATAGTTCTAGGATAGAAAAAATGCCTTAAGCTACGTGAGCAAAGTTTTGAATTTCATACCATACAAGCTGGTACGGCCGAAATATACCATTTATGTGGCGTAACCGGTATAGAGAATGATATAGTTTCGTACTGGTCAGAAATTCTAATCTACTGAACACCTCATTCCATAATACCCGGGCGGTTTCACAATATAGTAGAAGATAGTTTACAGACTCTCACCCTTCTCTACACATGCAACACCAATCTACAATGATTACCCTTTGTTTCCTTAAGTTGTCGATTGTGAAAATCTTCCCCAACAAAGCTTTCTATACAAAAAATGCTGCTTTGGGAGGCGCCTTATGTCTCCAATGCCTTTTCCACAGAAATTGAGTTTGGAGTTCTTGTGTAAGAGTCTTGTAAAAATAGCGAACCAAGAATACCCCTTTACCATTAGGTATCCACCACATTAAGTCTTCTTGCCGAGTGCTTGGTAATATAGAGTATAGAAGGCTGTAAAAATCTACAAAGCTGCTCATTTCTCAATCTTGTGCCGCTCTACTGAAGGTGATGTTCCAACGGATCTGCCCCAGATATCTCCATAACTTCCGCCACTGATACATCTTTAGCACTAGCAATATTGAACAGTGAAGGGAATATCTCTTGTAAAGTATTATTACCACACCAAATATCTCTCCAGAATTTAATCCTTGAGCCCTCACCCAGAAGAAGTCTAGTGTGTCTACTCAAGACCTCCCATCCTTTTCGAATGTGTTTCCACAAACCCACTCCATACGCCCCCCCCCCCCCCAAAAAAATCTCTATATTTGCTCTCAATCTCCAATTTCCACAAAGCTTTTGGTTCTTTATGATATCTCCCCAACCACTTGCCAAGTAACGCCCAATTAAAGGTCCTCATATTTCTGATGCCCAAACCACCATTAAAAATAGGGTGGCATATCGTCATAGGATGGAAGACGATATTGCAATGATAATATTTAAATTCAGGTAGATCTTTCCATTCTTATTTTTTGATGTAATGGTTCACTTAGTAGTGCATAGGGGTGTAAATTTAAACCGAAAAACCGGTAAACCGGACCGGACCGGTTTTGAATCTGTCCGGTCCGAAACCGGTTTTTATAATTCATAAACCGGTTGGAACTGGTCCGGTTCCGGTTTTAAGATTTTTTAGACCGGACCGAACCGGTTGATAAAAAATATATAAAAAATAATATTTTATATATAATTTTTATACAAAATTAAAATTGTACAAAATATTTTATATATATTAATATATAAGTTTTATATATAATGTATAATTATATGTGAAATTTTTAGATATAATTATATATCATATATGAAATAATTTCATATCATAATTTATAAAATATAACATAAAATGTTAATTTAAATATGAACATATGTAATTTGTTTGATCATATACTATTAATATAATTATATATAAGATAATGTTATTATAAAATAAAAGTTTAATCTTAAAAATGAAAATATAATTGATCATGTATTATATAGCTATACTACTTATAAAAAAAATGTATTATATATCTATACTAATATATAGTTTATCACTAATACTAATATATACTAATATATAGTTATACTAATATATAAGTTTATAACTTGTTCTAATAATCTAATATAGACTATAGTTATAATTATATTAATAGTCTAATATAGATTAATAAAAGTATAATAGATTTTTTTAAAACATATTTTTAATGAGAAAATGTCAAACTTACATTTAAAAAAAACTGGAAAACCGGACCGGAAACCGGTAAAACCGGAAGTACCGGTTTAGGAGGGTAACCGGGGTGTAATCGGTTTTAAAAAATACAAAACCGGTCATACCGGTTCGGTCCAAGATTTTGTCTAAAACCGGACCGGACCGGACCGGTTACACCCCTAGTAGTGCATGTATCTCAAGAGACACTACTAGGTGGATCAGAACAGTTTCTGTGGGGTTGACATTTTGTTCACTATATCTCCATGGGGTTGAGATGCATTTCAATCGAGTTTAGTAGAATGTTGTGCCAACCACTCTCCTCATGAGCTATGTGACACCCCGACTCCCACGTATGGAAATGCGAGAATCGTGACGTCAGGATGATGACAATACGGATCACGCATCCTAACGATAAGTGCTCAAGTGTGTGTAACAAGCAAAAAGTGCACAACAAAACGCAGCGGATAATATAAATAAGTCAACTAAGTATCAGAATTGTTTTATACAAATTCTAAATAAAAACAAAAGTGTTTTAAAAGTAATACATTTATTCCATAAAAATAATACAAAGGCTGAAAACACAAATACAAGTGATCCCAAATCACTCCTCCGGAGGAGCCAAATCTTCAGGCTCAACATCTGTATCATCAACATCAAAATCTGTGATACCATAAAATGGTACCGCAGGTAAGTAATAATCCAAACAACTCACGAGATAAAAATACATTAATGCGATTAACCATTATGCATGCATATGATGAAATATGCATTAAACCCAAAATATCACTTTGTTCGAAAATGAATATTTTTCAACGTACGCCAAAATCTCATTTTGGTCCAAAAAATTCCATTAAATTATTTCCCACCATTTTTTCCGAAAATGGCCCCAAAATAAGAATCCATCATTTTCTCAAAAAATGATTCACACAAAATTATTTTATCCAACACACGCCATTTTTCTAAAAAATAGCCCATTAATCCAATTTTACTGTATGCACCATGATCTCCCCTAAGAATCATCCGTACACCCTAGCTCCCTTCCTCACACCACGGGTAACAACCATGTGAGTGATTTTGTAATGAGTGATACCCAGTTCCACGCCCAGCGCGTTCATGGCCAAGCATCCTCTAAACTCCTAGGGGATGTCACTCAGTATATATCTCTCCCAAGTGACCAGAGGAGCTCCACCGAGATAATGTCTCATCTCGACTTGGGCTCGTGATACACACGCACCCAAAAATCTATACTCACACATGAAAATTCAGTTTTCAAATATACACATGAACATGAATGCAATTACGTGAAAATTCAGTTTTCATTTACAAATATGAACATGCATGCAATGATGCAATATTCAAGACATGACACAAATATCCAACAACCAACAAATCTCAATATAAACTAATCACACAAACAACTCCATCCTCCAATCCAACAGACCCCTTACTTCTCAGACTCAGTCTGGCACAACCAACCAAAACATAGTAAATATGAGTTAGTTCAAAAATATATTTAAATCTCAAAATTTATTTGAAAAAATACTTACAGTGCTATAATATACTTTTCAAATGATCACAGAGATGTTAAAAGTGGTGGCACAGCAACGGAACAGTGCAAAATGCACTATGGTTGTGGGTCTCAAAATGATAGATTTTGAACGGAGTCAAACAAAGACTAGAGATTACTAGAAAATGGCTTAGAGGTGTTGATGAAGCTAATAGTGGTGGCTTTTGACCATGGGTGGTGGCTTGAGTGGCATTTAGAAGCAAAAATACCCAAATCGAAAAATGAGATGGATGTGCTTCACTGGTAGTAGATTGAGACTGGGGATGGGTGGTTTAGGTTGCTTGAAGGTCAAGGGTGATGTGGTGAAAAGGTGGTGGCGCACGAGCTCAAAAGGCCGTGCAGCTTGGAGCCGTGCGTGGGGACAAACGGTGGCACAGGAGGGGCTGAGAACGGAGGTGTGATGTCGTCGGCCGGTGGGGAGGAGATTGGGAGGGGCGGTGATGGACACAACGGCGCATGGCGGCGTAGGGTGGAGGAAGAAGAAAAACGCACGGGGAGAGACGGGAGGGGGTGTCGTGCGGCTGGGAGGAGAAATGGGGGGGAAAAGAAAAGAAAGAAAAAAAAAAGAAAAAAAAAAGGAAAGAGAAAAGAAAAGAGGAAAAGAAAAAATAAAGGGAAAGAAATGAGGTTCAATCCTCACAACTTGGGTCACAAAATTGATCCAACGAAAATGATTTCAAAATAATAAGTTTAATAAAATAATTTAAATGCAGTAAATAGCTTAAATAAAATAATAATAAAATCCATCAACAATAATAATTTTAAAACCCATAAACAAACTAATTTAAATTAAAGATCAATTTAAATGTAAAACAATAATTAATATTAATAAAGCATATCAAAAATAATTTTCACAACTTAAAAATATTATAAAATAATATATCAAAACTCCCATAATTTTAAAATAGGAGGACCAATATTTGAATTAATTAAAATAATCATTTAATTAAAAAATACACTAAAATACGAGATGTTACAAGCTATCTGTATTCTCCCAAAATGTAAGGCCTTTGGGTGCACAATCAGGTTATGATTTAATTGGTAGAGAATTTTATAAAACTCGGTGGTACTTGAATAATTTTCGTGAGATTGATAAGTATCTCAAGTATGTCCCATCGTTGAGGCTAAATTTTGTCCAAACCAAGTGTTAATTGTATTACTTTTTCATCTATTTAGTAAGCACATGTACAAACTTAGGTCACAAGGCAAATGTAGAGGCAAAGCATGAAGAAAATTTTCTGAAATGGTTTGAACAATGTGTATGCATTTAAATGAAAATTTAAATTCTTTTTAGTCAATTTCAATTATTTTACTTTACATTAACCACACTAATGTGTACTATTTCACACGATAATTTTTGCAACTATGTGATCACAATCCTCAATTAGTATATTCTGAATTGCATGCATTGGCTTGTGGTCTTTCAAACAGAGTACTTTGATACACAGGTTGCACGGATCGAGGTTATAGGTTTTATATCATGGACCATGAACATAACCGGAAGACTTGAAATTGTAGTATGTTGGTTGAGGGTAGTCATGCAACAGAGGGTATTAACTACCATGGTGTCATATATAACATTATTGGACTAAAATACTTGGACGGGAATGTGACATTTATTTAAATGTGATTGGAGGGATCTAGGAGGTAGTAGGGTATCGAAACATATAGATAGTCACTTCATGAGTGTCAACACTGCATGTAAATGGTATGAAGATGATCTATTTGTATTGTCTTGCCAAGTGACTCAAGTGTATTATTTGGTCAATCCAATGAAAGAGGCTAATAAAGATAGTAGAGAGATAAGTTTGCGAGTTGTACAGAAGTTTGTTCATCGAAATATTTATGATGCAAGATCGGTAGTGGAGGATCTTAGTGAAGATGAAGATGATACTCTGAGTATAGAGATCTACCAAGACAGTGGACAAGATATTAATTTATTTGTTGATCTTGGTGCAGTCGAACTAATCCCATTATGCAGAGATGAAGTTCCACCAGTACATCTCGATGCATCGTTATTAAGTGATCATCCGGTTGAAGATATTGACGACTTGGAGGAGGAGGAGGAGGATGATGATGATGAACTAGATCCCACAGATGAGTGGATGCTACAAATGATGTTATTGAAGGAGATTATGAAAAAAGATGATGGAGATTAAATATAGTAAATTCTTTATTTTAAGTAGATTGTGCTGTAGATTTTTCATAAGAAGATGATGATGATGATAAACTAGATCCCGTAGATTAGACAAATGCTACGAATGATGTTATAGAATGAGATTCCAAAACAAGAATGGATGCTACGTTTGAGGATGATGGAGATTAAATGTAGTAAATTCTTTATTTTAAGTAGATTGTGCTATAGATCTTTCATAATTACTTTTTTGTAACTTTGCTAACAATGATAATGATGTTGAAGGATGCCACTGAAGCGACAACGAAGAAATGTAATTCCGCCACCAAGTCCGGAACAAGTTGAGGGCTTGCTAACTGAGGACGCCACCCTTGATGATCTTGATAAGAGGCAAACCAGTCAACACTTGGCTGTAAGTACATTGTTGCCAAAAATTTATTATTTATATATTACTTAGGGAGAATTAAATGTTTTTTTTATCAAATATGTTTTTTATACAAACACTATGCAATAATTGGTGGGGGCACGCAACTATCAAATCTCTCAAAAAGTTAAAACTATCTCATTTCACTTCTACATCTAGATACATAAAGTTTTAAAAACTAACTCATCTCATCTTAACTCAACAAGCTCACTACTATTCAAAAACTATTTTAACTCATTTATCTCAATTCACTATCCAAACGAAGTCATAATTCTTTTTATTGAATTAACACTTTTTAACTTAGTATCTTTTTTTTTTTTTTTTTCTGGATTAGACTCATCACTCATGTAACCCCTCTATCAATCATGCCAGTATGAAGTAATTATGATTTTGTAATGCCCCGGCCCTGGATGGGTCAGAGAGTTACTAACTGTCACCTAAAATCATATCTCACAAGATAGATATAAACTCTAATTTCTCGATTACACATAGATCTCATTGTTTTAAACCAACTATTCTAAAATAATTTACTAAAAACACCATCAAGTCTCAAAATAAACGTTAACTTTCCAAAATACCAAGTTAACATAACAAAAGAAATCTCCTCAATAAAATTCTCAAATAACCATGGCATCATTTTGAAAATAGATATCATATCATATTGTATCAGAACAATAGTTCAGAAAATACTCATGTTCAAAAGTTCTATGGCATAACATAATTGAAGCTCATCATCATATAATCTCATATCATATCGTATCAGAGCATCATATAAGAATAGAGGCCATGTTTAACTCCTGTGGTAGGGTTGTACTATCCCCGGTGACCAAACCAGGCAGAGCCAAGTAAATCTTCGCCTTATCATTCTTGAAGCCCCTAGTGTGTACATAGAAAATTATTTTGTTTCCAAAGTAGTGCACTTAGAGACAGAGAAGTTGACACTAATCCAAACAGAGGTCACAATCTTACACCTGTGGTAAGGTTAAAGCAGAGCAGAGTAGCAACAGAGCTAGCTAGATACAGAATCAGAATGCCATGTCAAAGGTTTTCCAGATGCCACATCATATCAAACAGAGTACTGGACAGAATCATATCACTTTCACATAATCAAAACAGATTCAGAGCATCTTCACTTAACATGCACAAATATTCAGATTTCATATTTACTCTTTTTGCACAGTTCAAGAATAGAATGCCAAAAGTTTGCTCATGTCTACGCTAGTCATGACAGAAAATACTCTCTCTTTTATTCAGATCTCATGAGTATGCAGAAGACATAATTGAGATTATTTCCATATTTCTTTTCAAAACAAACATGCATATTTTCGAAAATCAATCTCAATCCATATCTTTTCTTTTATACAAAATCTAGCATAGGAATCCCGTTTATCTAGATTTTTTAATTTTTTTGAATTTTTTTCACTACAGTGCTATGGGAATATCAATTATCACCTATACAATAGTCATGTAACTTGGATAAATTTTCAATTGAACATATACTTCGTAATTAAAACCTGAGATATAAAAATCTATATTTCCTTAATGTCTAAAAATCTTCGAAACTCTAAAATATCGTCACTCCACAAAATACTTTGGTTTTCATTTAATTTCTCCACATGATCATGTGATTAAACTCTAAAATATCCTCAAATTCAAAACCCTTAATTTCTCTTAGTTTAATCACGAGAATATCCTACCAAATGCTGTGGCCATTTACTGTGCATGGGTTTACAAATAGATGTGTATTAACTATTAACCAATGAAGTGGAGGAGAATGGCTTATGGCAGAGTAACCATGCGGCATGGGTCATGGGTTTTTTCATCAATTTCCAGCGTGGGTGAGCGACGGTGGCTGTCTAGGGCGACAAAACATGAAAATGAGACACAGAGACAGAGAGAGAGAGAGAGAGAGATTACCAAGAGATAAGAACGCCAAGGTTATGGCCAAACTGACGGTGGTGGAAACTTCTGTGAGTGATGGCATAGCGAGAGGACGTGCGACTGATTTGGGTTGGCATGAAGCTTCTGGCGATGGTCTCTGTGGAGGTTGGCTGGTTCACAACACCGTGGCCATGTTGTGTTGTCACTGCCACTGGTTCGTACATGGTTCGGTGGCCTGATTGCGAGTGGCCGTCCTTGATTGCTGCGGCGTGGAGGAGAGGAGATGTGGTTTACGGTGGGGTTGTGGCTTAGGGTATAATAAGAGAGAGAGAGAGGGAGAGAGAGAGAGGTCACTTGCATGGAGAGGGAGTGATATTTTCACCATGTGTTCTAGGGTGGTGCTGCTGTGCTTGGAGAAGTTGATTGCTATGGTGGTTGAGGGTGGTTCACAGGTGGGCTACGGTGCATGGACGGCAAGTGGCTAGGTAGCTTGCCGAGGAGTTGTGCTTAACGGAGGAGCCTTGTTTTCGTGAGTGCAAAACAGGGGCTATGAATGTAGTACTTATGGTGGTTTCTATGGTTTTTGGCCTCGAGTATTGGCTAGGTAGCGTGGGTCATGGTGCAAGTTGGCAACGTAAAGGGGCTGGGCACTCACGGTGTGGAGAGTGTTGCTCGGTCTCTATTTCTCGATGTGATGCACAGTGGGGCTTCCTATGATGGTTATTCCTAGCTTAGTCATGAAAATGGTGGTGTTGCACCACCTCAGTGGGACCTTTGGTTGGCAACATGAAGGGCTGGAGGGCGGCATATTGTATGTGGGGAGGGGCATGAGAGATGGTTGTTGCTGCGTACTAGTGGTAAGGCTAGCCATGGCCTCTCGGTAGCGTAAAGATGAGGCGTTAGGGAGAGCTTGGCATGCGTGAATGGGCAGTTGCCTCTTCACTAGCAGGGGCTAAGGTAGGGAGAAAGAAATTGCTCTGAATTGGGGTAGTGGGTAAGAAACTGCTCTGGCCTTTATCTATATATACACGCTATTAAAAACCCTAACGAAAGTAAAGGGAGAAATCAACATGCATGGAGTTATGCACGGGTCTAAAGAAGTGCTTTGATCCAAGAATCTCCTGAGTTTGCCCATATTTTTATGGGCCAGGTTCTCAATAATTTTCAATGGGCCTCTTCTCAAGTCCCAAATTAACCCAATTCATCCAATAAATTTTTATGGGCTTTTAGAATATTATCTTGGGCCACTACTAATTAAAGACGGCCTATTTGGTCTATAAATTATTAAATGAGCTTTAACTCATTGAGCCCAAAATTACTCATTAAAACTCAACAGGCCTTAAAATAAACATTTTAATTCTCGGGCGTAGTTAAAATTCTAGCTAACTAATGGTTATAGAGCGTGGGCTTATACAAGATTATCCAATAAATCTCAAATGAGATTTTTGAAATATTGGCCCGTTAAACGTAATTTAAGACACAAAATTATTTGTAAAACTCGTATCATGTGAACGCTAAGCCTTCCATGGAATTTTCACGTCCCAAATTTAATTAACGCCAAAAGGTCTTTCCTCTTCCATTTCCCCTTGAAGAATCGTACGCCATTTTAATAATTGATAATTAAATGAAGCCTACTCTTTTAAATTGTCAAACTCGTATCATGTGAACGCTGACCCTTCCATGGAATTTCCACGTCCCAACTTTAATTAACGCAAAAAGGTATTTTTGTCCTCTTCCACTTTCCCTTCCAGATTCGTACCCCATTTTAATCTGAGATTTCACAGTACTCATTCTCATACACATACATTTGAACAAGATAACATCTTGTTCGGTCTTGTGAGATGGATCAAAGAAGAGTAGCCAGCATCAGTTTCCAACTTCAAGAGCCAAAAATGAAAACAAAAAAGTGCAACACTACCAGAGAAAGAGTCCTCCTGCCCCCCAGGAGAGGATCAATCAAGCGTCGGATTTTCACATGATGCATTGTCCACAAGTTGATGAAGATCATTAACCGATCAAAGCCTCCATCGTACTGATCATCTTTTAGAGAGGGTTATTAGGTCTGTGACTCTCATGTCCTCCACAAAGGAAGCAGCTGGTTTAATGCTATATATAGTAATTGTAAAATATATATCCTGATCTTGTCGAAGATTCAATTTCTAAAGCTTTCAGATCAGAATCTTCTTTCAGTGTGTGTGTTAATACTGGAACATGTTGTTCTGGTCAAGCGTCCACTACTACTGTTTCCAGAGCGTTTCCTTTTGTGCATGTAAGTTCGATTATAATATTATAAGACAGTGTTTAGATCGAATTTTAGTACTGCTTAATTAGGGATAAGTACATGCATGCAGCACTTATTTAAACCATTTGAAGATATTAATGCCAGCAAGTGCAGTAGGATTCTTTTTTTGTTTTTGCTGAATAAAAAGCTATATATATATATATATATATATATATATATATATATATATATATATATATATATATATATATGTTCAGGATAGAACCAAGAGCAGAATTAATTACTTAACAATAAACAAAAATATGGTTAGATATAAGAAGCAAATAAACAAGTAATTAATTAATAAAATGAAATGGCCTAATTATAACTTGCTAGCTACTTGCATTTTCCCAACGTACGATGCCGGAAATGATCATATCTATCTGGAGCAGACAGAAACAGGGACTTATGTTGACATACGCGCGTTGATCATATCTAGCTATGTATAATATACATTGATACATAGCTAGGTACGTAGCGTGTAAATAAGCTAGCTAGCAGAACGTGTGGACCACCTTGTGTACCTAAGACTAGATACATGACAATTAGTCATGCAATGTGTCTTTGACTTTAGCTTAATTCTATTATCTCCAGAATGATCGATTGTCTCTATTTTGGATTTTTCCCACTGCCCAACTCCTAAAAAAAGAAGAAGAAAACTTATATATACCCGTGTTTGACAGAGTATGAATGCTTTGGAAATCTTTATTAATTTTCTTCTCCATCGAGTACTTTATGGATTTCCTGTACATACCATGTTTTCTTCCCTTTAATTACTTTCTTCCAAGATCATGACCCAGTATATATCGATCCACACTAACAAACAATATGATCCCTTAATAACGTGTTATTACTGTAAAACTTCTAAAAACTAACTACAGAGAACTATAGAATCTTTTATCTCTAGCCATTTAGATTTGAGAACTGAAAAACCTACAAAAGAGAGTAGAGATTTTTTTTTTTTTTTTTTTTTCTTGTAGGGAAGAGACTTCTAGTCTTTTGCCTTTGAACTTTATGGAGGAGTCTAATGGAAAACACACACCCCTTTATATAGCCAAGACTAGGGACCCTTATTTATTACTCCTACAACTTTTAGGCTTCTCTCATTATTTCATCCATAAAAAAAAAAAAAAAAAAGCAAGGGTTAATCACTTTATTTATTAAGGACAATTACCTATGCTTGATAGATGAAGTGAATCTCATATTAGATAAAGTGAACCACCTTAGAGAAGACAAATGGTTTTCTAGGGAAATCAAACCAAAAGTCTATACTAAAATGGCCAAAAATAATGCTCTCAATTTTGTTAAGTTATCCTATACACGAACCATGGCGGTATTGCTCTCTATAGTGAGCATTTCCCTTCCATGCGTCACAATACATAGTATCCCTTAAAATACTTTATGAACAACTAATAAAAGTCATTCGGATTCAACTTAATCACCCAATGGATATAACGAATACGTTACTTTATGCACAAAACTGAAACTAAATTCAACATTATTTTTTGTCAAATATATAGCAACATGAGAGAAATTACACTTTAGATAGGCCCATATAATCCATATGACCCTGAAACTGTTTTATTGGTAAACCTTTGGTCATTGGATCAACTAACATCAAATCTGTATTGGTGTGCTCAATATACACCACATTATTTTTATGCTCTCTCTCACACTTAAATATTTTATGTCGATATGCTTGCTTCTGCTTCCGCTCTTATTGTTCTTTGAGAAGAACACTGCAGTGGTGTTATCATAAAGAATCTTTATTGGTCTTTGAATGGAATCAACAATTTTAAGACCAAAAATAAAATTCTTCAACCGCATAGCTTGTGTCTTTGCTTCATAGCACGCAATGAATTCTGTCTCCATAGTAGACGTAGCAACTATAGATTGCTTCGTACTCTTCCAAGATATAACTCCTTCAACAAGAAGAAAGATATATCCAGAAGTAGACTTTTTGGTGTCGATATAACCGACAAAATCTTAATCTGAATAGCCAACTACTTGTAAATTTTCTATATGCCTGTAGGTTAGCATGTAGTCCTTGATTCCTTACAAATACCGCATCACCTTCTTTGCAGCTATCCAATGTTGAAGACCTGGGTTACTTTGATAGCGACCCAATAATCCAACTGCTAGACATATGTCTGGACGAGTGCAAACTTGAGCATACATCAAACTACCCATTGCAGATGCATAAGGCATACTTTTCATCTAATCTTATTCCAATTCATTTTCAGGTGATTGGCCTTTATGAAATTTATCACCTTTGATTTTGGGAGCTACGGAGGCTTTACAATCTTTTATACCGAATCTCTGTAAAACCTTTTCAATGTAGGCCTTTTGAGACAATCCTCATACTCTTTGTTTCCTGTCTCTGTGAATTTCTATGCCAATAACATAAGAGGCTTCACCCATATCATTCATTTCAAAATTTTGGAAGAGAAATTGTTTAGTCTCATGTAGTAAGCCACAAATCATTGCTTGCAAAAAGAATATTGTCTACATATAGGACTAGGAAAAATGTATTTGCTCCCACTGGCCTTAAGGTATATACATTGATCAACAAGATTCTCGATAAAACCGTATGAGATAACAATCTTGTGAAACTTTAAATACCATTGACGGAAAGCCTGTTTTAGTCCATAAAGAGACTTCTTCAAATTGCATACTTTCTGATTGTCATCACTGAAACCCTCAAGTTGTTTCATGCATACCACTTCATCAAGATCCTCATTAAGAAAAGTCGTTTTCACATCCATTTGATGTAACTCTAAATTAAAATGAGCTACTAAAGCCATGATTATCCTCAACGAATCCTTCTTAGAGACCGGAGAGAAGGTTTCATGATAATCTATGTCTTCCTTCTGAGTGAATCCTTTAGCAACAAGTCTAGTCTTATATCGTTTGACATTATCAGAAGAATCTCGTTTGGTTTTATAAACCCATTTGTAGCCAACTGTTGCTGCCTCTTCTGGTAATTCGACTAGATCCCAAACTTGGTTCTTTTAAATGGATTCTAACTCATTCCTCATGGAATCCAACCAAAATGTAGATTTATCTCCACTCAAGGCTTGTGAAAATGTAATTGGGTCTTCTGGAAATCCAACGTCAAAATCAGACTCAATTAGGTATACAATGTAATCATTTAGAATAGCAGGCCGACGTATTCTTGATCTTCTTAGAGCCACTACTTCGTCATTTGGAGATGACTCAATTGGCTCAGACTGTAAATGCAGAATAAGTTTAGGTTGAACCTCATTTACGAGAACATGCTGCTCTTGAATTGGTGTCATCGCATGATCTTGTGATCTATTTTGCCTTAAGACAACTATTTTTTTCTCCAAAAGAATGCAAAGTAGCATGTTTAGGTGTTTCCTCAAAAGTGACCTCTTGAGCATTCACACTCCCGCTAGGTTCAACATCCTTAAGAAACCTTGCATTTTTAGATTCGACAATTCTATGACTATGATTGGGACAATAAAATATATATCATTTGGAGTTATTTGGATACCCAATAAAGAAATCGCTAGTTGTCTTTGAGTCTAACTTATTTATGCTAGGATTATAAATCCTAACTTCAGCAGGACAACCCCTTATGTGTATATGATTTAAGTTATGCTTCCACCCTTTTCACAACTCGAAAGGTGTCTTAGAGACAGACTTAGATGGAACCTTATTCAATATATACACTGCATTTTTAAGAGCTTCACTCAACAAGGAAAGTTGCATGTTAGATTTACTAATCATGCTCCTTATCATATCCATTAGGATGTGGTTCCTTTTTTTTTGCAACATCATTTTGTTGTGGTGTGCTACGTATTGAATATTGGGCAACAATGCCTTCCTCCTGAAGGAAATTTGCAAATGGACCCTTCATTTGTCCTTGTTCTATGTACCTACCATAATATTCTTCTCCTCTATCAGATCTTACAATCTTGATTTTCTTTTCATTTTGATTCTCTACTTCAAATTTCTAGGCTTTGAAAGCAACTAATGCTTGAGTTTTATCATTCAGAAGATAGAGATACATATACCTAGAATAGTCATCAATAAATAAGATAAAATATCTCTAACCATTCAGGCAAGGGGTAGGAAATGGTCTACAGATATCTGTGTGTATAATCTCAAGAACACTTGAGCTCCTTCTTGAACCTTTAGAATTTTTGTTGGTCTGCTTGCCCTTTATGCAGTCCACACAATTCTTGAAGTTAGTAAAATCGAGATCTTGTAGGACCCCTTTTTTTACTGACCGTTTCATCCTCTCTATAGAGATGTGTTCCAATCTCTTATGCCGTAGTAGAGAAGATTTTCATACAAAAGATTTCTCTTAATACCTACTGAATGCAGTGAGAGATAATTCTCCTCAAAATCGGGATTAATATCTAATTTAAACAAGTTATCAAATAAAGTTCCAGAACCAACAGGAATTTATTCTTAAAAATAGTCATAATATTCTCAAAAAGAAAACTATAACCTTTGATAATAAGTCTGGAAACAGAAATCAAATTTCTACAAAATTTTGGAATATAAAAGACATTATTTAAATCTAAAACATGTTTCGATTTGAGAATCACTGTAAAAACTTTAACTACAACAACTTGTAAATGCCCTTTATTTTCGGTGAAAACCCAAAGTTCACTTGTTGTTGGTTTCCTTCTAATGAAAAAATCTTGCAATGTATTCACAATATGAATTGAAGAACTAGAGTCAATCTACCATAAATTTTTAGGAGCATCAATGAAAAATGATTCATGACACACAAGAGAGATAGAGCTACCTTTCTTTTCAAGCCACTTTTTATACTTGATGTAGCTCTTCTTTACATGGCCTTCTTTCTTGCAAAAGAAGCACGTCACCTTTTTGCCATTAGATCCAGTGGATTTTGATGGCACATTATGCTTCCTTTTCTTTTGAGGTCCACCTTGGTCTTTCTCGGTCTTAACTTTATCATTCACGATCATATTTGCACTTTCAGGTCGATCATGCTTCATCCTTTCCTCTTCTTGCACACACATGGTCAGAAGATCCGTAACTGACGAATTTTCTTTATGTGTGTTATAAGAGATCTTGAAAGGCCCATACTTAGACGGCAGTGAGTCAAGGATGAAATGGACCAAGAACGGCTCAAATATCTCTATCTTTAAGCCGTTAAAATGAGAAACAATGTCTCTCATTTTCATAATGTATGCACGCATATCCTTAGAACTGTGAAAGGCTTTAATAGTGAATTGTCTGATGATAAGAGTGCTAGCTAAAGCCTAGTTAGAGCAAACAGACTATTCCTTAATTGCCTACATTAATTGCTTAATTGTAGCAGAGTCACCAATAGAACCTCTAATGCTCTTACTCATATGAGACTTTATGAGCATTAGACTTAGGCGATTAGATCGCTCCCACCATTGGCGATTTTTGATGACTTCCTATGTATTCGTATTCGTGGCAACAAGTGGTTTCTCAACACCATAGTCAAGGTCCATATACTCCAAGGTACAAAGAACTGAATCTTTCCAGTCAGAATAATTAGTGCCATCAAGCATTGGAATAAAATAAACACTATCAACTAAGGATTGTGGAACAACAATTGCAAAATCAAGAAAGACTTTAATGCTATGAAATCAAGTAAATTTTAACCTTCTTGTGGGAAAAGGTTGCATAACAGCATAAATTTAATTTACTTATCTTTATTTATAAAACAATTTATTCCAAATATTAACAAATAAAACTATTCACACCTATAGGTAGAAGACTAATTTTACCATCAATATCGAAAATCATTTTCTTATACTAATTAAATCACAAAAACTAAAACTTTCACTGGAGGGATAAATCCTTAAAACTTTTGATTTAGTAACAATAAGATTCCAAATTTATTTATATATTCTTTTAAATAATAAGGATGTTATACCATTACCTTCATTATTCAAAAGAAATACAATTGGGAATCTACTAAAATCGGTAACAATCTATTAACTGTAAACTAGCCCAAAAACCCATCAATATGTATAAAGCTTGAAATTAAGTCCAAAGTCAAAACATACATTTGAGATCCAATAATATAATTATGAGCACATAACCATTCGGGTATAAATTCAAAGACAAAAACTTAAAAGTCAAAAGCCAAGCCCAACTCTGAAATTATTAAAGACTCATTCATCAAGCCCACAAATGTTTGAACAAAGGACCACAAATCATGGACTTAATGGATAACATCGTTCAATACACGCGAAAAGACTTATGTTATCAAAAATGCATTTTTCTTAAGAATGCACTCTAAATCATGACCCGGCTACTCTCTTGCGACACTTATGACAAAATCCATTAACACGCCAAGAGAATAAAAGAAGGAACAAAACTAGATTTTAGAAGCCCACTCTATGAAGAAAATTGAAATGCTAATAATTCAAACACAAAGCTGAAAGGTATGGCCTTGATACAAACTGTAAAACTTCTAAAAAATAAAGAGATCTATAGAATCTTTTACCTCCAGCTATTTGGATTTGAGAGCTGAAAACCTACAAAAGAGAGTTGATTTTTTTTTTTTTTTTTTAGGGACGAGACTTCTAGTCTTTTGCCTTTAAACTTTATGGGTGAGTCTAATGGAAAACACAAGCCCCTTTATATAAGCAAGACTAGGGACTCTTATTTGTTATTCCTACAACTTTTGGGCTACCCTCATTATTTCATCCATTAAAAAAAAAAGAAGCAAGCGTCAACCATTTTATTTATTAAGGACAATTATCTATGCTTGATAGATGAAGTGGATCATCTTAGATGAAGTGAATCTCATATTAGAGTGAACCACCTTAGAGAAGAGTTAGAAGACAAATGGTTTTCTTAGGAAACCAAACCATAAGTCTGACAATTACCACTTATGGTACATGCCATGCCCCCAACTCTCTCTCTTTTCTCTCTCTCCGGCCTCTCTCAGCTCTGATCTCTCTCTCCCTCCCCCTCCTAGTTTTGGAGTTTTTCTCATCTCATCTTATGTTAGTTTTATGTTCTATTTTAGTATTTGTTTTTATGTTCCATTTCTTATGGGAATGGCTTCTTTGAAGGAAAAAAAAAAACCCCAAAATCGCTTTAATGTTATCTGATGTGTTTCTTATGAATTTGGAGCTTGGAAACCAAGCTAGCTAGCTACTATTGTTTATATTTTTTTATTTTCTTAAACCATATCTCCTCCTTAATAGATGTTGGAATATTTGAGAGAAAATCCAAAGGCTTGCCTTAGTTCTATTGAGAGTTTTCTTTGTGGTAATCCACAATCTTTTTAGTCTGTTTCCTAAAAATTATTGCACACGATGAGAAAAGAAGACAAAGTTTGAGGAAAAGTAATCAAACATTGGATTAAGAACTCGAGCAAGAAGCAACAAATTGTCAACTTGATAGATTCTTTGACACAACTGAATCGAAGTGACGAGATTAAAGGAAAAAAGGTTGACTTGGAGAAGGCTAATGTGCATGAAAATCATGTGCAGGTTATAGTTTAAGGACAAAATGTTCAACATTAAGAATTTACAAAAGCGTGCACGAACCGCAATGACTTTCTGAGTCAGCCTGCCGTTTAATATGAAAAAAGCAAAATAAATATGGTCTATTGACAGTTGCCATATTTTTCAGATTCTCCATCTCCAAAAAATGAGTCATCTTAATTTTATGAATTTGTCTAATTTGTATAATTAGTCTACTTACCTTTTATACGTGTTTTCATACTTAGTCTAATTCTTTTAATTAGTTCCATAATTTTTGTAGTTAGAAAATCATTTCCTTACATACAAAGTTTCCATACAAAGTTAGCCTTTTGTGGCTATATATGTGTGTATGTGTGTGTGTAACGTTCCTCATTGTAAAAATTAAGTTATGTGAATTAAAGTTTGAATATTTCTCAATTTAACATCGTATCAACCTAACTAATCCCTACCCCCTGCCAATATGGCTAACTCCTTGCTGGAGCCGTCATCCTCTACCACCCTCATATTCTTCAGCCTAGTTCGTCGGTAACATCCTTTCCCCTTCCTTCTCTAGTTTTACTTCGATCAGAACCACCACTGGGTGGTGGACAACGGTGCAAGCCACCATATGTGCCATCGGCATGATGCCTTCGCCGACTTGAGGAGTATTGTCTCTGAGCATAACGTACAACTCTCTAATGGCCAAGTTGTTCCCGTCAAAGGGATGAGAACCTATGTTCTTTCAATGGAGCCATCAACCATTGAATATTTGACCATTAAAGATTGTAAGCTTTGTACCTTTCAATGGAGCCATCAACCAGATGGCCAGGTAATGTAACGTTCCTCATTGTAAAAATCAAGTTATGTGAATGAAAGTTTGAATATTTCTCAATTTAACATGATCTTGCCTTAATCTTCAACTCCTACTAAAATATGAGATTAAAAATTGTAACTAATTTCCCTACGCTCTCTTCTTATCCTATAAACATAAATTTCACTGTCACTGTTAAATAACAAACTACTTTTAGTTTTAATGAATACTTTTGATGGTGGATTGGAAAAAAAATTCTAACAATTAAGAACTTGAGAGTCTCAAGTGGAAGAGTGATAGATATATGAAGTTGACTCTACATAATTTATTGTTGTCTCTATAAATATTTCGGGGCAACAATAAATTATATTGTAAATTCCTTTTTAAGTGCCTCTATCTTTAGACTTTCTTTCACTTGAGACCTTAAGTTTGACCAAAATCTTGAAGGGAGCTTGATCTGGATGATTTAGGGGATAATGAATTGATCTCGGGACATATATAATGGATAGATTTGGCATATAGAGGGTCGGTAAAAAGGAAAATGATCGAGTAACTTATGAGTCTCTTACAAGTCTATTAGTTTTGTAAAATTGAGAGACATTTTTAGTGAAATAACATGTTTGTATTACTTGATTTGAACTATATTGTAAAAGAATTTTAAGATGGAGATCATTACTATTGTAAAATAATATATTTTCCTTTGTATGGCAATTTAGTTTGCTTAGAATTTTAGAAGCCTTAATTGATAATACATACCATGTTCTAGATATCACACAATTATGATTAATTTGAAATCAAAGAAAAATTAACAATTGTGATTAATTTGTTTAATAACAAGGTTTAAAATCATTCACTACTTTAATATGCTTTTTTTTTTATATAACAATAATTCCAATAATCAACAAAGCATTACAAATAATGCTTTTCAACCCATATAACAGATTCAATAAACTTAGGGAAAGAACCTTCTCATACATTGATATCATCAATATGCCATGCATACTTTGCCAACTTGTGTGCCCCAGCATTACTTATGTGTCCAACATGTTGAATGCTGCACTGGTGAAAGAGCTTCATCAAATCTAGTATCTCCTTGATCATATTTCCCATCATAGATCTTGAATAGGCTTCCTTGCTCAAAATAGTATTGGCCATAATCAGTGAATCAGTATCTATCTCCAACTTCGGTATACCTCTTTGTAGACATAGTTGTAAACCTCTAAGAATAGCCAACGATTCAATCTTGAGTGGATCATTAATTGCCATCTCTTGCTTACTAGCTGGTAGCAGGATGTCCCCCTTCTCATCTCGAAGTAGAGCTCCCACTCCTACTCTTTGTTGGTCAAAGAAAAGAGCACCATTAATATTTAGTTTCAAAGATCGAATTGGTGGAGTAATCCACCTGCCTTTACTCTTCTTGCCAATACCCTTCACCTATTTTAGATCAGACCATAAGGTGAATGCTTGAAGTACTGCTATTGTTGGATGAACTTCAGAATCATCAAACATTTTCTTGTTGCGCCTATACCAAAACCCCCATGCAATGAGTAGGATTTTTTCAACTTCCTCTTTACTTCCCTTTTTTGTGGTGCAGTAACAAACTTTGCAAAATTTATACATCTTGCCTCAGGTTGCAAATCAAGTACTAAGTCAATCCAACACTGTCTGATTGTTTTCCATTAATAAACTACAAGCATTATGTCTTCTTCCTCAGTACCACAGAAAACACAATTGTCCTCCAACACCACTTGCCTTTTCTTTAAATTGGACTTTGTAGGTAACCCATTTCTACAAGCCCTCCAAGCAAAGATTTTAACCTTATTAGGAATTTGTAATTTCCACAGTCCATTCCACATCTTCTGTTCTTGTGCAGTTGAGGGCTCACAGCTTCTGGTATCTCTTTGAAGAGAGCTTAACAGCTTGTAGGCACTTTTAATTGTGAATTTTCCATTTAGCTTAGGTTCCCAAACCAATTTATCAGCATTTTCACTGGGACTCAAAGTAATTTTAAAGACCTCTCCTGCCACATGAGGTGGGGGAATTTGATTCACTTTATCCACATCCCACCAGAAAGTATTCTTATCAATAAGATCCATAACATTTTGATGAGTATCCAGCACTGCCTCAGGGACACTATATTGCAATTATATATAATTTGAGACCTAATAGTTTGTCCACGGTTTAACATCAAATCCATTGCCCACCCTCCATTGACAACCCAACTTCAAACTTTTTATTGTTTCCCAAATACCTATCCATGCATATGAGGGGCTGGACCCCAACTTTGCTTCTAAAAATTCAGTACGTGGGAAGTATCTTGCTTTATACAATTTATGCAAAAGTGTATTCTCTTCACACATGATTCTCCACCCTTGTTTTGCTAGAAGAGCCATATTAAGCAATTGAGGTCTTTAAAACCCAAACCTCCATGTTTCTTAGGTTCACACATTTTTCTTCAACTAACCCAAAGAATTCTATTCTATTCTCTTCTTTCTTTTGCCCCCACCAAAACTTAATCATCATTCTCTCTAAATCCTTACAAAGACCATCTTGTAATTTGAAACAGCTCATTGAGAAAGTTGGAATGGACATAGCAACTGCCTTAATCAAAATCTCTTTTCCTCCTTGTGACAGCACGTTCTCCTTCCAGCACTTCAGTTTTTACCACACCTTACATTTAATCTCAGAAAAAACTTGATTCTTTGCATGACCAACCACTAGAGGCTACCCTAGGTACCTATCATATTGTTGAACTCCCCACAATGCCAGTTGCTCCTCCTGTTGAGAGCTTGTAACATTCCTACTAAAAACCACTTATGTCTTAGCCCTATTGACTTGTTGGCCAAAGGCTTGTTCAAATACTTGCAGCAAGTGTTGGATCTTCAAGTTCTTCCATATCAGCTTTGCAAAATAGGACACAATCATTTGCTGATTCTAGGTGCACCTTTACAGACTTGAATATCTCTAATCTGATTCCATAGCAGCTTGTTGTAAAAGACATATAAGACCTTCAGTACATAACAAGAATAGATAAGGAGATAGATGATCTCATTGTCTCAAGCCTCTAGGGGGGATAATAGATCCTTTGGGCTCACTATTAATAAGAACAGAAAAAGAAACTGTTCTAACACAGCATGATCAAATCTACCAATTTCTTAGAAAACCCCATAGTAAGCATAGTATGCTCAAGGAAAGGCCATCTAACCCTATCATATGCTTTACTCATATCCAATTTAAGTGACATAAAACCCTCTTTTTGTAATGCCAGTCCTTGTGGTGAGACTTTTTAGAAAATGATTTTAGAAAGGACGATGAAAATTATCGTTCGTTTTAAAACTTTTTATTTTCATATCCAGGGTGCAAGACTCTACGTTATAAAATAGAACATGCTTTGAGAATAAAAGAGATTTACAGCAGAAAAACATCAAACTTAAAATAAAAAGCCCTCTCATACATTTGAAACTCTCATGCCTAGATTTCCATGCTCTTCCCCTTAGGCCATGTCCATCTTGATGGGTTCTGCTTATTCAGTTCCATTAGGGGAAAAGGCATACATAAAAACTAAAATGAGTTGAATACTCAGTAAGCATTATTTCATACCGTAAATGTATAGCAACATAGGATTTCACTCATCCATTCATCACTCGTATGTACATACATACAAGACAATAAGCATACATTCATTTTGAAAACGTCACTGCGGAGATTTTATTAAAAGGGACAGTTTTCTTTTCGTAAAAAAATTATCTCGCTAGTGCCTTCATTTCCTAAAGAGTCTAAAGACTCGTGCATTCTTTCATCACTTTTCATCAATCTTTACACACTATTACACCATGTGTGCTAGGGTTAGCGGATCTACCTTTGGACTTTGATTCTGCCCGTGGCCGCGGGTTGGAAATCCATTGATATGGGGGCAGTGCTGGATGCACTACTAGCACTACTTACCCAGAATTGTAATCTGCCTATTCATTGGTATCATCATACATTCGTTCGTTCGTTCGTCATGGTTGTTATATATTTTCATACATCATAGCGTTCATTCATTCAATCATTTCTTCCATTCTTTTATTAGTCAATTCCTTCATGGAAAAGCATTAGTAAAAAGTATAAGCATAAACTTAAACGTCACATCATCAATACATCATTGGAACCATCCATTCGTGACATCCATAAAGCATACGGTTCACAAGGACATTTTAAAACACGTTTTTCACGTCGCTTAAGGCATCGGTTCATAAAAGCATGAGGCACAAGCCTCATGTTTTCATTTTAAAAAGTCTACATCCAATAGCCACTACGTATAGTTATCCATTACATGCATACAATTAGATACTTGGGTTACATAAAAAGGGGTTTCCAAGAATGGCCATTACATACATGTACTTGAAGACTTATACTTAACATGTTTTCATAAAGCACCTTTCATTTTATAAAGCGTTGTAAAGAGAAATATTTTCTTTTCATTTTGTTCGTATCTTTAGAAAGACTCTGGAAGCGTATGAACATAATACTTACTTGGTCTCCATGCAGTTCATTCACGTGCGTATCAGATGGCAAACAATCTATATATATACACATAACCTTAATGTCATTCTCTAACTAGTACATAAGTAACTAAACTAGAAATAGAACTACATTTCACTTGGGACACTCTCCTTCTATCTTTAGGCTCTTACATGTCCCTTATTATGCTAAAACTTTTGAGATCCACTTACGGTCACTACATCTTTCAAACTTAACGTCCTACCTTGAGTGCTTATCCACTAGAGTGAACCTCATGATTCACCTAAAGGTTAAGTTACTAAGACCCTCATCTTACTCCATGTGTACTGTTCCTAATCCATACTACGTCACGTCACCACTACGGCACACACGCCATACGATGCATCACTCTACCACATGGAGTACACTCTACGTGTACTCCCTTTACAACACTATGCCACGCACTACTATGACCCATGCCATATGATGCGTCACTCCACCATATGGAATACATTTCACATGCACTCTCTCCAATCCACATGGCGATATGTAGAGTACACTCCATGTGCATTCTACCCATTCTACACTATGCCACGCAGAGTACACTCCATGTGTACTATTCCTAATCCACACACCACATCACCACTATAGTGCATAATTCATAATCACACTTCACAGCACAGTCCACAATAGGACTACACAGCACACTACCCAACTACGCCCAACACTTCACGTGCACAGCACACCACATCACCACACTACACAATGAACTCCACAAATACTAACAATACAATTTACAATCTAACCAACCAACTAACATAATATCAAAAGTAAAGTGAAAGAGAGTTATACGATCATCGGGATAATCCGTGCTTTGCTCGCTGCCATACACGGCCAGTGGCGTCGGAAGCCACTAGCTTGGCCGATGACTATTCTGTCGTGAC
Source organism: Cyclocarya paliurus (assembly GCA_029856935.1). Lineage (NCBI taxonomy): Eukaryota > Viridiplantae > Streptophyta > Magnoliopsida > Fagales > Juglandaceae > Cyclocarya > Cyclocarya paliurus. The sequence continues at coordinate 31,872,577 of CM056946.1, read as the reverse complement.
CTTATAATAGGACTATCTCTGATATTGGATCTAGAATTCTAGCAGGTGGATCTAGGATGTGCGAGAGTGGCCGACATGGTGGGAGTTCATAGGTGGTGGCTAGCCACGTACAATGGTTGTTCACGGTGGTTGGGGGTTGTTTGGTCGTGCGGGTTGGTGGGTCTTGCAGGGGTGGCCATGGTAAGGCTTATGGTGGCCTCGTGGTGGTGATGGCATGTGGAGACTAAGTGGCTTGACTGGGCATGGGGGGGCTAGGGGGAGGTCTCTAGTGAGAGATGAGGCTGATGGTGGTGGTGCGGTGGCGTGGGGGTGGCTAACAGTGGCGCTATGGGGAGGGCGGTGTGCATGTGTTTAGTGAGGAGCTACGATGGTTGGGTTCCATGGAAGTGGTCCACGACGTGAGGGGAACTCGATGGTGGTGCTCGGTGGGGTTGGTGGCTGGCTACGGCGGCACATGGTGGCCAAACCAGTGTGGGTAAACCCATTTTAGGTTGAGAAGGGGCAATGTCTGGGGGTCGACGGTGGCTAGAGGTGGCCGACATGAGGGGAGCTACCGAGGTGGCCGGTGACGCCTCATGGTGGTGCAGGGTGGGGCTGGGCTGAGAGAATGCGAGAATCGGGTGAGGGAGAGGCGGTGTGTGTGTGTTGAAGGGGAAAGGGAGGAGGGAAAGGGAAAAGGGAAAAGTGAGGGAGAAAGAGAGGGAGCTAGGGTTTAATCCCAACCCTTTACCTTAGGGTCTTCAAAATGATCTAACAATAGGTTTTAAATACTGATTTGAAAATGCATAAAAACTAACTTAATTGAAAACACTAAGAGTAATTAAGATAAAATATTATTTAAACTCAACTTTAGTTTATAAAGTAAATTCTTTCATTATTAATAAAATGATGAAGTTTTACTAATTACTTTTAAGAGAATAAAACCATCTAATTAATTAGAGTTTTCAACATAATTTAAATCTCATAATATTTTAAATAACTGAAATCATTTAGATAAAATTATTTTCTACAATTATAATATTTTTGGAACTCTTAAAAATAATTACTTAAAATCAGGCTTAGTTCAATAACACTGACCCTTATAAATCAGGATATATGTTCATTTTATAACATCTCAAAATACCCTATATAAATAAATTTTTTGAAATCAAAACTTTAAAATATCTCGATGACTTTAAAACACTGGGCTACTTTAAGAATCAACTACTAACATTAAAAACACATATTCGAGGTTCGGCACTCAAGATGAGACTCATGATCGCTAGAGAGAATGAGCGGACTGTTACATCCTTCCCTCTGTATAATAAATTCCGTCCTCGAAATTTGCTTAGCGTTGGAGAGAAGGAGGAGCAGGGTGTTACACTTTCCCACCCCTCTTTCTTCTCAAAAAATAAATGAGTTCATAAGTAACAAGAACATTATCAGTAATAAGACGACCCCGAACAAATGCACTTTGAGAGTTAGAAATAACATGAGAGAGTAAACCCTTTAGCCTATTTGCAAGAACCTTAGAAATCAACTTGTATATAATTAGCTACATTCACAGTTTTTTTTTTTCTTTGGAATCAAAGTGATAAATGTATGATTAATAGCTTGAGGGAATTGACTGGAATTGAGTGCATTAAGCACAACAAACATCATTGATTTGCCAACAATATGCCAGTATTTTTGGTAGAATATGGGAGCCATACCATCAGGTCCTGGAGTCTTTGTGGGATTCATTTGGTGCAAAGCACTGGCAACTTCTTCTTCTGTGAAGCTGTGCATCAGTTCCTAGTTCATTTCCTCAGTTACTCGACCTTCTAATCCTCTCAAAAACTCCAAGTTACCATTGAGATAGAACCAGTAAAAATATCATTGAAATATTGCATAATAACCTGATCCCGAGCCTCTTTAACTTGCCATCTCCTTTCTCTATCATTCACTCCTAGAATCAAATTCTTTTTCTTTCTTTATGAAGCTCTTCTATGAAAATATTTGGTGTTAAGGTCCCCCTCCTTGAGCCATACTGCTTTAGATCTTTGTCTCCACATGATTTCTTCATTTTCCAACCATTTTTGTAAATATTTTCGTGCCTCTCTCTGCATTTCATAGTTCTAGCCAAAAGGATCCTAATTCTGAAGTTGTTTTAGCTTTGACCTTGCATTCTTTATATTGGTCTGAACGTTTCCAAATGTACTTTTATTCCATATTTGTAACTTCTCACTGCATCTGCTTATTTTCCTCATCATCCTTTGCATATCATCCACTCCTGGTTCACAGCTCCAAGAGTTTGAAATAACCTGTTCACAGCCCTCATTATTAGCCCACATTGCCTCAAATCTAAAAGGCCTATTCCCTCCACCTGAACCACCTTCATCATTTTTATATAATACTATTGGGGAGTGATCTGAATGTGTAGCTATTCTGCGCTTAACTTTAGCGTTGGGGAACATATTAGACCATCCTTCATTTGCCAGAAATCAATCAATTCTTTTATTGATTCTATGGTGTTCTACCATTGCACCATGTATATTTGGAACCTGAATATCCAAGATCAAACAATCCACATCATCAAGAGCATTTCTAAACTCACCTATCTGTCTCTCAGATCTTCCCCTACCAACCCTCTTCTCTTGAATATTCAACACTTCATTAAAGTCTCCAAAAATAAGCCACGCAAAAGGATTTTGTACCTTAAACATATGCATAAGTGCCCAAGACTCATGTCTTCGAGCCACCTTAGGATGTCCATATAACCTTGTTAGAAACCACTCATCACAATCTCTTTTCACACAAGCATGAATATGGTATCTTGAGTAATTCTGAATTTGAATTTGGCACTTCTACTTCAATAAAAGGGCCAAACCTCCACTCCTACCAACACTGTCTACTGCCAAACACCCTTCAAACCCTAACTTACTTTTCACAAACTCCATCTTCTGAATTGATAACTTAGTTTCAATAAGGAACACTATTTGGAGAACTTCACTTTTGACTAGATCATGAAGTGCACAAATTCCCTATGGGTTCCCAAGCTCATGGGAATCCCAATTTAGAATTTTTATGACTCTAAGTGGGGCTGGGACCCAGCCTCCACCGATATATTTTGGGTAATACCATCTCTGCCACCCTCAGTTTCCTTTAAACTTACTTTTAACTTCTTACACTTTCGCAAATGTGACTCACTAACAGAACCCTCCCCAACAATGCTTTTCTTAGCAACACCCTTATGAGAGAGAGAGATTTTCACTTGTGGCATGAGCTCGTCTCTTCCAATTTTCACAAGTGGGCTAATCTTGCTTCTATCAAGGCTTGGGAGTTGAATTGTTCTTCTGAGTAGCTGTTAGACTATCTGGAGGGACCTTAAGGCTAGTGTTTAGGCCCAAACTAGAGTCAGGGTCATGACTGTGCTCATCCCTTAGGCAGCCCAAGTGAGATTAAGACATTTACATTGGCCTATTTAGGCAAGTATCAATTTCAGCACATAACTTCTCCAAGCTTCCCCCCTTATCTACTTCAAAATCAACCGTTACGGCTGCTTTCTTTCCTTTCTCAACTCTTTCCCCCACCAACTCTTTCAATGACACTATTCCCATATTTTCCTCCTCATCATTAGCACCAATCATGCATTCTTCCATTCGTTCTCCATAATTAGGTCGAGTAACGTCTCCATCGGTAACGTCTTCCATGTTCCCGTCGTTGGCCTTTTAGCCATTGAGAATTGCTTCTTCTTGTTCATCTATAGTCTGAACTGGATCTATTGTAGAAACTGGTCCATCGCTCAAGCAGAGTCTATAGCCGCTCGAGCGAAGGCAAGTCAGAGAGGTCCGCTCGACAACCGCTCGACAGACTGCTCTAGCAGAGGGAAGTCAGAGAAGGTCACTCGAAGATCCGCTCGACTCATAGCTTGAGCTATTGAGGGAAATAGGTTCGCTCGATGCTCGCTCGACACGCCGCTCGAGTAAAAATCACTAATTCTACCTAAATTAAGGTTTCTGCCACATGAAGTATAAATATGATTTATTATTGACTTGTGGCAGTACAGAGTGAATAATAGTTGCCCAAACTATTGTATTGTGATTCCTCAAGAAATAAAATTCTCCACAGCTCCCGTGGACAAAGGCAATTTATCGAACCACGTAAATCATTGTGTCGTGTGTATTGCTTCTTTTGTGTGTTTACTTTTACGCTATTATTATCATTTTTTCACAACAATTGGCATCAGAGTCTGGTTAGGGTTTGAGGAAAAACGATAGCTGGAACAAACGTGAAAGCATCAAGGATCGAGAAGTTCGATGGCACGGATTATGGATAACTGAGGATGCAGCTAGAGGATTACCTATATGGGAAGAAACTTCATCTTCCACTGTTAGGGACGAAGCCGGACAACATGTCAATTGCTAATTGGAACCTATTGGATCAACAGGTTCTGGGGATTATTCAACTAACCTTGTCGAGATCCGTTGATCACAACATCATCAAGGAGAAGACAACTGTGGATCTCATGGCAGCTTTGTCAGATATGTATGAAAAGTCGTCAGCGAATAACAAGGTACATTTGATAAAAAAAGTTATTCAATTTGAAGATGGAAGATGGTACGTCTGTTGCACAACATCTAAATAATTTTAATATTATCACAAATCAATTTTCTTCTGTTAAAATTAAATTTGATGATGAGATATGTGCACTGATACTATTGGCATCATTGCCAAATAGTTGGGAAGTCATGAGAATAACTGTTAGTAATTCTACCAAAAAGTCAAAGTTACAATATGATGATATTTGTGATTTGATTTTGGCTAAGGGGGTATGCAGGAGAGATTCAGGCGAGACCTCGGGTTCGAATTCAACATTGAATGTTGATTCTTGGGGGAAAGCACAAAACAAGAACTCAAACAGAGATAGATCAACATCAAAAGATAGGGGCAAGAGTAAGTCAATGCCTGGTTAGCAAGCAACTTGCTGGAATTGTGACAAGGTTGGCCACATAAAGAAGAACTGCACAAATCCTAAGAAGACCGAGAATGATAATGCTAATGTGGTAACTGAAGAAGTGCAGGATGCGTTATTACTTGCAGTTCATAGTCCAGTTGAAAATTGGGTACTGGATTTAGGGACTTCCTTCCATATACTTCCCATCAGGAGTTAATGTAAAATTATATTGTAGGTGATTTTGGGAATGTATATCTGGCTGATGGGGAGGTTTTGAACGTGGTGGGAATAGGAGATGTTGACATTGCACTCCCTAACAAGAACAAATGGACCTTACAGAAGGTCAGACACATTCCTGAGTTGAACAAGAACCTCATTTATGTTGGGCAGCTTAACGATTGTGGCATTCATTGGTGTTCTCAGATAGCACCTTAAAGGTCACCAAAGAGGCATTGGTACTAGCTCGGGGTAAGAAAACCGGTACACTCTATATGACTACTGGTTTGAATAATACTATTGCTACTACCATTGCAGAGAGCACAGCAGATTTGTGGCATTGCAGGCTTGGCCATACGAGTCGAAGGGCATGAATGAACTTCTGTCTAGAGGCAAGCTACCAGAACTGAAGTTAGTTGATCTCAGTTTCATTATGGGGAAATAGAGGAAGGTCAATTTCTTGAAAAGGGGTAGAACACTGAAGACAGGAAAACTGGATCTTGGGCCCACAGATGTATAGGGACCTTCCCCAGTGGCATCCCTTGGAGGTTTTCGTTACTATGTCACGTTTATTGATAACCACAGCAGGAAGATATGGGTTTATTTTTTGAAGCATAAATCTAATGTATTTAATATGTTCAAAATTTGAAAGGCCATGGTTGAGACAGAGACAGACTTGAAACTGAAATGTTTGAGGTTTGATAATAGTGGTGAGTACATTGATGGTGGGTTCAAGGAGTATTGTGCGACTCAGGGTATCAGAATGGAGAAGACAATTCCTGGGACACCACAGCAAAATGAAATTGCTGAACGTATGAACAGAACCATAAATGAGCGTGCTAGAAGCATGAGGTTGCATACTGGGTTACCACCTACTTTCTGGGCAGATGCAGTCAACACTGCCATTTACTTGATAAACAAAGAGCCATCAGTTTCGTTAGATTGTGGATTGCCTGAGGAGGCTTGGAGTGGGAAAGAGGTTAAATTTTCTTACCTTAAAACTTTTGGCTGTCTTTCTTACATTCTTATTGATTCTGATGCTCGTAGTAAACTTGAGGCTAAGTCAAGGAAATATGATTTCATTGGCTATGGAGACGAGGCATTTGGCTATCGTTTCTGGGATGATCAGGGTTGGAAGATTATAAGAAACACGAATGTGATTTTCAATGAGAAGATTGTGTCTAAGAACAAGACTGGTACAGTTGCTGAAGCAGTTCCTCAGGAATTTGATTTTGTGAGACTAGATGACCTACCAGAGGCCACAGTGTAGTGCAGAGATGTGAGTGACAGGAAAAGTGGGGTCCAGTACACCCACTCCTATTATTCCGCAGTCAGATCCAAAGCCATCCACTCCTACAGCTGTAGTTCGCAGGTTAGTGAGGACTATTCACCTACTTTGAATTACATTCTGTTGACAGATGGTGGAGAAACGCAGAGTTATGAGGAAATCTTGCAAGATGAGAATTCTAGCAAGTAGGAGTTGGCCATGAAAGATGAGATAGATTTCTTGTTAGGGAATCATACATGGGAGTTGACAAAACTTCTATCAGGGAAGAAGGCATTACACAACAAGTGGGTGTACAGAGTGAAAACTGAGCATGATGGTAGTAAGAGGTACAAGGCCAGGCTTGTTGTAAAAAGCTTTCAGCAAAAGTAGGATATTAATTACTCCGAGATCTTTTCTCATATGGTAAAGATCACAACCATCAGTTAGTTTTGGATATGGTTGCTACTGAAGATTTATTTCTTAAGCAATTAGATGTGAAAACAGTTTTTCTTCATGGAGACCTTGAAGAAGACATCTATATGTACCAACCTGGGGGTTTGTAGTACAGGGAAAGGAAGGTTCAGTTTGCAGACTAAAAAAGAGCTTATATGGCTTGAAACAAGCTCCTAGACAGTAGTACAAGAAATTTGACAGTTTCATGTGTAGTGTAGGGTACATCAGATGTCAGGCAGATCACTATTGCTATGTCAAGCAGTTTGACAATTCTTATATTATTTTGTTGTTGTATGTGGATGACATGCTTGTTGTAGAGGTAAGTATTGATGAGATTAATAATTTGAAGAAACAGATGTCAAAGCATTTTGCAATGAAGGATTTGGGAGCTGCAAAGCAAATCCTTGGCATGAGAATTATCAAAGATAGAATCAAAGGCACATTGAGACTCACATAGGCTGAGTATGTGAAAAAGGTACTTAGCAGGTTCAATATGAATAAGGCCAAACCAGTTGGCACACCCTTGGGTAGTCACTTCAGACTCAGCAAAGATCAGTCACCAAAGTGAAAAGAGGAACAATATTACATGAGTAAGATTCCTTATGCCTCAACTATTGGTTCATTTATGTATGCTATGGTTTGCACTAGACCAGATATTGCACATGCAGTGAGAGTGTGAGTAGATACATGAGTAACCCGGGAAAACAACATTTGGAAGCAGTGAAGTGGATTATGAGGTACCTAAAAGCCTCCTCAGAAATGTGCTTGTGTTTCTCAAGAGAGGGCTTAGAGGTGCAGGGCTATGTTGATGCTGATTTAGTTGGAGATGTTGATGGCAGAAAGAGTACCACAGGGTTTGTTTAAACTCTAGGTGTTACTGCAGTTTCATGGGGTTCTAATTTACAGAAGACAGTTTCTTTGTCGACAACAAAAGTTGTAAAGGAGATGATTTGGTTACAGGGTTTCATGGAGGAATTGGAAAAAAATAATCAGAAGGGCATTCTCTACAGTGACAGTCAGAGTGTCATATTTCTTGCAAAGAACCCGGCATTTCATTCCAAGACTAAGCACATTCAGGTCACGTATCACTTTATACGATCATTGTTAGATGACAGACAGTTGTTACTTGAGAAAATTTGTGGAAGTAAGAACTCTGCTGATATGTTGACAAAGGGTGTTACACTTGAGAAACTGAAGTTGTGCGCAATTTCAGTTGGTCTTCTACAATGAAGATAGGGGCAGTGAGTTGTAGAGGTGGAAGATATCATGTTTGAGGCAAAGAGCGATACTGTGGGTATACCAATCTCTAAGGGGGAGAATTGTTAAGTATTGTAAAAACTGGTCCACCGCTCGAGCAGAGTTTATAGCGGCTATAGCGAAGGCAAGTCAAAGAGGTCCGCTCGACAACTGCTCGATAGACCGCTCGAGCGGAGGGAAGTCAGAGAAGGTCGCTTGAAGATCTGCTCGACTCATGGCTCGAGCTATTGCGGGAAACAGGTTCGCTGGATGAGTGCTCGACACGCCACTCAAGCGAACATCACTAATTCTGCCTAAATTAGGGTTTCCACCGCATGAAGTATAAATATGATTTATTATTGACTTGTGGTTGTACAGAGTGAATAGTAGTCACCCAAACTATTGTATTGTAATTCCTCAAGAAATAAAATCCTCTACAGCTCCCATGGATGTAGGCAATTTGCTGAATCATGTAAATCATTGTGTCTTGTGTGATTGCTTCTTATGTGTGTTTACTTCTACGCTATTGTCATCGTTTTTTCACAACAGGATCCTGGTCTTCACTCCTTTTTCCATTCTCATCCATAGGATCTAGGTTCTGAATTGGAATACTTCAACACCTCACATAGACATCTGTTCGAAGCCAAGTGCCAAACTGCTTACTGCCACTCCTTTGTTTTATGTCTTTTGAGCAGGATAATCCATAGTGCAAAATACGGCCACAATCAAAACAAACATTTGATAGTTTCTCATAACAAACTAGTACCCAGACACTTCTTCCATTCACCCTAACCATATGCCCTCTTGCAATGATTTTTGTGAGGTCCATATTAATTTTCATACATAAACTTTTCCCCCATCTTACTCCATCTTCATCAACATCCACCTCTTCCACCTCCCCCATTGAATTTCCAAGCCTCTCTCCAGTTTGTCGATTCATGCAAGCCAATGACAAATTATGCATCTATACCCATAACGATATATGCTTGAAATCCATCTTGTGAGGTTGTTTAAACCCATCAAACGACTTAAGAACAAAGAAATGATTGTCAAAAAACCAAGGGTGACCCCCTTCCACCCTTTGTTTGTCAAGATGAGTTCAAAGATGATAAGAAATATGTTCAATCCCACATCTTGAAAACTTGCCGACTTAGTTAGTTTCCACATCTTAGCCATTTTTGCAACAATTGTAGTTTTTGTTATCACACGTTCCATACATACTTTCCCAATTAAACACCTCTCACCCTTACATTGAGCATTCTCATAGGCCTTCCCTCCGATATCAATTGGTATATCTTCCTCCTCCGTCAAAGACAATTGTCCCCATTGGCCCTCAATCTCTCCCATTCTGCAATGAAATAGCACCCACTTCACTCTGAAAATTAATAGAAACCCACTCTTTCACCACCTCTACGTCTAGCAAGAGCGAGAGAAAGAGAATAGACTATTTAACGAGTTTAATATGCTATTTTAATGGCTAGCCAAAGAGGAAAGAGAAAGGATGCTTCAATGGCCAATGAGATGATGTGGCATTACAAAAGAGAGACGACTAGAAGAGTTTTCTTTTTATAAGAAATCCATCCATTTCATTTGAGATAAACAATTACAAACTTTCATCAAGCCAAAGAGCTTGAGAAAGGAAGTCTGGAATACAATTCCACCACATTTGAATACTCTTAACATTCCAAGCATATCTGGTAAGCTCATGCGTCGCCATATTCCCTTCCTTATACACATGATTAAAAGTACAAGAAAGGAAACAACTCTTACGTTTCTCAACTTCTGTATACAAGGCACCTAACATAGAATCCACCATATTATTTTGTTGAAGAAATTGTATCGAAAGCAAACAGTTGCATTCAACAATTATATTAGAGATTCCCATGGTGGAGCACAGTTGAAGGCCTTGAAAAACCGCCAAGAGCTCTATCACTTCTGGATGTTGTACTTCAAATTCAACTTTACTAGCGGCCATTAAGTTCTAGACTTGCCTCTGGGGGTGGTTTCTATCCAAAGTGTGCTCGGAGTTGCACTTGATTCTGAACTTTAATAGGAGATTAAAAGCCAAAGAACTAGAGGTAAGTAAATTTAAATTGGGTTTTGCTAATTGCTTAGTTGTGGATTGTTGTGGTAGAAAGGAGGGCTTGGCTTTATTTTGGAGGAAGGACGTTCCTCTCTCTATAATTAATTTTTCTCAGTCTCATATTCTTGCTGTTGTGGAGGCTATTAGGGGGGGAGTGTCTTGGTACTTGACTGGATTTTATGGTTATCATGAGGTTGGTAATCGACACAGAACGTGGGCTTTGTTAAGATCCTTATGTTGTAGAGAGGGGGAGGCCTGGATGGTATTGGGAGACTTCAATGAAATTTTACATCACCATGAAAAATGGGGGGGGGTGGGGTCGACCCAGACCCGAGACTCAAATTTATGCATTTAGGGAGGTGGTTGATATTTGTAACCTTAAGGATATGGGGTTTAAAGGAAACAAATTCATTTGAGTAACCGTAGGGAGAGTCCGTCTTGTATTTGTGAAAGACTAGATAGGGCTTTTGCGAATTCTCAATGGGGGGGATTATTTCCAAATGTTGAGGTGATTCATGGCCTTGCAGCTTATTCAAACCATGTTCCATTTTGGGTTCAAACTGAAGCAAAAGAAGAGTTTTTCGTTCTAATAAATTATTCAGATTTGAATATATATGGGTGGGTGAAAAGACTTGTGAGGAGATCAGAGTGGCAGAGAAACCTATCCTGAATGTGATGGGCCTTATTGAGAAGTGCGGTACCCAGTTAGCTCATTGGAATCGGACCTCCTTTGGTAATGTTCAAAAACAGCTAAATATGGCTAGACAAAAAATGAACAGTCTGCATGAGAGAGATCCAGTAGGTGAACTATGTGCAAATCATAGATAGGCCAAAGATGAGATGCAAAAGTGGTTAGAAAGTGATGAGCTGATGTGACGACAAAGGTCAAAAGTTTTGTGGTTGAAGGAGGGGGATAAAAATTCAAAATTTTTCCATATGAAGGCTTCACATAGGAGGAAGAAAAACTAGATGTTCAAAATAAAGGACCTCTAAGGAAACTGGTAGTATGGTGATAAGAGGGATAGTAAATTCTGATAAAGTGTCAAAAACTGCATGATTAAGTTGTTAAATTGAATAAATTGTTTCACAAAAAAATGAATTAAGCACTTAATTATGTAGTAATTTTTAGTACTTGACTCATTGATAAATTCTGATATTTTTCACTTAAAAGGATTTATAATCCAGCTATTGGGCCACATCAGAATTAATATCTCAATTTTACCCTTCTCATTGTGAACACTTAATCTGAATTGATGTAGGGCATTTTTGGAAATGAAAAATGCAGGGCACGTATGGACTTGTTACACGTTGGAGTGCACTAGAATTAAAGGCAAACTCAAGCATGTGAGAAGCAAGGGCTGGCAGATGGCCTCATAGCAGTTCACACACAGCAGTTCGCGCACGGGGCCTCAACGTTGGCGCAGAGCAGGGGTTGAAGGAACGAGCACGTATGGGCACAACAAGGGAATCACGATCGTGGCCTCAATGTGCAGATTCACAAAGCAGCGCACGCCATTGGCTGGAGAAAGGGGTGAATGGAAGGAGGCACTTTCGGCAGTTTTCTTCTTCTTGGGTTTTTTTTTTAGTTTTCATTTTCAGATCCTGGGGTCCGCACTGCAGCAATTTATTTATTGGAGTTTTATTTTTATCCTTCCGTTGACCTTACGTTTTCTTTCATTATTCAGCCAGACGAAATTCCATTTCCATTGTTTGTATTTCCTTATTCTTTTCTCTTTCATTTTTCTTAGTTCTTGTTTCATTTGAGCGGCGGCTTCATTTTATTTTATTCACTTTCAGTTTTTCATTCCGCCTATCATTTTATTTACATTGCAATTTCATTATTTTTAGTTTTCTTTTCAGTACTTGTTATCGTTGAGCATTATTATCTTTCTTCTGCAATTTTATTTGCACAATAATTCCAGATGTTAGGATTCATCATTTTTGGGCATTTTACTAATTTAGAAATGATATGTTAGATTTTTAGTTTGGGATTCAATGAGTAACCCATGACTGTTTGGGTTGGATTTTCTTCAAGGTTATGGAATTTTGAAAAATTAACTTGATAGATTGTATTTCATTTTGCTTATGGAAAGGATTAAAGTTCTCTATACTTGAACTTGATCAGTCGTAGACGTAAAGGCACGATTGATGCTTGAACTCATAACAAGTTTTTGATGGCTTTCTTTCACTTTTACATTTGTTATACAATCTATCAAGTACCTTGATTATACTGAAAAGTGTGCTTATTGTTTAATTAACCGATCATAATCTCTTGGAATGAGAAAATGGTTGAGAGAAGATGAAATTAGAGGCAAATCCAACTTCAAATAAAAAATGGGCGAAAATTGCATCTCAAGTGTTTGTTTTATTGTTTCTTACAAGTTTAATTCAACTTCTACATATTGCATTTTTTTTACTTTTCATCTCTTTAGTCCGTATAATTTTTATATTAAAATCTCACAAATGTTTTGATAATCCTTTGTCCCTGTAGAATACGATCCTGAACTTATCTTTGATACAACTTGACACTTATACATTTGGAAGCATATTTCTAAGCTACATTGAAAAGTTGTACTCTACTTCAAACCCGAGGGGATCAACTGAGTTTTTAACTCCTCTTTCTGGGAGTGTCCAACTCTATGAATGAGTTACTAACTCAGGTGTATACTGAATTAGAAGTCTGCAGTGCTTTGGCTCAAATGCATCCTTCCAAAGCCCGCGCCCCATATGAGATGTCATCACGCTTCTTTCAAAAGTATTGGAATGTGATTGGTAACTCAGTGACAAAAGTTGTGTTGACAGCATAATCGTAGAGGGTCCGAATGCACCCGTGGGTTCCCAAGTTCACAGGCATTCTAAGATAATATTTTCATGGTTGTCGACGGTGCTGATCAACAGCCACCGCCGATTCATCTTTGCCGTTTGGTCTTCTGCATCTGTTGCTTTGTTAAAAGAGCCTCCCCTCTTCGCTGCCTTAGCTTCTTCAGCATCGTCTCTTTCAAAAAGCTTTCGTTTTCGCGAGGCTTGAGGTCGTTTTGGACTTCCTGGCGTAGAACCCCCCAAATCAACGTGAAGAGAGGCTCTCTTTCGGCTTAGCATCGTAGCCCAGGCCCTCTTCGTGGCTGTTATAAATGGGCCCACCCCGAATTAACGTGCTTGAACTTTCTTCAAAGGTGTGTCAAACGGCCGCGTTTTGAGCCCCTCTTTTTTTCCCGCGTTGTGATGTTCTTCTTCCCCCGTAAAGCGATTGGTCTCTACGCCCATAACCATTGGATCCTCCTTTTCCTCCCCGACATCATGCGCGGTCAACACCTTTTTCCCCTCAACGCCACTCACGATTCCCATAATATTTACCTCAAAAGATGGGATAGTTGTCTCAGATCCCTGTGGGGGATTCCCCTGCTTAGCGTCGTCCTTCCCCTATGCCGGTGGCTGCCATGGCTTCTTTCTGTGATTTTCTGCCCGTTCCCAGCTTCGACCATCACGAAATTGATCCCCATACGTTGATGCCCACATCCAAGGGCCATACGGAAATGATTCTTCAACTATTGACTCTCCCGTGTTTTTCCTTTGCCCGCAGTCCTTTTCCCCGTGCCCCATACATCCACATCGATAACATAGGTTCTGCAGTCGTTCATATGAGAACCTAACCCAGCAAGTGTCTCCTTCCCCCATTGAAAGTTTGGACCCTCTTGGCAGGGGCTTTTCCACATCTATCAAAACCCAAACTCGCAAGAACTCTCCCCATGCAACCTCTCCTATATACAGGTCTATGTCTTCAACTTTTCCAATTTTCGCACCAATTAACCTTCCTACGTAGTCATTTCTCGCTCGCAGCGGTAGATCAAGAATGCGCACCCAAAATGAGGCCTCTGTGATCTTGATTTGGTGAACCTGCTGACAACCGTCCACTACCTTTAACAGCACCAGTTGTTTATCAAAAGACCAAGGGCCTTCTCTGATTACCCGTTCCTTATCTCTACGATCTTCGAAATCTGCCAGCAACAGCGAAGGACTTAGGTCCCCGAATATTACTGGTCTAACTGTCCTCCAAGCCCTCCTCATTGTCACCTTGAATGCGTCTCTATTAAAGTGCTTAGCCGTTAGCAACGTCACTAGCCTATACAAATCATTCAGCTCACACTCATCCATTGTTAACAATGTCCTTCCCAAAAGGGATCCCACGATAATGCCGATCACTCTGGATCCACAGTAAGCTGCAGGAGGCAGTAAAATCGCCCCTACAGAGCCTCGAGCTCGAGGGGAAAAAATGACGACTGGAAGAGTTAATTAGTTACTTTTGGGAATTGCCAGGTACCTCTATTTTTTTAGAGTTATACTATAGCCGTCCCGAAGAAATGTCCCGATATGTGAATTTCATTTTTTTTTATTTTTCTTGTCTTTTTTTCATGTATTTTTTTAATCATCATAAACATTTTTTAAGAAAATAAAAAATTCACAAAATCATTTAAAAACACTTCTTATTAAGTAAAAAAAAAAAATGTTTCGGGACACACTTTCGGGACCCAACTTCGGTGGGTTTAGCTGCTTAGCATTTCTGTTTTACATAAATCAATTGGAATGTCCTGACAAAAGTCACTCTCTCCTATATAACTTCATCCTCATGCTTTGTTTACAAATGGAACTGTCGGATTAAACAAAATGCAAAATCCAAAATATGGAAATGGCTCATACAGTCGTAATGACACATTATACTAGTGGGGAAAAACATCTATACAACAGTTTCGCAATTAATAACAGTTGAACCGTACAAATGACCAAACTAAGATCTTATCCTTCACTAGATTAGGTTCTCATCCAGGTCCTCCTTTTTCTGTCCCCTTGGTGTTTGTTTTCACACAAAAAACAGTGGAGAATAATTTCCAGTTTTGGTACAAACATGAGACAAAATTATGAGAATATTCACCACCTCAGTAACAATATAAACTTCGATTCCAGAGTTCCATCAAATTCCATAGAACTGCAAAATTCAACCACCATACAATTTTGTGACGACCCCTTCTCATTGGCATTTTTAGCTGCCATGTCAGAATATCTCAGTCGAATCCCAATGCAGGCGAGCTCCTCAGCTAATAACATATTTGGCGTTTGGTAAACGCCATTGTGGCTATGAGGTATGTTGTGGCCTGTTAGAAACCTACTAGATCCAACAGGCCACGCCATTGTGGTTATGAGGTATGCTGTGGCCTGTTAGAAACCTATTAGATCTTTGCTTTTGGCATCTTCTTAATTTTATTATAATGCGACTTCTTAAGGAGTATTTTTTTTTTCCTTTCTCTAACTTGTTGCTAATTTCATAGGCTTACATGCTAACTGAAGCTCACTTCTATTAGAAGATAGAGAAAAAAATTCTATTGCAATTTTTGCATCGAAGGAAAAATATGGCTAAACTGAAACAGTTGTATGCCATGTCCTCTACAACACAATTTTGGCAGAAATATTTCTGGGCTTGTTCCCTGAAAAATTTAGAATGTGTATTGTAACTTCACATAAATGTACTTGCTCACATATATGCAGGGAAGTCCTCTGTTAATGATATGGGGGCAGAAGTGTCTAATTGAACATGTCCAATATTTGTCTCTAGCAATAATGTGCCAAGAGGGAAAAAAGTGAATATCATTTGTTACAATGTGGGCCAAGATCCCTTCTAAAGAATCTTTTAATCAAGGTCATGTAGTTTTCCTCTGTTAATGATATGTAAACTTTACTTATTTACCGAGGGAATTATCTAAACTCTGGATAAAAAATTATATGTAAACTTAAGTTATAGATCTACTGCTTTTTGGTCATGGTACTTAATATCAACCTCATAGATTACCAAATGTATGGATTTTGTGATTATTCAGACAAGGGCAAAAACAACTCTTTGGCCAAAGGTTGCCACAACCCTCAAGCAGATCGACACTGCTGCAACGGAATTTGAGTGCTTCAAAGCTTTACAAAAGCAAGAGCAATTAGCAGCTTCACATTGCATAAATAATCTCTGGAAGGAAGTTCAGAAGCAAACGGAGCTGGAACGAACCTTATAGAGGCGGTATGGAGATCTTGTGGCAGAGCTAGATAAGATGCAACACCTCTCGGTTGAATATATAGTTCAAGCACAAAATCAAGAGGAGATTGCAGCCAAGAATCGTGTTCTTGAGTTGGCTAAGGCTGCAGAAGATCAAACTGTTGTGCAAAGCATTGCTACTCATACAACTATCTCCTCTATGGATCCAATTCTATCATCCTAGTATGGAAATGCCAGCCAGCAAATGGATGCTGAACAGGAACATGCTTATGAGAGTCCAAAACCTAATATGGATGTTGATGCCAACAACGAGCATGCTCAACTGTGCATGGTGGAGAACTTTACTAAATCGCTGGTGCTGTAGAGGGAGAGACCAAAACACCAGTTCCAGGTGATAGATTTGAAGGTAGAGATAACCGTAGTGGGCTTCCAGACACGGTGCTTGTGGAGAAAAAAAAGACGGTTATTGACACGGTAGATGGGGCTGCTGAAGACTATATAGCTACTGAGGTTACTAAAGAGAACCCAAATTTTGCGGATCAACAAAACTTAGTGGAAGCCACAAATGTAGATGGTGGCTTGAGCAAGCCAGAAGATTTTGTCCCAGAAATGGCTGCCAATGATGATTGGACAGATGAGTTTGCTGTCAAACTCATTCTGCAAGGCTACAAGTTTCTCCATGTTTCCCTTAACACTTGAAAGACCATAAGCATTACGGGTGGGGAAGTACATGAGATATTTAGGCAAGTTTTGTGTGCTTCAACAAATTCATCAAGGGATTGATTTTCATGCCCCATTGCCAGATGAAGATACCGAACCTCTTCCTCTATCAAAGAATCAGCCTGCCAACAACAACGTTTCTTAGAATTTTGTAAGTCGCTCATTAATATACATGCTCATAAGGTCCTATCTAAAAAAACAAAATACTGATGCAACAGGAATATACCTAACTATCTGTCTAAAGAAAATTCTGAAGCACACATAATTTCGATCTGAAGACAGAAAGAAGCATGTTATACGTCCATCTTATGTTTTCCTTGATTTCCACCCGAGCTTCCAAAGTGTGATCAATACATGCTTCTGAGACCCCCAAAATATATCGAAATTCGAATACATTCCCAAAATTTTATCCTTTTTGAGTATATCTTATAAGATACACATCATAATCTTTAAGGGGAGGTACCAAATACAGCTCCTTCATAGAAGCATTTGCGCTTGACACTTCTGCTAAACGAAACATAAAAGACAATTTCACTTCCACAGTAACGAGAGAGAGCTTTGAAGATGGGCATGGTAACACTTAAACAATTTGCTAAAATAACCAAAGCTATAAAAACAAGACAAAGTGACACGACTAGAGAAGCTGTGATGAAAAGAACCTATGAGGATACAGCTAAATTGACTTCATACCTCTTTCAGCTCATCTTCAAGAAAATCATCTATCTCAGGGACATAAGCAGATCCATTTGCAGAGCGCTTGACACTTTTCTTTTTCTCCTTGTTCAGCTTTTTGTCAAGTGGATACTTTGCATTGTCATGATCTAGTAAGCTTTGAAGCTCCTTTCTTATCATTTCATCAGCCTGCTCAATGGAAGTAGGCGGAACAAAGGAGCTATTGTCTTCATCCGCTCTAATAAGATAATTTCTATTTAGATCCAAGGAAGCAACAGGAGGTCTAGGGAGCTCCCTCTGCAGTACTTTTGTTCTCTTCCTAAGTCATGCTTGCTGTTGTGCCTCTTCTGCAGCCTTTTCTCTAGCTATCCTACTAGACATATCGTCTTCAATCTTCTCTACCGCACGTATCCATATCTTCATTAATATGGAGCGTATCCATATCTTCATTAATATGGAGCTCATCCCAGATGGGGAGTTCCCTTTGGGATCATAAAATAGCCATCTCTTGATGGTGTCATGCCAATTCTAGGAGTAAGACCAACACCTCCAGGAGTTGCCGAAGGAGATAGCATAGGGTTTGGTGTTTGGACCTCCCTTTTCTTAAGTGTGACCCCCGTGAAATCAGAAGGGTGTAATTCTGGATTATCCCCCCCCTGATAATGGTGTCTGAGACTCCCTTAACCTGGCTAGATTTTTTGCTTCCATCATGATAGCATCTCCCTTACTGGCTGGTGTTCTTTGTGGAGTTCATAGAGGTGTCATTCCTGGCTGTGGTGTCTGGGCATAATTTGAAAGAAGAGAACATGTTGCAGCGCTCCATTCTGTAAGTTCCTCATTCCCCGCAAGAGGATCACTAGCATAACCCATCTTTGTGATTTCCTCCAATTCATGGTCTGAAATCTGGGGTGCAGGAAGCATAAGTTTTGACCTTTTTCTAACTGTTTCTGGATCATTCAACTTGTTGGCTTGCAGTATAGCTGATGGGGCATCCTGCCTATGTGCAATTTTGTTCTTTGCAATATCGTGCTTTCTTAGTTGTGCTTCCACATCCATTATTCTTTTCCCTTCAAGTTCTTGAATTGTGGTTGGAACTGGGTCTGCTCCACTGGCCTATCCTCATCAGTTTCATAAGAAAAGCCTGGAGGAGGCTTCTTCTCAAAGGGAATCTCCGAGTTATAGTCTATTCCCTTCCTCTTCCTCTTGCACTGCCTAGTGTCAATTCCAGCAGCCTTCAGTTCTCTCCTTTTCTGCAAAGAAGCGAGCCTCCTGACCTTCTCAAGCTATTTCTCCCTGGCTTTCCTCTGTCTTCTTGCCCTTGGTGTTGGCTAACCGGGCCTGTGCCTCTGAATGATGTTGGCTAACTGGGCCTGTGCCTCTGAAAGCATCTCCTTCTCATCTTCATCCATATCAACAGGATCTGGACGTGCAGGCTTCGAATCTGGGTTTGGGTCAATCTCTCCTGGACGCAATTTCCAAGGGTCATCACCCTGTTCAAAGTTCTCATCCTTAGCACAGGCTGCATCGAGGAGTTTCTCGTACCACTTACGGCATTGGGATGAAGTATGACCAACAATCGGAGCAATTGTTCTCCACTGTGTGGGCATGAGTTTAGCAAGATGTAGCAGTTTCTCATCCTCCTCTCTGGTCCACTCAGTCTACAATAATCAAGGAGATCAAATCATAAGTCCCACCATCTTCCAGAAAGGTTTCAAATGATGGAAAATGAAAAGCGCTCAGAAAATGTACACTTTTTTTTTTTTGATGAGTAAGAATCTTTATTGAATATATTGAAACTAGGCAATGCCCAAGTACAATAAGTATACAAAGTGGGACACCTAATTACAAAGTGAAAATACAAAGTGAGACACAGAAAATGTAAACTGGACAAAGTTGGAGATTAAAATCCAATGTACAAGGTAAAAACAACCCTAAGAACGAAGAAATAGGCAGCTTCTGAAATTCACAATGAAGAAATAAACATGCACAAGCAATCATAGATCCATTTTCTACTAAAATTCCACGGAAATAAAAAACAAGACCAACGCCACATCTCATGCATTGATGCAGGCAACTAAACTCTCCCTGAAAAGGAAGCTTAACCAATCAAGGGAGAATCACCCAGATGGATTTCTGAACATGGGTTGTCTTGTTGGTCCACTGTCTTATTCTGAATTTTTATGTTACTGTGTGTTTATTGATGGATTTTACTAGTTCTTTAGCGTGTGTGCTTACCAATCAAACCACAAGAAGTTCAAGTCCAATTGCGCTTGGCCTTAGACGCCTGTACATATGGACGGAATGGTTTCTATGGAAATTGGAATGAGTTTTATTGAAAAACTTCAGTAAAGATTGCTCTTTGGGATTGTGTGATGACAAGGCACCACTAGTGTATCTTTCCTTTCTCCTTTCTATTTTTGTCTGAATATTTTCAGTAGTTTTCCATCAAATTCCAATCAAGACTACATCTAAATTAAAAAGTATAAAACCTTATCTTTAGAGCCCTAAACCGCCCATCCCTCAACTCCCAAACGACCACAGAAAAGGCCAAAACGTTAACACCTAGCTACTTTTCACAGCCCTGGAACAGCCATCCAAACCTTAATTTGCTGCTTTATTATAATCGTACTCTTCACATACTCTTCTAAACATCCATACTGAAACTGATTGACTCCCAACAATAACAATAGACGTATACAAACCAACATAACCCCAGAAATAGAATATTCAAAACCAAACAAAAATCCCTTAAAGAACTACCACTCAAATTCTAATTCTGCGTCGCTTTTCTCAACACAAATATATATATATATATATATATATATATATATATATATATATATATATCTTTCGTACTTTAATGACCCGCCCCCTAAAGTAAAAGGCAAAAAACATGAAGCTTTTACAACGCGGGCATGAATTTTTCAGGTTAGATTCGGAAAATTTTATCAGAATTTTTAATTTTTAATGAAAGTTTAAAATATTATTTTTTAATATTATTATTATTTTAAAATTTAAAAAAATTAAATTAAAATTTGAAAAAATTAAATTATTTATTATATTTTATATAAAAATTTAAAAATATATAATGATGAGATAAAATGTTTTAGAAATTTTATGTTTAGTTTTATTAACCAAACAAGGAAGGATAAAAGAGGAGAAGTTGATAGATATCACCTTTTTGATAGAGGGTCGAGCCCCTCGTACCAGCGAGCCTTGCACTGCTTGGCGGACTTGCGAACAAGGAGAGATGAGATACGGGCCCACTTATTCTTCCTATACTTCATCTCCGCCGCCACCTTGAGGATCTCATCCTCCGTATTCTTCCACACGCCTCCCTTTATCATTATCCTCATCTTGATCCTCTCCCTTTCTCTGAGTCTTTTAGCGTTTCAGCTTCTTACTCGCAGGAATTTGAAGAAGAAGAAATAGGAAAGAGATGGAAATGGAAATGGGGAAAAAAAGTGGAGAAGTGGAGAAGTGAGAGATACAAACGCGGTCAGTTTAACCCATCCAAAATTCAATCCAGATTCCAAACCCTAATACATGTGGAAAAATAACATATATATATATATATATATATATCTTTATTTAATTATATAAAAAATCAAGTTTTTAATTACTGATTTGGCATTCATATCATAAAATTCGAAAATGAAAAGTTGTAAAGAGAGACTTACACAAAGTGAAAAGAGAAAGGTGATATGAAGCGACAAGTGGTGAAACAAAGTGAGATGTGGAATCACTCTATTATACGTATAATAATAAAGAGTTGCCTAGACTAGAACGTCTGTTGAATATACAACAAATATATTGACCCTTCGACTTCATCGACGATCTGCAATATGTTGGAAGACCAACCATCTCCTCCACCAATGATGCAAAGTGGCCGAGAATCACTAGATTTGCTATGCCTGCCGTTTATTTCTTTCATTATCATAAAGTTTTGGTACACAGATGGATTGAGGTAAGTTTTTTTTGTTGTTTATAAGAAGTCTGCGTGTCGTCTCAGGCTAAGGTTTGTTATGTCTGCTGTTTCTTTCTTTTCTCATCATAAATTTTTGGTACACAGATGGACTGAGGCAAGTTTTTTTTCCTGTGTATTATTCGAGGCTGATTCTAACAAAAACTCATTTGAAAGACAAATGTTTTTACAAGTTTACAAAAACAGAGTCAATCCCTGTTGTTCGATCATCCTCATCGATTAAGGATGGACTTCCTTACATAGACTACGAGGCTATCGTCGACATCAATTGGAACAGACGATCCCACCGTGCAACACCCTACACGTCTGAAAAGAGTACTCTCAACCTCACGAAATGCTCATGTTTCTTGCACAAAAAACAGAGCAAGTTATGAATACCCTATGGTAATTTTGTTCAGGAAATTGGGTTGGACTGGTCCATTTTGAAGCAATGGGATGTGCCCTGGGAATGGCAAACCGTTTCCTTGACTTCACTTACTTGTGGATTAAGGTTTCACTTTTTCCCATTTGTCTGCGTGTTGAAAGATTGTGAAACAAACTATCTATATGCGTATTGTCTGAGGTGTTTCTTTGGTTTTTGACGAGAAATGAAATTAATTTTGTTTCCCAAGTAGTTTTTTTTTTTACAGGGTTGGTAGAGGCAGCGGCTATACCATATCTAGGACTTCGCATTGAGGAGCTAAGTTTAGACGAGAAGGCAGATATACTAGTCTTAGATCAAGGGTATTATTGAAGCATGATGACCATGCTCGAGTGTACCACCATCAAGATGAGACTCTTGATGGTGCTGATATGAAGATGCAACATGAAGAAAGTACCATGCAACAGACTGGTACAACCAGGTTGATGAAAAATAGAAATGCAGCAGCTAAAAGATGTTAAGTACTAGCACAGAAATGCAAAGCAACAAAAGGAAAGTATGGGTTGATAGATCAACCTCAAAGGCTACACTAATTACACAATAAAGCAAATAAAGAGATGAAAAAAATGAAAAGCAATGTCAAAAGCATTAAACTGCAACAGATTGCTTGTAAGACAATAGAAGATAAAAGTTAGTTTTAGGACTCTTCTTTTTAGTCCTTTCTATTTTTCTGCAATGATATGTGTAATAGAACCTTGTATCTAAGTGAGCAAGATAATAACAGCAGAGTTTTGCCTCAATATCTCTTGTCTTGTTTTCTTCTCAAATTCTTATATGGTATCAGATCAGTGCTCTAAATAAAAGAATCCTTCCATGACTGCCGAGACCTCCAATACATCTGTTTTCCTTGATTTCACCAATATAGTCAATCCTTACAGACTTGACCATGGTGACAACTCATCCATTCCTCTAGTATCTGACCTTTTAACCACAGATAACTACACAACTTGGTCAAGAGCCATGTGTAGAGCTCTACGAGCCAAGAATAAGCTTGGCTTCATTAATGGATCACTACTTAAACCTAAGGACCCTGCTGACCCTCTTCTTGATGCTTGGAAAAGGTGCAATGATCTAGTTGTATCTTGGATACAAAACTTCATTAGCCAAAGCCTAAAGTCAAGCATAGCTCTAGTTAATTATGCCAAACAGATCTAGGAAGAACTGAAGGACAGGTTTGTTCATGAAAATGGGCCAAGAATTTTTCAGCTAAAGAAAGCCTTAGCTGCCCTGCAACTAGACCAAGACTCTGTAAGTGCTTATTATGGCAAGTTAAAATCTTTATGGGATGAACTAATAATTTATGAACCCATACCTGACTGCACATGTGGAAAACTCACCACTCTCCTAGACAGGTATCAAAGGGATTGTGTCATCTAGTTTTTAATGGGCCTCAATGACTCCTACAACAACACCTGAGACCAAATAATGATTCTAGACCTTTTACCTGCCATAAACAAGGTCTTCTCCATTATCCAGCAGCAAGAGAGGCAACACATTGTCCTATCTGGTGTGCCTTCCCCTGACTCAATGGCTCTTGCCATTAGGAAAGGATGTTCATCCTTCAAACCTGCCACAAGGCCATCCTTCACACAGAAACGTGAGAAACCTTACTGCTCTCACTGCCATATTCAAGGCCATACTTTGGAAAATTGCTTTAAAGCAGGTAATGCACAAGCTCCTGTTTGTAGCCACTGCAATATGTCAATGCACATGGTTGACAAATGCTACAAATTGCATGGATACCCACCTGGACACAAGCTCCACAACAAGGGCAAGCAAATGAATTTTTATGCAAATATGTCATCACTAGAGCAGGAAGATAGCACTGAGGAGAAAATGTCATTCACTAAAGATCAGTACCAGCAGCTCCTTTCATTGCTGCACTTGAGGGAGGCTCCTATTGCCAGTCACTTAGCCAACCAGGTTCACACAGTTTTCAACTCTCCATCTGCCATGTCCGGTATGCCTTTTTGCTTAACTTCCTCTTCTAAAAAACCATCTGATTTTTCATCTTGGTTAGTTGACACAGGTATTACCTCTATAACATCACAAGTCTCCTACATTGTTAAGCTTCCAAATGGGCACACAGCTCTTGTTACCCACATTGGTACAGTGAAAATCACAAACACACTGACCTTGAATAATGTTTTGTGTGTTCCTTCCTTTAGCTTCAATCTGGTTTTTGCTAAGCAATTAACTAACTCCATTTCCTGTTATTTTATTTTCTTTTCCAACTCATGTTATATTCAGGACCTTTTGTCATGGACCACGATTGGCATGGGTGAATTGAGGAATGGCTTGTACCATCTTCTAGTAACTGAAGTGAACTCCACGGCCTTGCTTAACTAGTTTTCTATTTCCCTAAACATGCCTGTTATAGCTTCTTCTAGTAGTAGTATTGATGATGTATCAAACCTTTGGCATTGTAGAATGGGTCATACACCCCTTTCAGTTTTGAATTTAATCTCAGATAATTCTGTTAAGGTTCATTTACCTGCTGTCTCTGATGCTCCTTATTGCATATGTCCAATGGCTAAACAACACAAACTCCCATTTCCCATGAGCACACATAAAAGCAAACAGATTTTTGAACTTGTGCATTATGATATATGGGCCCCAAATTTTGTTGAATCCTATGATGGATCTAAATATTTTTTGACCATTGTGGATGATTTTTCAAGAAGCACTTGGATTTACCTTCTCAAAAAAAAATCTGACACCAAAGCTTGCATTGAAGCCTTTTCCAACCTTTTAGAGACACAATTTGAGTTTAAAATTAAAATACTCAGGAGTGATAATGGATTGGAATTCCAAATGAAGAATTTTTATAACAAAAAGGGCATCATGCATCATAGAACCTGCGTTGAGACCCCTCAACAAAATGGAATTGTTGAGAGGAAGCATCAACACCTTTTCAATATAGCTCGGGCACTTAAAATTCAGTCCAATCTCCCTATCAAATATTGGAATGACTGCATCTTAACTGCAGCCTATATAGTTAACAGAATTCCTAGCCCCTCTTTGTCTAACAAGACTCCTTTTGAACTGTTATTCAAAACTCCACCCACCTACTCACATATGAGGGCCCTAGGTTGCCTTTGTTTTGCTGTAACATTGTCTCAAGGCAGGAAGAAATTGGACCCTCGTGAAAGAAAATGCATTTTTCTTGGTTATCCTTTTGGGGTCAAAGGTTACAAACTTTTGGATTTAAATACCAACTCAGTTTTCATCTCTCGAGATGTGATTTTTCATGAACACAACATTCAAAACTTCATGTCTCACCTCCATTGGCAGATTTTAATGACACTCTCCCAGCTGGAGGTGATCTCTACCCTTCACCTCAGATTCCCACTAATTCCATCCTCCCCCTTGGAAGACTCAGAAACCTCTCCTCCTTCCTCATCTTCACCAGTTCCTTTTGCATCACCTGATTTAAATGCTTCCACACATATTCCTAATGACTCATCACAATCTCATGAAACTAATCTCAGAAGGTCAACAAGGGTCAGAAGGGCACCTTAGTACCTACAAGACTTCCATTGTCAGCAAGCCTCCTCACTTCAACATGTTCAATCTCAGTCTAAGACTCTAGGTACTTCCTTCCCTTTATCTAGTTCACTATCCTATAACAATCTGTCACCTCCTTTTTCCTCTTTTTCTGTCACCATTTTATCACACAATGACCCACAAACCTACAACAAGGTTGTTAAGGACCACGGCTGGTGTAAGGCAATGGAGGCTGAACTTGAAGTACTAGAATTGAATAACACATGGGAGGTCACTGATTTACCACCTGGGAAAGCCATTATTGATTGCAAATATGTCTACAAGACAAAGTATAAATCAGATGGCAATGTTGAAAGAAAAAAGGCTAGACTAGTGGCTAAGGGGTTCACACAGCAAAAGGGAGTTAATTATCATGAAACCTTTTCACCTGTGGCTAAGATAGTGACAGTTAGAAATCTATTGGCATTGGCAGCTATAAAAGGGTGGCATCTCCATCAATTTGATGTGAATAATGATTTTCTTCATGGAGAGCTTAATGAGGAAATCTACATGAAAAAGCCTCCTGGCTATACTAAAGGGAAACCTGATCAAGTTTGCAAATCACTTCGAAGTCTTTATGGTTTGAAGCAAGCTTCAAGGCAGTGGTATTCAAAACTTTATGCCTCACTTATTTCCTTTGGTTTTATTCAATCAAAATCTGACTACAGCCTATTCATATGGGTTAATGGTGATTGTTTTACTACTTTGTTGGTCTATGTTGATGACATAGTTGTAGCAAGCAATTCTTTGAAATCCATTGCTACTCTCAAGGTCTTTTTGAACCAACAATTCAAGATCAAGGATTTAGGCACACTCAGGTACTTCCTTGGGATTGAAGTAGCTAGATCTCCTAAGGGCATACATCTTTGTCAAAGGAAATATACCTTGGATATCTTGGCTGATTCAGAAACTTTGGGATCCAAACCACTCAAGCTACCTATGGATCAGAACCACAAACTCAGCAAGGATTCTGGGATTTTATTGACTAATCCTAACATCTACAGGAGATTAATTGGTCGCCTTTTTTACTTAACCATCAATAGGCCAGATAATAGTTATCCAATCCAGATTCTAAGTCAATTTGTGGCAGAACCAACCACTTCCCACCTTGCAACAGCACATAAGGTGCTTAGATACCTTAGGGGAGCTCCTGGTCAAGGGATTTTTCTATCAGCTTCATCACCTATTCAGCTAAGGGGGTTTTGTGACTCAGATTGGGCATCATGTCCAGACACTAGACGTTTTGTAACAGGTTATTGCTTATTTTTGGAAGACTCACTGATTTCTTGGAAATCAAAGAAGCAAACAATTGTGTCTAGGTCATCTGCAGAAGCAGAATATAGAGCAATGGCTTCTGCCACTACTGAATTCACATGGCTACGACAAATTCTTGCTGATCTCCTCATTGATCATCCTCAAGCTATTGTTTTGCTTTGTGATAACCAAGTTACACTTCATATAGCAGCCAACCCCGTCTTCCACGAAAGAACAAAGCATATAGAGGTTGACTGCCATCTGATTAGGGATAAAATTCAAGAAGGGAGCATAAGAACAGCTCATGTTTGCACCACCTCACAGTTGGCAGATATATTTACCAAGGCACTCCCCTCTTATCTACTTCAATCTCACCTCTCCAAGATGGGAATAGCCAATATCTATTCTCCATCTTTTTTTTTGGGGGGGGGGGGGGTATTGAAGCATGATGACCATGCTCGAGTGCACCACCATCAAGATGAGACTCTTGATGGTGCTAATATGAAGATGTAGCATGAAGAAAGTACCATGCAACAGACTGGTACAACTAGATTGATGAAAAACAGAAATGCAGCAGCTAAAAGATATAAAGTATTGGCACAGAAAAGCAAAGCAACAAAAGGAAAGTATGAGCTGATAGATCAACCTCAAAGGCTACACTGATAACAAAGTAAAGCAAATAAAGAGATGAAAGAAATGAAAAGCAATGTCAAAGGCATCAGACTGCAACAGATTGCTTGTAAAACAGTAGAAGATAAAAGTTAGCTTTAGGACTCTTCTTTTAGTCCTTTCTATTTTTCTGCAATGATATGTGTAATAGAACCTTGTATCTAAGTGAGCAAGATAATAACAACAGAGTTTTGCCTCAATATCTCGTCTTGTTTTCTTCTCAAATTCTTACAGGTATTGGTCATCTTTTGTCATTGTTTGGTTCTGCTTTAGAAGCTCTTTATGCTTGGGACTTGGGATCTAATCTTCATCAGCGGACCTATGAAGAGGGGGCATGCCCCCCTAAAAGTTTGAAAAAAAAATATTAATTTTATGATTTAATATGATTATATTAATCTCACTTTGTATTGGTCCCTCTCTAAAAAATTATCTTGGCCCTCCTCTACAAAATTATTTTGATCTTATAGATTATTTTGACTAAGAAATAGAACAAAAAAAAAACTTTATTATAGTTTTAGCTTTGCTCGGCCCCTTATAACAAATTTCTGGTTCCGCCACTGCTGATCTTTATCTTTGGGTACGAGCACTTACCCTTGAGGGGAATGCAAAAAGTATATATGTTGGTAGAGATTTTCATGCTTCTATATATGTAAAACATTATATTTATTTATATATACATCTGCATGATCTGCATATATATATATATATATATATATATAGAGAGAGAGAGAGAGAGAGAGAGAGAGAGAGGTATATTGTTTTTATTCTTGGTTAAAATGTGATTTGTAATAGCGTAGTTTTGTTTACTGCATGCTAGGAGATGAGTTTAGTCTATTCAAAACCATAAATTTAGGCTATGCATTATATCTTTATTATTAGTGACGAATGTGAAAAAGAGCTTTACCTTTTTCATTTTCCACTGGCATTTGAGGCCGGCTTTGAATGTTTTATGTTATCTAATTATTGGATGTTAATTTTATAATTTTCTTTTCGTGTTTGGATTTCCATGAGTTTAGATTTTCTATTCTTCTTGATTTCATTTTAAACTTGATCGGTTGGTTTGCCTTATAATTATAAATGCAGTTAGGAGTGTTTTGTAATTTATCTATATCATGTTTGATATATTGTTTTGAGTGATTATTCTGAATTCTTTTTCCTCTAAATTAAAAAACATAATTTATCATTAGCTGTTATCATAAGTAAGATTAAGATTCTGTTTTAATATTTACATAGCTTTTTCTGATATATTTAAAAAAAAAATCAAAGAATGTAAATTCAAATATATATTATAAATTAAGTATTGATAAATTAATGTTAACTTAAGAAAATATAGGCTTGCACATTGCGCGGGTTATATGCTAGTATATATTAAAATTAGAGAATATTTTAAAATATTTTATATTTAAAATTTATCTTTAAAATTAAATTATACACACAAATGGTATATTATGTATAATTGACATTTGCGCAATTACGACTGCAACTATCATTTCTATGTTGATAATAAATTGGAGAAGATCAATAGAGGCTCATAAATTAACAATTTTTAATATTTATCTCTTTTTTTTCTTTATTATAAAATAACATTAAATCTTTATTTTAGATTTATCATTCTTGACTGGGGGTAAATGAAAACACCGAAACAGTTCTTGCAATAAACATATATAGGAAGTGACATCTATACGCAATGAGCAAAAGCACAACCTGTTCACATATGCGACCTTGTTGCCTCCCCTTGGTGCCCTGTTGACAAAGGTTTCTGTCCTAAGAAAACTTGGAAGAACTCATGGCTGATTATACTTCTGCTTTCTTTTTTAATGATCCTCATTCAAATTCACAAAACAGCATAGTAGAGAGCCTTAAATTTTGTTCCCAATATTATCTATTTGCTGGCCTCTCTGTTTTTAATCCTTCTCTTGGGCAAGGAATTGTATATCAGGTTAGTGAACCTGGAAACAAGAAGGAAACATATATGATCTGTTCCAGGATATTCTTATTGTACAATATTCAACAGGTTCTTGCTACCCAAGATTCAGACTAAAATATTAACCTCTGTTCCAGTTATTATGCTGAGACCTATGGCCAATCACAAAAATGGTGGAAAATGTTAATTTGCAGCCTGAGATTTCAGTACTAGCTTTTCCAGCACAAAAGCTGCATCTGGCCATTCCTGCTCCACCTATATAGTTCCTCCAAATTATCCAGCAGCAATAAGATGTGCAGATTGAGTAGGTTTGAGAGATTTGCTCCTGATGGATATAGGAACAAAAGCATTACACCATCATAATTCTGCTGCAATCATAGATCATATGCTGTTGTCAATTGCGTTCGAAGATGCATCCCTTCTGTCTCTTAACTTTGTTTTTCTTGGTGTGGAAGAAGCACCAGCAACCAGGTATGAAACTGGCATCATCGTGCCTGCATGAAATTGGAAGATGTGTAAAAGATTAGATATGGAGAGCATACTTTGAATTCATTTCCATGGGAGCATAAATTGACCCATGTACCATCAGTACTAAATTAAACAAATACCTGCTGTTGCTGCTACTTGTGCTTCCACCCATGATATTCCCTCGACTTCTTTTACTATCTCCTACAAGAAAAAACCTTTTAATCCACCATTCCTTGTCAATATGATGCTTGGTTTCAACAAAAGATGGAGTTGGAGAAACTTTTGAGCACTCTCCTCCCTTTGATTTCTTCTTCAAAGCTAGAGACGTTGGAAAGAACATCTTGAGAAGGAAAGTTTCACTGTCCATACTTCTAATCCTCGACACCTGACGTGCCTTATTAATGCCTTTATTTTTCTTCTTTTGCTTCTTCATCTGAGGTTCAGTTTCGGGATGAAAGGCGCTGCTCTTTTCAACGACAGTTACCTCTTGAACTGCCGAGATATGCTTCTCATCAACAATATCTTTTAGAGAGAGCTCGTAACAAGACTCGGACATGTCTCGAACCATTTCCATAAGCTGCCTTCTACCTTCTGCAATTGCTTTTTTCGTTGAAGTGGGGGAAAGATTGCTAGAACGATGGTCGTGGGGGAGCAGAGGAGAAGATTCATAATCAATACTTCCTGATGTGTCTCTCTCCCACAAGGCTGGTGAGGAAGCTCCAAACCCTTCTTCAACAAGGCTTGCTTGAGATTGAAACTCTACGTCAGTGCCACCAAACCGACCGCTAAAGCTGTCAAGATCTCCATTCTGACATTCACCCCAGAAATCGAATTCTATATCTCCTTCACTGTCATGACTGCTGCGTATTTGGTAGGTTGGACTCACAGAAGAGAGCGGTTTCCCGGCAAACCTTTGCCGGTGATCAAACATGGTTAAGGTTAGAGGAGTGGGAAGTGAAAGGAGAAAGTAGTTGGTAGTTTTGAATAATTGAATGTGAGAAAAATGGCCATGGGAGGGGCATTATCATACGGAAAATTAGTCCAAGGTCATTTTCTCCAAGTCATTGCCGTCTAAGATGGGGGGAACAGGTACATGCCACATGGTCCAACTTCCACTTTTCCACCACACATCTTCTTCTTCAAAACTCTGATTATGACTGACTTATTAAATCCAATTTGAGTCTTTATTTTCTTTGTCTTGTTAGTTTTTACTCTCCTCTCTCAATACTCACAGATTTCCATGACTTCCTCCACATGTTTTGACACATTTACTCCGATGCCAAAGCTGTGACGTTACTTGGAATTATTAGCTTTGAATTTTGACTTGAGTTGCATGAGATATCGACATGTCGTGCATTACGTGGTACCAGCTTTCTGGCCGTTGTTCAACATGCCATGCGTCTTCGGTGCGGCTGTATCGAGGACAGACCCATCTGTTGTGTTTTGGATGCTCTGGCATTTAAAGAAGCTTTGGTGGGAAAATTTTCCTTAATTTCTTTGGATGATGCTTTTAGCGTTATTCATGGGTCACGTTGTCTGTTTCAAAGTTTTATGGACCAACATTATCACTAGCATGTGTCCTAGTTAGTATGACTATTTGTTGTTTGCTGAAAATTCAATCCAACAAAATAGAGCAAAAATATGACTAGAGGGATTTATGCCAGGTAATAGCAATAATTGATACAATTGGTAAGCCCCCTAGGGATCTTTGAAAAGAGAAGAAAATGTTTAAAAAAGAGATTTTGTTTCAAGAAATAATTGGGGAAATTTACAAAAATGCACAACCAAAATATTTAATATGAAATAAATAATATTAGGTATTCTTGAAGTGCAATCACGCGATACTTTATTATTGGATGCTATATTAATTAAAATTGATGTTTATGTGAGCAATTTTAATTATATGACATCTTGTGATAGAGTAAGAGTATCTTACCATCAGTCTCTAAAAGTATTTAATAATTTTTCTATGAAATAAAAAAAAACGTGTTATTTATAGGAAAGCTCTACAGCCACCGCTCCCAGCGGGAGCTGAGAGCTACCGTTAATTATATTAGCATTTTTTAAAAAAAAATTTACATGTATTTTTTAACAATTTAAATATTTTTAAAAAACTAAAAAAATACAATATTATTAAAAGACACTTCTTTAATCACTAAGTAAAAAAAAAAAAGTTAAAAAAAATTCCAGTGAGAGCCACCAGCAAGAAGAGTAGCTTTTTCCTATTTATAAGGAAGCTGGGATTACAATCATTTTGTATATATAGCTGTTTACAGTTTCTCTCTCTCTCTCCTCCAGTAGGCGACAGAGGAGAAGTTAGTTAGTCTCCGTTATTCTCGTGTGGAGTTAAGGGAGCGGGAGTTTGCCATTGACGTTGGTGGTGAAGGTTGAAGATGGAGGAAATTGAAGTAAAATGGGAGCGATTAAGACTGAATGATGAGGAGAGTATCCCGATAGCAGTGGATTTAGGAAATATGGAAGGATTATGGAAAAAGGGAGAAATGAGTGTAGTTGGGAAAATATGGTCAGATCGAACTATCGGAAAGGAAACTGTGAGGAAGATGATGGAAAAGATATGGCGAGTTAATTTGAGCATGGAGTTTACTGAGATTGGAACAAATATCTTTGTGGTGACATTCGCAAATCAAGGAGATAGAAATAGAGTTCTTTCGGGCTGTCCATGGCTGTTTGACAGCTATTTGTTTGCCTTGAAACCATTCGATGGAAGTACGTAGGCTCATCTCCTAGACTTCTCAACGGCGACCTTTTGGATCCAAATGCACAATCTGCCATTGGGAGGGATGAACTGTAAAATGGGGGAGGCGATAGGTAAATCCATCGAGAAGGTTCTGGAAGTGGAAGGTGAGGAGAATGAGGTGGCCTGGGGTCGGTATCTTAGGGTGAAGGTGGAGTGTGAGCTTACAAAACCTCTAGCTCGAGGACGAACAGTGAGTTTTGAGAGGAAGCAGCTCTGGATCCCTTTTAGGTATGAAAAATTACCTAGAATCTGCTTTCGATGTGGCTGTATAATGCATTCTAAGCAGGGGTGTATAGGAGGAGAGGAGGGAGGTATAAATGTAGATGATGATTCAAAACAATTTGGAGCTTGGTTGAGGGCCTCAAATGTTAGACGTAATCGGGGAGAAAGGTTACCAAAAGCATCAGGGATGGATGGGAGTTCTACAAATGCAGATCGAGGAGATAATGGAGAGGAGGTGATAGGGGGAGATGTATCGAGAGAGGATAAGGGGAGGAAGGAAGATGGCTTAGACACAACAGAGGTGGCTGAGACGACTGTTGGTGTGGTTGAGGTTGCTGAGATGACCTTTGGTGTGGCTAAGGTTGCTGAGATGACCTCTGGTGTGGTTGAGGGTGTTGAGATGACCTCTGGTGTGGCTGAAGTGGCTGTGATGACACAAGGGGTTGATAAACAGATGATGATTAAAATAGAAAAAGCACTAGTACAAAAAACTATTAATTCAACAGAAGATCCAAAGGAGGCTTTCTCACATGCTATTGCTAGTGAATCCTATTCAGTGAATGTGAAGAGTGATAGTGAACTTAAGAAGGGGAGAACCAATAGCTGGAAAAGGAGGGCTCGTGTTCAAACTTCTAATTTGAATTTGAAAAGAAGTGCTGCTGGTAGTGTAGTTGAGGTGGGGCTTATAGAGGAAAGGGGGAAAAGAATTAGAAGGGGAAGTGTTGAGATGGGTGGTATGAACTATAATTGTATGGTGGAGGCTGCTGAGCAGCCCCACCAAGATCAATGAAAACACTAGTGTGGAACTGCCGAGAGTTTGGCAACGTTCGGACAGTTCAAGACCTTAACCTTCAGGTTAAGGAGAAGAAGCCTGGTTTGGTTTTTTTGATAGAGACAATGGTGAAAGCAAGAGGAGTGGAGGGATTAAAAAACAAGTTAGGAATGGAGGGTTGTTTTGTGGTTGATCCTTTAGGGAGGAGGGGAGGTCTTGTTCTTTTCTGGAACTCTGCAGTAAAGGTAGAGATTATCAATTTTTCTCAATGGCACATCAATGCCACTGTTAAAAATGATAAGTTAGAAGATTGGAATTTTACTGGTCTTTATGGGCACCCTGAGGCAACCAAGAGGAAGTTCACATGGGAGTTCTTATCTAGGTTAAAACCTAGTGAGGGAAGAGCTTGGTGTGTTGCAGGGGATTTTAATGAGATTTTGACATAAGGTGAAAAGAAAGGTGGACAGCTAAGACCCGAGGGTCAGATGGGAATGTTTCGAGAGGCTCTAGAAACAAATGATCTCTTTGATATGGGTTATGTGGGTGACTGTTTTACTTGGAGTAATGGACATACTGACCATACCTTCACAAAAGTGAGACTTGACAGATATGTAGCAAATAAAGAGTGGAGAGAAAAATTTCATTTAGTAAAGGTGGAAGGTTTGGCTGCAAGGAGTTCAGACCATAAACCTATGCTAATGACTCCAAGTAATAACAAGATTGTGGAAAAGAGGAGAAGATTTTTGTTTAAATTTGAAACTAGCTGGTTAAAGGAAGAGGATTGTGAGAAGGTAGTGAAAAAAGTGTGGAAAAAGAAACAGTTGTCCATTGAGCCCATTAAGCAGGTGAAGATTTTGTTGAAAGAATGCAGTGATGAGCTAGCAAAAGGGTTCAGACAGAAAGATAGGGAAATGGAGGGGAATATTGTGATATTAACTAAGAAGATAGAAGAGCTGCAAGACATGGAGGGCCCTGAGGTTGTAGGTGAATTAAAAGAACTTAAGGAAGAGGTTGGGAAATTGCTTGAGCAGGAGGATCTGAGATGGAAGCAGAGGGCAAAATTGGATTAGTACAAGCTGGGAGACAAGAATACAAAGTTCTTCCATGCTTGTGCTAATCAGAGGAAAAAAAAGAAATAAAGTGATGTTTGTGAAGGATGCTCAATCAATTTTGAGAACTGATGAGAATGAGATTGCTGAGGCTTTTAGAAGGCACTTTTCTGAAGTGTACAAAACTGAATCTCCACCAAGGGAGGCAATAGAGGAATGTATACATCCCATCAATAAAAGAATAACAAGTTGCATGAATGAGAGGCTGGAAAAAAGATTTAGTAAGGACGAAGTGGAGGTAGCTTTGAGAGATATGGGGCCACATAAATCCCCTGGGCCAGATGGCTACAATGCATGTTTTTACCAGAAGTTATGGGGGACTGTGGGTGAAGAAATCTGTGAAGCAGCTTTGAGTTTTCTGAATGATGGCAAGTTTGAAAAATCTTTGAATTTCACATACATAGCTTTAATCCCAAAGTTAGGCAAGCCTGTGGAGGTGGGGGATTTCAGGCCAATAAGTTTGTGCAATGTCTTGTATAAGCTAATTGCAAAAGCCTTGGCAAACAGATTGAAAAAGGTGCTAAATGGTGTGATATCACAGAATCAGAGTGCCTTCATCCCGGGTAGATTAATCACGGATAATATAGTGGCAGCTTATGAAGCACTCCACTCCATGAAAACCAGATTAAAGGGCAAAATGGGGATGATGGCTCTGAAGTTAGACATATCAAAAGCCTATGATAGAGTAGAATGATGCTATCTTGAGGCAATAATGATGAAAATGGGATTTGGAAGAAGGTGGATTAATTTGATCATGTCATGTATTACTACGGTATCCTATGCTGTGCTGCTGAATGGGCAACCTGGTGAGGTGATTATCCCATTGAAAGGGCTGAGACAAGGTTGTCCTCTTTCTCCCTATCTCTTTTTATTATGTGCTGAAGGATTGAGTGGTTTGATAAATGAAGCAGAAGGGGCATGGTTGATTAGAGGGGTGGCAGTGGCAAGAGGAGGGGTGAAACTCACTCATCTCCTTTTTGCTGATGACTGCATCATATTTGGAAAGGCATGTTGGGAGGAATGGGTGAAAATAAGAAGTATTCTGCAGATCTATGAAAGGGCCTCGGGGCAGTGTCTGAACAAACAGAAATCCACCATCATGTTCAGCTCAAATGGAAGGAAAAGGGATTGGGGGAGGATCATAACAGATTTGGGTGCTCGAGTTCAGAATAGTTTTAAAAAGTATCTAGGTTTGCCTACAATGGTTGGAAAATCCAGATATGATACTTTCAGAGGCATTAAAGATAGAGTGTGGCTGAGGTTAAACAACTGGAAGAACCACTTCTTGTCTCCTGCTAGGAAAGAAGTTCTCCTAAAGGCAGTGATTCAATCGATCCCTACTTATTGTATGAGTGTTTTTGCACTTCCAAAAAAATTATGCAAGGAGATAGCTGCTGAGATGGGGAAATTTTGGTGGAGCGTCAAAGGAAATGACAGAAGGATAAGGTGGATGGGCTGGGATAAAATGGGAGCTTCCAAAAAATATGGTGGTCTCGGATTCAGGGAATTGGAGAGTTTTAATAAAACTCTTCTAGCAAAACAATGCTGGAGAGTTTTACAAAATCCTGAATCTCTTACTGCCAGAGTCCTACATGACAAGTATTTCAAACATTCTGGTGTGCTAGAGGCAAAACTGGGTAGTAAACCTTCTTTAATCTGGAGGAGCTTATGGGGGGCTATGGATTTATTAAAAGAGGGGCTTGTGTGGAGGGTGGGTAATGGAGAAAGTGTTAAAATATGGGGTGATAGGTGGATCCCACAAATGACCTCTTATAAAATACAATCTCCCATCAAGTGCTTTACTGAGGTTGATAAGGTGGCAGTGCTTATAGATGGGGAAAAGGGCGAGTGGAAGGAAGAAGTGGTGAAAGAAGTATTCAATGAAGTGGAGGCTGGGATTATTGTGGCTTAACAGTTAGTAAAACTGGCAGATCAGATAAACAGATATGGGCACCTGCAAAGAATAGGATTTATAGTGTAAAATCTGCTTACCATTTTGAAATGCAGAGAAGGAAAAGGTTGCTAGGAGAGTCTTCGAAGGATTCTATTGCAGATGAAGGCTGGAGTGACATTTGGAGATTGAAAGTGCCAGGGGTGACAAAGATTTTCATCTGGAAAGCCTTAAATAACTGTTTGCCAACCAGAAGGAACCTGTTTAAAAGGAAAATACTTGAAAATGCCTGTTGTCCTATATGTAATCAGTATGAAGAAACTATATGCCATGTTTTGTGGAGCTGTGGTGTAGCAGTGGATGTTTGGGCAGAGGGTAGTAGCCCAGTCCAGAAATGGTCATCAGAAGAAGTGGATTTTGGGTTTGTATGGAGGAAAATGACACTGTCTCTAAGCATGGAAGAACTGGAACTGACATCTATTGTTTTGAGGAATATTTAGTTAAGGAGAAATAGATTTATCTTTGAAGCTTGTTTTAACAGCCCTGCTAGCATCTTTAAGCAAGTTGAAATGACAAGATGCGAGTATATGGCAGCAAACAGTGCAGAATGTCCAGGGAGAAATCTTGTAGAAAGAGAGATGGTGAGGTGGAGGAAACCTAGGGAGAGGGTGACAAAGGTGAACTGGGATGCTGCCTTTCTGATGAATAGTAAGAGGATGGGAGCTGGAATGGTGTTTCGAGATCAAGAAGGGAATATTTTGTTATCTGCCTGCATACCACAGCAAAGGGTAATGTCAGCAAATCAAGCAGAAGCTACTGCCTTATGGAATGCCATGAAGATTTGTGATGAGCTACAGATGGGTGAAGTTGAACTAGAAGGTGATGCTTTATGCATTGTAAATGCTGTTAATGACAGAAACGAAAACTGGGAATGGGGAGGTCAATTAATTGAAGACATCAGAGGTTTATTACACAATAGACCTCAATGGTTAGTTACTCATACTTTTAGGGAGGCAAACAAAGCAGCTGATTATTTAGCAAAGCTTGCGTTGAATATAGATGAAGAGAAAATTTGGATGGAGGATGGCCCTGAGGGTCTGTACAATTTGATTTTACAAGATAAAATTGTAACTGATTCTTCTTAATGAAAATACAGAGGTATGTTTTGTTTCAAAAAAAAAAAAGGAAGCTGGGATTACATCAATCTCTCTCTCTCGCCAACGACCTCTAGTTATGATATGTCACTTGATAATCTTACCATGCACACATAATTTTCCAGCCTAGAGCAAACATTAGATGGAAAATATAGGGAATCACATTTTCTGCCCCCCCAATCAAGATTCATTTCACTTTTTACATTCTAAAATTATCAAAACTCACACACTGCAAAGCGACAAGCAGCCCCATCGTCCAATTATAGCCATTAAGATTGATCGAAATAGGTGATGTGATACAATTTTGACGGTAGGATATTATCTAAGACTGCACAATGCACATTACATCATCAATCAAACCTTTTGATAGTTTGATATGCAAGGCATACAACAACTGCAGGGTGAAAAGTATATTTTTCCTGAATAAAAAGTTACCTGACAAAAAAATTACTGTTCGTTAATATCAAGTAAGACTCTCCTGTGGAATGGTGTCGCATGCTCTGGAATTTATGCAGTCTCATGGCTGGTTCCAACTTATAACAAGAACTTATTGCAAACAGAGAACTCTGACATTTTACAAAAACTTTATTCTTCATGATGCACTATAGGCCCCCTTTTCAATGCGATATGCTGATGCCCCCTTGGTTTGAA
This sequence comes from Cyclocarya paliurus, assembly GCA_029856935.1. Taxonomy (NCBI): domain Eukaryota; kingdom Viridiplantae; phylum Streptophyta; class Magnoliopsida; order Fagales; family Juglandaceae; genus Cyclocarya; species Cyclocarya paliurus. The sequence goes on along the minus strand of CM056946.1, from coordinate 31,834,160 downwards.
TCGGCAGTAAATCTGGATCTTCTATGCCATGGATGCCACACCTCAGCGCCTCCAGCTCATCCTAAAAGGATTGTGACATTTGGCTAAAGTTTTTTTTTTTCTTTTTTTCTTATTCTTGTCGAGTAGGCTTGTATGCACGCATTTGATAAGTTAAGATGTGAGTGGCAATTATAAGTATCCATGCATTTGAAAGTTCTCACGTAATTAATAAAATCAAGAAAGGCAATCATCCTCATCTTGAAGAAAAATACCGTCGATATAAGGCTGATATCCAGCATCCTTCATGTGATCTACCAACTTCCAAATCACTTCATATATCTCTCCTATCTGACTATGTAACTTGTCTTTGGCCACAAATTCATGTCTTGCATTCCTCACCTCAATCCAACTATAAGCCACTTCTTTCTTCAAACCTCTCTCCTCCATGAGCCTTCTCACTCTATTGACATCAACCCATCTACTAGATGCAGCATAAATATTTGATAGCATAACATATCTTGCGGCATTGCTGGGTTCCAACTCAAACAGAGCTTCTGCAGCTCTTCTGGCAAGACCCAAATTCCCATGGACTCGACAAGCACCCAATATTGCACCCCACATCCCAACATGATCCGAGCCATTAGGCGCTTTCCCAATCCACTCCATTGCTACCTCGAGTCTGTTTTTCCTCCCAAGCAAATCAATCAAGATTGCATGGTGCTCCGGTCTTGGACTTACGTCATAGTCCTTCTCCATTGAGTCAAGAATTTCAACTCCTTCAGATACTAGACCAGAATGGCTGCAGGCGGATAGCACCCCCAGAAATGTGACGGCATTTGGTTTTATCTTTGCTTCTATCATTCTCTGAAATAGAAGAAGTGACTTTTCCCCAAGCCC